>CM056737.1:12034413-12233940 GCA_029844215.1 Przewalskia tangutica
CATCGAGAGTTTTCCCAGCTAGCGATGTCCAGTGACAGAGGATTATCGATGAGGAGAGTCCCATAGCGATACTCGATCACAGTCAGCGATCATGACTAAGGACGGGCTTCCGCCAAAGTCTTGTGGCGAATGATAATAGAGAGGAGATGACTGGGAAGCAGAGAGGACATGACGAGGAAGTATCCTCACTTATTCCCTACACCTCCAGTAATCCTTTTCCCTTACTTGTCGCTTTAATTGACGATTTGCTTGTGCAATTATACGCCACGCAGGGTATAGTTTGGTATGTTGGTGTAGTTATGAGACTATGTCGCTATCTAATTAGATTGACTCAAAGAACATTCGGGATGAATGTTTCGGCGGGGGAAGAAATGTTACACCCTGTAATTTCGTGACATGTATATAAGAACGCACGTAGTAGCAAGACTTTATGATTTGAGACTTGTAATTTATCATAATTATGAAAATATCGGAAACGAAATATTATGACTAATGAAAGCGGTGACACGTGTCACCCCGCATAGCTTGGTCGCATTTTGACCAAGGTTAAGTGGTCAAACGTGATGATCAAGCTTGAGAAATTGACCAAGTCAACTAAGTCAAGTTGACACTAGATATTTAAATTTCCTTCATCCAAGCCACACAAGTGTTTTAATTCGCCCTTGAAAGTAGATATTACTACATGTCACGCACTCCGACTTCGGCCGCGTTGATCGGTTACCCATGGCACCCTGCCTGTGTATATATCGCAGAATAGCAAATAAACATACATAACACATAAACTCGTAGATAGTAAATATCATCGCTAGCTGGCAAGGCCGCTTCCATATAATATACTTAATCAAAATTAAAACAAGACAACTTGTTTCATTACAGCCCAAACTACAAACGTGACTACGCACTTAGAAATAAATCGTATGGACAGGTTCCGCCATACCCCGAATGTACATAATACCTATAGCATCGTGGAAAACTGCACTAACAAAACAGCCTCCGAGGAACGGAGCTTCGACACTGCACAAAATGCACGATCCTAAGAACGGCGATCCACCACCGCCATCGCCACGACTCAACCCGCCCGCGGATCGTGCTTTACCCCGCACCCTAGTGATACAACATCGAGAAAATCAGCAAATAAAATACGAACATGAAATAAGAGATATTATAAGTAAACAAAGTCAACCAAAACAGCTGCCTCGTGATAAATATATACAAACCCCGAATAGCTTTAACTTTTTACAACCCCGCCCACAACAAGATTACATGCACTTAAGATTTACAATAACTATGACGGACAGGCTCGCCAAACCCTCAATGTACAAGAACCTACAACTCAGTGGAACACATACCAAAAGATAAGCCTCCAAGGAACTGAGCTTCCCAAAACGCTGAAATGAGATCCTAAACGCGGATCGACAAATGATGATTCCTACCGCGCAGATGAACGCAGCCCCGGGAGGTCAAGACAACAGTACCAAGTATGTGAAATCAGAAATATCAGAATGAAATCATAATAGTCTATAAAAGCAGAGACAGTATGATAACCAAACTACAAGACACACACATAATGGGGCTTATATCAATTCGTGGTCTCATGCCCACAACATCAATCCGCCCATGAGTACCTTCTCACTACCGGCAGCCTATGATATGATAACAACAAGACAAAGAATCCAAATGGAGCAAACCCGCAGCGCTTACGATCGTGGTCGCATGTCCAAAGCGGAACAAATAAGACAACATTCCAAATGGAAGCATACCCGCGCGCTTACGATCGTGGCCGCATGTCCAAAGGGAAACAATAAGACAAAGATTCCAAACGGAAGATACCCGCGCGCTTACGATCGTGGTCGTGATGTCCAAAGGAGCAAATAAGACAACTTTCCAAATGGAAGCATACCCGCGCCACGATCGCGGTCAAGATGTCCAAAGGGAAACAATAAGACAACAAGGCGGTAATCAAAGCGGAAGATACCCGCAGCGCCACGATCGCGGTCGCGATGTCCAAAGTGATTTAACAAAAGTAACACTATCAATGCGAACGCACTGCGGAATTTCTCCGCCACCGCCGCAGACGCCCAAGTAAGTTCTTAACAAGTCAACCGAATTCTCCATCGAGACGCCAGAGTATAGAAACACAATCTTGCACAACAAAGGCTATCACAACAAGCATAGGCAAGTTTCACAACAACAAGCATAGGCAAGTTTCACATCAACAAAGTACTTTCATTTTATGCCAAAGTCCGGGTTTTAACCCTAAAGTACTACGCACGTTAAATTCCTTTTAAAGAGATTTATTCCTTTATAAAAGTCACCCGATAATTCGTAGTATAAAAATAGAGTGACTTATATCTTTTAAGTAAACCAAAACAACTTCCATACTTTCTTTTTTAAAGTCAAGTTACCACGCTAAAACCAATGATAAAACCTTTCTTTGTTTTCATAAGGTCGTTATAACCAACTGCCCATAGAGCTGTTATAACACCTTATGCTTTAAACCATTTTAAGACAACACAATGCCTTTCTTTTCCCTAAGGTTCCAGTTTGCCTAATTTTTAATTACGCAAGTCTCTTTTTGAAAAGTTTCATAGTTCAATGTCTTAATCTCTTTTAAAACAATCGAGTAACATATGTCATAAAGTAGCAGTTATTCTTGTTCATAATCAATATTATTAAGCAAACATGATCTAGAAAATGTAATATCATTTTGTCTCATCTTAGCTTCTATGCAGATTTGAGGTTTCATCGGTTTTAATAATACTTAATTATTCAATATATTTTCCTTTATTAACGCCGCAGTTGGTTTGTCGATACACATTCGATTTCCAAATCAAGAAACATTATTCCTTCCAAAAACCAAGTACTCATTACTCACGAATGAGGTTTCACACAAACATCCATATTAAGTCAAGTCTCTAACTTCTAAACCATTAAACCATTCTTTTATCTTCTTAAGTGCTACACCTAACTTCTCATAAAGTTGGTATAACTTTTATGTTTTCAAACCAAGTATACACTTCTTTCAAAAAGGTTTCTAATCTCTTAGAATACTTCAAGGTTCTTTTACAACAAGTCGTTATAAGTCAAACCGCTTATCTTTAGAAACCACAAAGCATTTCTCATTTACATAGAGTCATATAACTAACTTCCCATAAAGCCGTTATAACACTTTATGTTTAAAGACAATCAAATACATTTAACACACGTACGCTCACCGCATTTACATAGTTATACACATATCATGCTAGAACAGATAGAAGAGGTTCACATACCTCGCGACGAGTATCGACTAATAGCAAAACGCTCCAAGTACTTCAAACCGCTCGCTACACTCTCACCAAGCAGATCACTCCACACGTAGTACTACAACCCATAGAGGCCACAAAGCGCCTATTAATATCTTTAGATCTCAATGTAGAATATTCTACGTAAAATTCAAAGACTCTCCCCGCAACAACAGAAATCTCCTCCTTCTAACGAGGCCGCTACCAAGCCAACCAGGGGGTTAACACGCCTAACCTGGACGCTGCATAATTCTACCAAAGTAATACTACATGCTTCATCGTAATACACTCCCATGTAATTACGCTTCACTTCTTAAAATTCAGGCTTAAGTCGCAAGACATTGCCGTAAGTATTATTCAGGCTTAAGTCAAAAGACATTGCCGCACAATTATAATGTTCATTTCTATATATAGTATACTTCCACTATATATTCCTACAATATGTAATTTCCAATTACAATAGAAGGTCAAGAGTGTTTACCTCGATAAGCCCAAAATTATCCGAGTTTATATGTCGATCCCAGCAAGGTTTAGCTCCTACTCCGCGCTCGACCCGCCTCCAACCAACCCTTAGAAGTTCTAACCAACTTCTACTTATAACTTCAACTACGGTGAAGATTTACTTAGGTTTCGCTTTTGAGACCGAGGGAAGTATAATGGTATTTTCTCGGCTTCAGAGGTTGTAACCTCGGGAATACTACGTATTCAGGGGCCAAGGTATTTGACATAACAATAATACTAGAGAGTATTTCTATACCACAACAAGGGGTATTTATACGAGACAACTAGGCTAGTGGGGTGCACCCCACGCCAAGCCTCAACAAAGGGGAGTGGGTAGGTTTCGCCAAGGGCCTTCAAGAGGGAGGCAAAGTGGACGAGATCACAAGAGGAGAGGGAGGGTTTGAGACTTAGAAAGATTGCTCAATTTTTGGATGAAGAATGTCTTCAACTGTGGGGCATTTATAGGTCAAGTGAAAGCCAACCAATGGCCAAGATGAAGACAAGTGTTAGGCAAGTGTAAGGCCAAGATTAAGCCACGCTACCTTATCCATCTACCTAAAATATCCTATTTAACCTCGACTACATTTTTTAGCACAAAACGTGCCCAAGTCGCCCTCTTGCTGCCCCTAGTTTAATGCAGGGTGACATATGTCACCCTCCCTGGTCCAAAATGTTTCGCCTCTAAAAATCCGCGAAAATTATTAATGACATAGCCGGAATTTTCCTTCAAAGTCGTGGAAACGCTTCGCCGAAAAACGACTTTTGGTAGTTATGCACAAATTCGAACCTATGCCTACTTTAAGGCTCAAATTGTATACGCACGCCTCACGTATATACTCCGGAAATACGGTATAACATTCTCCTCCTTAGAAACATTCGTCCCGAATGTTCCTTCTCAAATAGATAACGGTTCTTCTAACAAGCCGCCAACGCCACACCGCCACGAAATATCACACGCTCTCTTCCTTCCTTACTCGTCGTGCCCTTCTCGACACTTGAACTCCTCTAGCATACGCATCACACTTCGCCATTGCTTTCCCAAAACTTTGGATTCACCACCTCCAAACTTGGTCATCTTACTAGCTTCAATCTCCTTAAGGCCATTCCCGCCTTCACGATCCGCCCGTCGAACATATCCACGAACTCATACGATGGTTATCTAATCACGGCCTAGCACCCTCGTGACTTACCACCGGCGACCACCCGTAGCCGACCCCACTTTGAAACCGCCGCGGTTGGCCCTCAACACGGCCCCAACCCGACCCGCCACGCATCAAGCTCTGCTCCCGATCCGAATAATCTTATTTATACAGCCGCGAAAGCTACCACTCCATTACACACTACCTGTGACTTTACCACACAAAACGCTCTAGGCATAAAATGCACTCCGACAAGGATCACTTGCAAAACTGTACTCAAGACGGCCTTACATCTAAGGTCTCAATCAGAATATTCTAAGGTTCATCATTTCTCACCTCAAGCTTACCCTTCTCACAACCTGTGTTCTACATCACGCTTTAGCACAACGCTATCCGAACATAACACTAAACACATCATCACATCATCAATACATACAAAACTCTAGAGGGTTAAGGATATACCTAAAAATAGGCGATTCAGGGATCGCTAAAATCGGGAACTTCCACCGCGACTTACCGTGGCCCGCCAGTATGAACATCCCGCCGACTATGGGAGGTAAGAACCCGCAATCGATCTCGTAGTCAGGCTATCCTACCACACACTCGGCCTGACAATTTCTCCTAAAATGGCCCGCTGGCCGCATGTGAAACAAACTCCTGACTAGCACGACATTCCCACCGTGGAGTCTACCACAATGGCTCACAACGGTGTAGGTGGCTTCACCGCTAACACCTCGCTTCTCAAAATCTGAACCTCGAGCCTTGACCGCCCCGAATACTGATGCTCAAGACGTGAGGACCACTCAGATCGGGCGGAGGCGCATAACTAGTTCACCGAGGCGTCCGCCTCGAAAGTCACCAAAGGACCGCTGCTCGCCCTCTTCTCACGACTCGTTATTTCGCCGATTTCTCCGCCTCACCTCCAAGTGCATAAGCCCGACGCGGCAACGCCCATGCCCTACAAGAGCTACACCAACAACTCTCGCTAGGTAATCATCGAGCCCTCAGAATATATCGGTGCACTCGATCTTCCATACTAGCTACTAACGCGGGACGACGCCAACGAGTCGAACTCACATTGTACCCAACCAGACGCCTGCTCGCCGCAACCCCAAAAATTGTCTACCGAGCCTCCTCATCCGTGAGGCAAGAAATGTGCAAGAAAGGCCTCTGAGAACTCGTCCCATAAAGCTGGAAGTGCATGCTTCCCGACAGCTCCCACGAATCAAACTACCGATCGCGTATCACGCACCGACGCGAACCTAGACCACCGACTCGGTCTCCGATGCTCGATCACTCATGATTCACAGAATCGCCGGATGAACTCTCGCGGATCATCCTCGTGCTCACCCATAAAACTCGCGTTACACCTCGTAAAATCCTGCAATCTCAAATCGTCGCTTGGGGCGAACTACGGGTGCACTGGATCGAATCGCCGCCCAGCCTTATCTCAAGTTCGCCACAACTCGCCATTAATCAAGCCATCTCTTGTAACCTATTCATCTCGCTACCAGTAGGATCGAGGCTCAGTATCGTGGTCTCTCAGAGACCGCCGTTTACTCAGATCTTCCTTCGCCGCTTGCCCTTCTGGCCCGGCTGCCTTGGCGCGAGGCATAATCGTAAAGGAAAGGAATACGCTGTAGTGGTTCAACTCATCACACACTTCTAAGGCACGATCTCGTAATGAGAAGAATGGAAACTAATCCTAAATGTCCTATAGCCTCCCGACATAGATGGCGCACAACACACCGAGCAACTAAGACTTACTAGACACGGTCTCAGACACTTTCCGAGGACTAATCGCCTCGATACCACTTTTGTCACGACCAACCGGCCCGGATCGTGCCTTACCCCTGCACCCTAGTGATACAACATCGAGAAAATCAATGGAAATAAAACATGAACATGAAATAAGAGATATTATAAGTAAACAGTCAACTAAAATATTGCTTCTCGCATAAATATATACAAACCCCGAACAGCTTTAACTTTTTACAACCGTGCCTACAATAAAGATTACATGCACTTAAGATTTATTAACAACTATGACGACAGTGCCCGCCAAACCCCGAATGTACAAGAACCTACAACTCAGGGAACACATACTAAAAGATAAGCCTCCAAGGAACTGAGCTTCCAAAACGCTAAATGAGATCCTAAACGCGGATCGACAAATGATGTACTCCTACCATGCAGATGAACGCAGCTTCAAGCGAGGTCAAGACAACAGTACCAAGTATGTGAAATCAGAAAATATCAGAAATGAAATCATAATAGTCTATAAAAGCAGAGACAGTATGATAACCAAACTACAAGACACACACATATAAGCTTATATCAATTCGTGGTCTCATGCCCACAACATCAATCCGCCCATGAGTACCTTTCCTCACTACCGGCAGCATGATATGATAACAACAAGACAAAGAATCCAAATGGGAGCATACCCGCGCCACGATCGTGTCAAGATGTCCAAAGGGAACAAATAAGACAACATTCCAAATGGAAGATACCCGCGCGCCACGCATCGTGGTCGCATGTCCAAAGTGGAAACAATAAGACAAGATTCCAAATGAAGCATACCCAGACGCCACGATCGTGGTGATGTCCAAAGGAGCAAATAAGACAACATTCCAAATGGAAGATACCCGCGCCACGATCGTGTCAAGATGTCCAAAGGGAAACAATAAGACAACAAGGCGGTAATCAAAGTGGAAGCATACCCGCGCGCCACGATCGTGGTCGTGATGTCCAAAGTGATTTAACAAAAGTAACACTATCAACGAACGCATCTGCGGAATTTCTCCGCCACCGCCAAGACGCCCAAGTAAGTTCTTAATAAGTCAACCGAATTCTCCATCGAGAGACGCGGTAGTATAGAAACACAATCTTTGCACAACAAAGGCTATCACAACAAGCATAGGCAAGTTTCACAACAACAAGCATAGGCAAGTTTCACATCAACAAAGTACTTTCATTTTATGCCAAAGTCCGGGTTTTAACCCTAAAGTACTACGTACGTTAAATTCCTTTTAAAGAGATTTATTCCTTTTATAAAAGTCACCCGATACCCGTAGTATAAAAATAGAGTGACTTATATCTTTTAAGTAAACCAAAACAACTTCCATACTTTCTTTTTTTTTAAAGTCAAGTTACCACGTTAAAACCAATGATAAAACCTTTCTTTTGTTTTCATAAGGTCGTTATAACCAACTTCCCATAGAGCTGTTATAACACCTTATGCTTTAAACCATTTTAAGACAACACAATGCCTTTCTTTTCCCTAAGGTTCCAGTTTGCCTAATTTTTAATTACGCAAGTCTCTTTTTGAAAAGTTTCATAGTTCAATGTCTTAATCTCTTTAAAACAATTGAGTAACATATGCCATAAAGTAGTAGGTTATTCTTGTTCATAATCAATATTATTAAAAACATGATCTAGAAAATGTAATATCATTTTGTCTCATCTTAGCTTCTATGCAGATGGAGGTTTCTACCGGTTTTAATAATACTTAATTATTCAATACATTTTCCTTTATTAACGCCGCAGTTGGTTTGTCGATACACATTCCGATTTCAAATCAAGAAACATTATTCCTTCCAAAACCAAGTACTCATTACTCACGAATGAGGTTTCACACAAACATCCATATTAAGTCAAGTCTCTTAACTTCTAAACCATTAAACCATTCTTTTATCTTCTTAAGGCTACACCTAACTTCTCATAAAGTCGTATAACTTTTATGTTTTCAAACCAAGTATACACTTCTTTCAAAAAGGTTTCTTAATCTCTTAGAATACTTCAAGGTTCTTTACAACAAGTCATTATAAGTCAAATCAGCTTATCTTTAGAAACCACAAAGCATTTCTCATTTACATGAGTCATATAACTAACTTCCCATAAAGCCGTTATAACACTTTATGTTTAAAGACAATCAAATACATTTAACACATGCACGCCTACCGCACTACATAGTTATACACATATCATGCTAGAACAGATAGTAAGAGGTTCACATACTCGCGACGAGTATCGACTAATAGCAAAACGCCCAAGTACTCAAACCGTCGCTACACTCTCACCAAGCGTATCACCCACACGTAGTACTACAACCTATAGAGGCCACAAAGCGCCTATTAATATCTTTAGATCTCAATGTAGAATATTCTACGTAAAATTCGCAAAGACTCCCCTCCCCGCAACAACAGAAATCTCCTCTCTCTAACGAGGCCGCTACCAAGCCAACCAGTGGGGTTAACACGCCTAACCTGACGCTGCATAATTCTACTCACAGAATACTATTACATGCTCATCAGAATACAAATCCTATGTAATTACGCCACTTCTTAAAATTCAGCTTAAGTCGCAAGACATCGTAAGTATTATTCAGCTTAAGTCAAAAGACATTGCCGCACAATTATAATGTTCAGCCTATATATAGTATACTTCCACTATATATTCCTACAATATGTAATTTCCAATTACAATAAGGTCAAGAGTGTTTACCTCGATAAGCCCAAAATTATCCGAGTTTATATGTCGATCCCGAAAGGTTTAGCTCCTACCCGCGGCGCTGACTCCGCCTCCAACCAACCCTTAGAAGTTCTAACTAACTTCTACTTATAACTTCAACTACGGTGAAGATTTACTTAGGTTTCGTTTTTGAGACTGAGGGAAGTATAATGGTATTTTCTGTGCTTGTATAAGTGTAACCTTGGGAATACTACAAGTTATTTTGGCCAAGGTATTTGGACATAACAACAATACTAGGATAGTATTTCTATACCACAACAAGGGTATTTATACGAGACAACTAGGCAGGGTGTGTACCCCACGCCAAGCCTCAACAAAGTGAGGGGTAGGTTTCGCCAAGGGGCCTTCAAGAGGGGGAGGCGTGGTGGACGAGATCACAAGAGGGAGAGGGAGGGTTTGAGACTTAGAAAGATTGCTCAATTTTTGACGAAGAATGTCTTCAACTGTATGGTATTTATAGTCAAGTGAAAGCCAACCAATGGCCAAGATGAAGACAAGTGTTAGGCAAGTGTAAGGCCAAGATGAATCAATGTTCTACCTTATCAATCTACCGAAAATATCCTATCTAACCTTGACTACATTTTTTAGCACAAAAACGCTAAGTCGCCCTCTTTGCCGCCCCTAGCATTCAATGCGAGGTGACACATGTCACCCTCCCGCTGGTCCAAAATGTTTCGCCTCTAAAAATCCGCAAAATTATTAATGACATAGCCGGAATTTTCCTTCTTCAAAGTCGTGGAAACGCTTTCGGCCAAAAAACGACTTTTCGTAGTTATGCACAAATTCGAACCTATGCCTACTTTAAGGCTCAAATCAGATATGCACGCCTCACGATATACTGAAATACGTATAACACTTACCCTTACCGCAGATGAACGCAACCCCGAGGAAGCGGGTCGCGACACAATACGCATTTGGCATGCTAAACCGAAAAATACTGAAAATACCTCATAAGTCTAAATAACTGGAGACATGTATGATAATCAATTACAGAACACTGTGCCTTTCTAATAATGAGAATATCAAGCATATACTATACTGCATGAAAATAGGAAGCTCATGATCAAAGCAAGGTCACCCACCCGCAGTATCAATAAGCAATCCTACTCCTGGGACTATTTCACCGCACGGGTCGCGCGGACCCGCATGAGGTATTCTCGTGATAGTCAGACCTGCCCGCATGAGACTATTTCACCCGCATGAGCCCTACGGACTCGCATGAGGTATTCCTCGCATCATGGGTAGCAAATCCACGGAATATCCTAAGCATGAGGTATACCCAAAAGTAGAGCCTCCGGAGAAGATGGAGCTCCCGACACCAACGGAAAGATCCTAAGGATGTGGATCTAGCACCTGCTTGCCCTTACCAAGGTATAAACGCAGCTCGGGCGAGGTCGCATAAATGTACTATGTATGTGAAATCAGAAGTACTTAAATGAAATCAAAGTTTTTTTAAAGCCATTGCAAATACAATCGCCTAATTGCACATATACAACATAAGCAAGAGCAACATAGATATATCAGAATCGGTCTTTCTTAGGCCGCTAATGATCGGGCAAGGCCAATCGCCCATAGTATCATTATGCGTGCCTTGTCCTCGACTTCCCGCAGTCCGTGATAGTCACACACGTAATTCGCATGAGGTATTCTCGTGACGGGGTAGCTAACCCCGGCATTCTCCCGACTCCCGCACCGTGATAGTCTCAATAGACCGTGATAGTCACATTGCATCGCATAGGCATCCTCGTGACGGGCTAAAACACCCGAATGATCAACTCGAGCTCCCGCAGCCCGCATAGTCTCACAGACCGCATAGCCGATAGACCGCATCAAGGGTGGCAAGCCCTCAGATAACCAAAGCGGGTAGTGATATAATAACAAGACAACCGACTTACCGCCTAGCAACGTAAGCACAACAAGAACGACCTTCTTCACAACATCACGAGACACTAACACACATAGCATCATAATACGCCTATTTATCAAACCATCTTACTACACCTTACAGAAATCAATACAAGGTTTTTATAAGTAATTAAGTAAACAGTTCTTTGTATCTTTCTTAAGTGGTTATACCTAACTTCCCATAAAGCTAGTATAACTCTTAAGCTTTTGTTTAAAAACCAACTGCTTTTCTGGTTAAAACCGATTCAAGATTCTTTGAAATGCTTCAGATCTCTATTATTCAAAGCTTAAGTCAAGAGACATTGCCGTAGTTATTATTCAGCTTAAGTCAAAAGACATTGTCGTAGTTTTTATTCGCTAACACTGTGACGCTCACCGCATCATATATATTTAAAATATCATGCTCAAGAGTATAGGAAGAATCACATACCTTCTCTAAATCCACCGCCAAGTCGAATATGTCGCGCGCAGAATCAATTTATAATAGTCAAATACGCCTATCAACGCTCAGACTATTCTCAGAAACAGCTTCTAAGTAGAGGTCCTCTATTCTACGGAAAATCGGGCAAAGCACTTCCCTACCCGTGAGCTACTCAAGTTCATCGTGAAAACAAATTCCATGTAAGTACAGCCTATTATTCTTCTTTAAACCCTTCTACCGTGATAACAGCTCAATTCTATTCTTTAATATCCTTCTAAGTATTTATACTTATTCCTATACTTCTACAAAGATGTATTCTCTATTTACAAAAGAAGGATAAGATTATTTACCTCGTAAGCCCAATAATATCCTAGATAAAAGTCACTCCGAGCAAGGTTTAGCTCCTGTCAGACGCCTGATAGCTCCAAGAACCCTTAGAAGTTCTTCACAACTTCTACTAAGTACTATGGATTTGGGCTGGTATTTTGGGCATTATAACAATACTAAGGCAACTTTTCTACCAAGTGTCGCCTCTCGTTGGTCCAAAATGTTTCCTCTCTGAAAATTCGCAAAAATATAAATGACATAGCCTAATTTATCCTACGCGAGTCTTGTAAAACGCTTCGCCGAAAACGATTCTTTTAGTGAGTCAGGCCCAAGTATTTTCGTCCAAGGCCTAACCTTAAGGCTAAACTTTTGTGACGATGCCTCACGTACATACTGGAAATACGGGTATAACATTCTCCTCCTTAGAAACATTCGCCCCGGTCGTTCCTTCCCAAGACGTATAACGATAAGGTTCTTCATAACTTAAATAGCTTGCAAATGCCACACACGGCCACAAAACAACACTTAGGCATAAACGATAATGAAAATTTATAAGCAGGAAAGTGAATTACCCGAGGTGTGGGAATAGGTGAGATACTTCGCCATGTCCTCCTCGCCTTCCCACGCCATCTCCTCCTCGAGCCTGCTCCGCCACAAGACTTTGACGGCCACGCCCTGGTCCGCAGACGCCTAACTCGACGATCGACTATCGCTATGGAAATCTCCTCATACGATAACCCTCGGTCACCGACATCGCCAACGGGATGGATCCTCGATACATCTCTCAAAGATGGAAACACGGAACACCTGGATGCATCGCTTCCAGATCGGACCAGATCCAACTCATAGGCAACCTTGCCTACTCAGCGACAACTGATACGGCCCAATGTACCTTGGCCGAAGTTTCCCTTTCTTCCCGAATCTCATCACACCCTTCATGGGTGACACCTTTAGAAAACCTAATCATCAACCTCAACTCCAGATGCCGACGACGATGATCTCGCATATGACTTCTGCTGACTTCTGAAATGCCAAGAACCTCTCCCGGATAAGCTTCACCTTATCCATCGCCGGCCGCACCAAATCTGGTCCCACTAATCGCACTCGCCTACATCAAACCAACTTATCGGCGACCGCACTTCCTCCCATACAAGGCCTCATAAGGCGCCATCCAATACCGGAGTGGTAGCTATTATTATACGCAACTCAACTCAGAGGCAAATGATCCTCCCAGCTACCCTCGAAAGTCGAGCAACACAGCTCGTAGCATATCCTCGCAGGTCCGATAGTGCGCCTACTTCCGTCCGCTGTCTGCGGATGGAATGCAGACTGTGCTCACCGGCCCCTAAACCCTTCTCGAAAGACTCAGCGTTAGCCGTAATCGGCTCTGTCTGAGTATGATCGAAATAGGACTCCATGCACCGACGATCTCTGATGTAAACCGCATAATCTCACCAAAAGTCGCCCCGACGGAAGAAAGTAGGTCGATTTCACACCGCCGACGATAACCCATATAGAATCATGTCTCTCCGAGTGCGAGGCAATCCCGTGATAAAGCCAATGCTGATCACCTCCCATTTCCGTGTCGGGATCTCAATCGTTCGCAACAAACCACCAGGCCTCTCGTGCTCTACCTTCACTCACGATAACACGGCACCGAGCTACGAACTCGCAACGCCCCTCTTCAAGCCATCCCACCAATACACGATCTAAGCGTCGTGGTACATCTTGGTCGACCTCGATTTATCAGAGTAACGCTGCTGTGTGCTTTCCCAAGAACTCGCCACAAGTCCTCAAACATCCGAACACACAACCTGCTTCAAACCTTAGCACCCCATCGTGCTACTCAAAAGTGACCCTTGCCTCACGTAAGAGTCAGATTACGATAACGTGTCAAAATCGATCCTCGAATCGCTGCTCTTCACCTCCTCGACGATGGAAGATTCGCAACCTCACGAACTCGAACCCCACCGCTATCGTGGATCAATCAAATGGACACTCAAGGCTCGCTAATCGATGCAAATCACAAACCATGTCCCTCCTCTCTCGCTGCACATCCGATAGGCTCCCCATCGACCTACGACTAAGAGCATCTCGCTATAACATTGGCCTTCCCCGGTGGTACAGATATCAACATCGTAATCCTTAAGCAACTCTAACCACCGCCTCTCGCCGTAAGTTCATTCCTCCGTCAAGATATATTGAGGCTCTGGTCAGATAAATATCCACATGAACCCCATACAAATAGTTCCTCCAGATCTTCAAGGCGGAATCACGCCGCTAACTCCAAATCACGCGGGTAGTTCCTCTCGTGTTTCTTCACCGTCGGGATGCATACGCTATAACCTTGCCTCACAGATCAACACACATCCCAACCCGATGCCTCGACGATCACAATACACGACATAACCGCTCGACCTCCGAAGAGTAAGAATGGGCGCCGCCTCCTTCAAGAATTAGAAACCCCGCTTCACAAGCATCACCATCAAACTTAGCCGCTCGAGTCACCTCTAGTCAATGGTGCAGATAGAAGCAAACTTCTATGAACTGATAATAACTCGCAAGGCCTAAAATCGCGAACTCTCTGTCTGAGTAAGAGGTCGAGGCCAACTCCTGACCGCTTCGATTCGCCGATTCACCAATACCATCACTCACAATATGCCCAAGAAAAGCCACCGGTTAACTAAAACTCACATTTTGAAAACTTGGCGATAATCACTGGTCTCGAGAATCACAAGACAGCCTCAAACGCCCGTATGCTTCCCGCCCGAGCGAATAAAACCAAGATATCATCAATGAACACTATCACAAACGTGTTCAAAAATGGTTTGAACACTCGGTTCATCAAATCCATGAATACCGCCGAGCATCGTCAATCCGGAAGACATAACTCGAACTCATAGTGTTCGCACTGGTCCGAACGCAGATAGGGACATCCGCCTCTCTGACTCGTACCTGATGATAGCCCGATCGCAGATCAATCTTGGAGAAACATCTCGCACTCGCAACCGTCGAACAAATCATCAATCCCGAAGGTATTCGTTTCAATGGTCACTTGTTCACCGCTCAGAATCAACACACATGCGCAAAGGCCCCGCCCTTCTTTCTTCACGAACACACCGCGCTTCCTGTGAGAAACACTAGTCCCGATGCCTTTCTCCGCAAATCTCTAAGCTGATCCTTCAACTCTCTCAACTCGCAGCGCCATTCTCAGATGGCGGAATGGAAATAAAGCCGAGTGTCCGTAGCACATCGATACTAAACTCTATCTCCTCTCGTAGCGATACCCGGAGGTCGCCTGAAACACGTCCGGGAACTCTCGACTACCGAATCGATCAAAATCGCACCGCACTCGTGATTAAACACCCGAACGAGATGGTAGATGCACTTCTTCTCGCACTATCTTCCTAGCCTCGAGGTAGGAAATAAACCTACCCTCGGTGATACAAAGGTTCTCCCACTCGACAACCGGCTCTCAGAAATCGGAACTGCACTACTTTCTCCTCAGCTTACATAGGCGTAGGCAAGAGCCAGCCAATCCATACCTATGATCACGTCGAATCGTCATATCCAACTCTATCAAGTCGCCAGGGTCCGACGATCGAGCACGGTCACCTGACAAGCTCTATATACCCGCCGAAAGCTACCACAGTTTTGGAAACTGGCCAGACGTAACGTAGGTGAGTTCGAAAGGTACGAATTCTCCCCAGTGGATCGCAGTTATCTCGCACTTTGTCGGGTCGCCTCGGTAATGCACGCCGTGCAAAGTGACAGCGGGTATCTACGACGGCAAAGAGAGAAGCGTGCGCAGGCGAGCATAGACGCATCATTTTTGTAAAGAGTAAGGTGCATAGTGATATTTTAGACTCGAGTAGTTGTTTGCGCTACGACAGAGGTGTTTCCGACTTTGACGTAAGTATTCGCGCAGGTGTTTCGTGGGGCCACCGTAAGGGTGATTGTTTCAGAAGTAGTAAGGAAGACTATACCGCGCCGCGCTTGTTTTCGTTGAGATTCTGTATGAACATTCGGACGAATGTTTCGGCGAGGGGAGAATGTTATAAATTTCAGATTTCCAGAGTAGCGACGTAAGCGATTTATCGAGAAAATTTTCAAGTCTAAAAGTTGGCTCGCCGTAATTATTTTGTGCACAAATAATTCAAGAGTCGCTTTTCATCAAACGCTTTCACAAAATTTTCGTGAGGGGAAAAATTCCGCTATGTCATTTTTAATTTCATGATTTTTCCGAGAGATCGAACATTAGATTTCAACGCAGGCTTGCTCTGTCACCCTCTCACTGGAGCACGCCAAGTGGTTGGCTTCGACTAAACGCGATCATTTACGGGTTAGCAGGTAGGATATTTTGTGGTAGACGGATAAGTAGCACTCGCAAGATCTGCCTCACTCCGCTTTGCACTCGCAAGACTGCCATCAGCCTGCCTTTGCTAGACCTATAACACTCCCCTTTCGATGACTCTTCATCCATTCCTAAAATATTTCAAGTGTTAAATCCTCCTCCTCCCCTCGTGGTTGAGTTCGCCGAGCCTCCCTCTCCTCGCCAGCCCTCCCCCAAAAGATGGGGCCAAAACTCTCCCATAGCCCATAGCTGTCTCTGTGATAATACACCCTCCTTGGGTAGAAATACTCTCAAGTGCAGATTAAGTATAATGCCCAAATTAATTTTAGCTGTATAATTTTGTTGTATTCTAAAAGAGTATCTATACGGTGCCCGTAGTCATTTGTGTATATTTCGCACACAAACCAAAACCCTTAGGAAAATCTCCAAGAATTGCCGGAGTATTGTGTGTGGTTGGCTGTAATCTCTGGCGCGGTTTAGAAATGGGTTGGAGCGCCGAGTCAGAGCTAAACATCGCATGATCACATCTTTACTGACACATGGCTTATCGAGGTAATTATTCGTCTCCCTATCAGAATTATTGGAAATTACATGACGTTAGGAATAACATATAGTTGAAGTATACTATAGATGTAATCGAATATAGTAATGACAACGCCTTCGACTGCTTCCTCAAGAATCGAATCCGAATCAGAATTACGTAGGATCAGACATAAAGAGACGGCGAGTTTGACTGGGTAGTGCTGCCGCCCCAATTTCCCAGGATTCTCAGAATTCAGATTTATTCTACCAGAATCATAGACTTTCATAGACTTATGAATCAGATAGGTCGGCTGCCCTGCAAGCAGCATGTGCTACTGAGGCGCGTGACCGTGCTGAATGCGGTTGATAAATTGCGGAGCCATTTCAATAGTCGAGTAATCGTCATATAAGATGCCAACCTCTTCCATTCCTTCTAGCATGATACGTATACCATGCAGTACTGCACGCACGTATTAACTCAACGTAGCTTGTACTAAATGTCTTTAATTTAAGCCCGATTAATACAATCTGAAGAGTTCAAGAGAATTAAGAACCGCTTTTAAAAAAGAAGAAAGAATACTTGGTTTTAAAATCTAAGAGTTATACTAGCTTGCCGTGGGAAGTTAGGCATAATGGTTTAAGAGGGATAAAATCTAATGATTTGACTATTTTAGAAGTAAGAGGATTTGATCTTGCAAGATAAGAGACTTAACTTAAAACTTAACTATACAATTGCAAGTAAACTCATCTTAGCAATGAAAGTAATTTGACTTTAAAGGATACGTTTCATCACTGGAAATCAGAATGTAGTATCGACAAACCACTGCAGTCACAACAGTGAAATGCATTAGCTAATTAAGTATTATTAAATCAGAGAAACTTCATCCGCATGTGTTTGGCACGACAAAATGATATTTCAGACTGGGCGGCCAGCAGAATAAGACTGTTATAAACAAGTAATATCCTACCATGATAAGTGGGCGCTATGTTTCTTAGATTGCAATAAGATAACTATATTCTTAAATGAATAAAATCATAACTACTAAACCTTTCTAAATAAGAAACACGTAACATTTGAAATTAGTACCGGACGCTAAAAATAATGTCAGCATTTGAGTTTACAAAGATAGCGTTTTGATTTACTTGAAAAGATAATCACCGGCCATATACCACGGTACGCAGACTTTTGGCAAGTAACGATCTTTGAAAGAGCACGTGATTACGGCTTTGTATAAACCCATCTTCATGTAATTGGTATAGCAAAGTGCCTGGGTGAATAACTTGATTGTATTGGCTGTGATAGCCTCTGTAATACTTTCTTGTTGATTTGATAAGTAAACATGCCAGTAGATGCTACGCCGTGTTAGCATTCGCATAAGCCAGGTAAAGGGTTTTTCCCTTGTCAGGCGCATGCTTGTTTAACGAGCGTCGTTATGATAAGATTATACATCACCATCTCTCGAGACGATTCCGTTGTTCGCTCACGCGGTAGACGCGTCAATGGATCCAGCGATTCGAGACTACTCTACGCGTCCTGCGGTCACGCGGAATCATGGAGTTCTGCGTTAGCATGCTGCCCGCGGTCATGCTCGAAGCAGCGGACGATTTCAGTTCCAGACGAGAAGTACTGACATGGAGTTATATCACACACTCGCTCCGGCTCGCGACCGTGCCTTACCCGCACTCCATGAGTCATACATCGTGAAAAACGGGGGCCGGAATATAGGCGCCAACAACGGGCGGACAGGAGCCCCATACCCCAATACCAATATCTACAACGACAGTGGACCATACTAAAATGCGAAGCTCTCGAGAAACGGAGTTTCTAACGTCATATATCTCTAAGAACGGATCAATAAGAAAGACTTTACTCATGTATTAACGTACCCGGGCGAGGCTGCATAACAGGTACTCGCGATGGAATGAAACACCGAAATGGAAATCATAGTAGCTCATATGCTGCAGAGACATGAGCGATACAAACTACGTCACAATAAATAAGGGCCACGCTGCGCCAGACCTACGCCTCAAAGTCACAATAACCAGACGGTACGGTGCGAGCCACTACTAAACCTACGCACTAACACGCGTCATAAACCGATTACGATCTGCCTGCATCGCCATACGATCAAAGCCGCCACCATTTCCGCAAAGATCTAACGCGGCGATCTAGTCCTCGAACTTCCCGCAGCCCCGCATAGCGTCAGACAGGCCCGCATGCAGGCGCAACCCCGCATCGGTAGGTAGCTACTCCCTGGGCCCCAGACTCCAAGGCCCGCACGGCGTGCTACAAGAACCGCATGACCACAAGCTGCCGCGATACTAACTCGAACTCCAGCTCAAGATAGGCCACATGCACCTGCATAAGGTATTCTCGAATCATAGGTCCATCGACCGCTGAGCTCTACTCCCAGACGGAGGGCAAATTTTAACTCCCTGAGTTATGAATGATATAATATCAACATAACCGACATTATTCTAAAACAACATAAGCACAACAAGGAAACCTCTTTACACAAATATCACAGATACTAACTCACGTAGCATCCTAACATGTTTACTTATCCACCAACAAGAAAATATTACAAGACTATCACAAATCAATACAATCAAGTTATTCACACAAGGTACTTTCTACATTATGTTAACAAGTTCGGGTTGTTAGCCCCAAAGTACTTCATGTATTACTCTTTTAAAAGATCCGCTTCTTTTACAAAGTCACACAATAACCGTAGTATAAAAATAGAGTAATTATCTTTTCAAGTACATTAAAACACTTCTCCTTGTAAAATCAAGTAACAACATTCTTTTCCTAACGCTCAAGTTTGCCTAATTTCAATTTCTCAAGTTTCTCATTTTCTCATGGTTTGTAGTTCATAGTTTTAACTTTAAAACAATTTGAGAAACATATACCCTAAGTGTGAGTAGGTTATTATTATTCAGAATAATCTTATTACAAAGAGCCATGATCTAGTAAATGCAATATCATTTTGTCTCATCTTAGCTCCTATGCAGATGGAAGTTTCTACTAGTTTTAATAATACCTTATTAGTCAAAATAATTCTCTTTATTAGCACGTGATTTGTTCACATTTATTCGATTGGTAAAACATCATTCCTTTTGAAATGTTTTCGCTTCTTATTATTCAGCTTAAGTAGGCATTGCAAGCAGTGTTATTCAGCTTAAGCTAGGCATCACCGCAATGTTATTCAGCTTAAGCCAGGCATTGCCGTAAGTATTATTCATTAACACACGACGCTCACCGCACTATATATATTGTAAAATATCATGTTTAGGAAGAATCACATACCTTCTACGAGACCACTTGCCAAGTCAATATGTCGCGCAGAGTATCGACTCATAATACCAATACGCCTATCAACGCCCGTGATCAGACTGCATAAAAGTTCTAAGCAGAGGGTTCGTTATTCTACGGTCATTTGGGCAAGACTTCCCTACCCTGAGCTACTCAAGCCCATCAGAAAACAATGCAGATACTTCTATTATTCATCTTTTAAACCCTTCTATCGTGATAATAAATTCTATTCTCGAATATCCTTCTAAGTATTCAATACTTATTCCTATACTTCTACAAGAAGTATATTCTAATTTACAAAAGGAGGATAAGGTTATTTACCTCGGTAAGCCCAATAATATCCTAGATAAAAGTCATACTGAGCAAGGTTTAGCTCCTAAGTTGTGCGCTCCAGAGCTAATAAACCTTAAGTTCTTCACAACTTCTAGTAAGGACTAAGGGATTTAGGCTAGGGTAATTCGGGCATTATAACGATACTGAAGGCAACTTTTCTACCAAGGGAGGGGGTAGTGTTTCGCTAGGCTAGCTTTAGAGGGGGCTGTTTCTGGCTAGGGCTTCTCGTAAGTGGAGGGTGTGTTTGGACGAAACAACAAGAGGAGAGGGAGGGATTTGAGACTTAGATAGATCGCTCAATTTAGGATGAAATAACTCTTCAACAAGGGGTATTTATAGTCAAGACATGGCCAACCAATGGCCAAGATTATGCCAAGTGCAAGGCAAGTGTAGGGTGAGGATTTGGGCAAGTGTCCTGGCCAACTTGCACACAAAATATCCTACCAACTCCAAGACAAACAAGCCATCCCAATCGCCCTATTGCCGCTGTGACATCCATCAATGAGAGGGTGACAAGTGTCGCCCTCTCGCTATCCAACGTGTTGCGCCTCTCTAAAAATCCGCAAAAATTAGAAACGACATAGCCGAATTTATCCTACGCGAGTTGTAAAACGCTTCGTCGAAACGACTTAAACGGTGTCAGGTACAAAGTGGAATTCGCCCAAGCCAACTAGGGGGTGACACGTGTCGCCTCCTACTGGCCCAAAATATTTCATCTTCCAAAATATCCACCATGGCCAAAATCTCAAACAAAGTGGCCCCACAAAACCAGAATTTTCTCCCCGTGGCCCCACGTGACCATTTCCAAAATAAAATTCCATAATTCTCTAAAATTCCAAGAAGTCCGAATACCAAATCCGGGAATCCACCCATTAACGAATCTTTTCCTTCACAAAACCTAAACTTTTCCGTGGAAAAAATCACCTCTTTCTTCCATTCCACCCAATGTCGATTCTCGCACGCACGCCCTCGCATACATACCTTGAAACTACGGTATAACATTCTCCTCCTTAGAAACATTCGCCCAATGTTCCTTCTAGGTATCAAACAAACAGCGCCAAAGATAGTCTCCTTATCGCTATACTTACGGAAACAACCATGCCACACCTGGTCACAACACAACAAGCGCATACTTATCTCCAAGTCCACGAGGAATCACTCTATCACAAAATATTCCTACTCGCGATCTAAAAGATGCTCCATTCGCCTCTTTACAAACGAATGATCACACCTACGTCGTAATACATGCTCGTTTCCCTTTACTCGCCGTGATACCACTTTTGTCACTTTGTCGCGAGCCCGAGCTAACGACCCAACAATGGTACCGGCCGCTTGCGATCCTCGAGGATGTCGTACACTTCAGTACGCTCGAACTCTTACCACCCTATCCACAAATACCGGAACAACCCGAACCAACTATTCAACCTCACAACATCGAACCAATCGACGCGAACTTATACTTCCGCCCCAACAAGGCTTCCTAAGGCGACATCCAAATCGAAATGGTAGCTTAAACATTCCCTCTACAGAGACAACAATCCCCACAACTATTCACGAATCCAAACATCGCTCGAGGGCGAATGCGATTCGAGACTTACCCAAGTTCCTAATCTTTCGTAACTCTTCCGTAAAAGAAACAACAGAATTTGACTCCCACAGCCATATAAGGTGAAGGTAGGCACCTGCAGCCTAACAACCTTTCCGGCATAATCACCCCTACCGAGTACACGGTCTTTGCTAGAAGACAAGACGGGTGACTCTCCTGCCCGACCATCGGTCGAACGTATCCACGAACTCAGACGCTGGTTAACTAAACTGGGCCTAACATCCTAGTGACTACCACCCGCGACCACCAAAACTGACCCCACCACCAAACAGCCACGGGTCGACCCGCCACATGGCCTCCACTCCAACCCGCAACGCAAACACTAGCTCTCGATTCGAATAATCTCACCAATCACGTTATTTAAAACCTAGCGTCTTCTACCCTCTTCATTCCACATTACTCGTGATTCATCCCACAAAATATCTCACGATACTATGCACCTCGATAAGGGTCAAACACGAAATAATTCTTTTACCAAAGATGGCCTCGCCTCTAAGGTCTCTACGATACATCCTAAGGCTCCCACTTTCTTTATCCCCAATCTTTCCCGATTAACTACTCACGCTTCCCAATCACGCAACACAATGCTATCTGAAAATAATACTTAAGATATTTGCTACACATATAAATCTCTAAAGGGTTAAGGATATACCAGATCTACGCCACTTCCCTTTAGGTCGTTTAATCAAACCCGCCGGGCGATACCGGAAGGTGATGAACTATCCATCGATCCTCGGCGCCGAGTCTCTACATCCGCACCACCCTTGGTCGGACAATTCCTCGCAAATGGCCTCGCTGGCCGCAAACATAACAAGTCGACGAAGAACGACACTCCCATGATGACATCGACCATAACGCCACACCGAGCGGGTGTCCTCCTCTCGCTTACACCTCCTCTCCAAAACCATCGCATCCACAATCGTCTAGTAGCCGAGTCTCGCATTTCTGTATCCTTCTCATAGAACATTCTCGCCATATGGCTCGACGCCGCAATAAAAACAAGCACCGAAAGACGGCACTTCCCGGATGACACTCGCCACATCGGAACACCGAGGAAAATCAACCTCGTGGAGGACACTCTGATCAAGCGAGGCGCATGTCTAATTCCTGAGGCGATTCGCCTCGAGAGTTACCAAATGATCCCGCCAATCGGGCCTTCTCGCCGCCTTGGCCACTGCCGATCTCTACCTCTCTCACCACGCACATAATCCTGAACGCAAGCCCGCTCGCCCTCGATCAAGAGCTACTCCTCACAACCTCTTCTTAGATAAGCATCAATATCCTGGAATACCGTACATAAAATACTCTGCCGCCAAGTCCTTTGCTAGCAACAGGCCGCCTCCTTCCAATCCATATTTTCTCGCCTGCCGTGGAATCAAAGTCCAGATGTCATGACCGCAGAGGAATCGCCGCCGTACAAACTCTCATCGCCGCGACGCCTCGTAACTCCTCGCATAAGCATCACCTCAGTGATGATTGGGCCTGTGCCTTCTAAATCTCTCAGATTTACTCGCCGCTTCCTTCCGCTTTGCTCTTCTCGGGCCCGAAAGGTTGCGGGCGCGAGGCATCATCGTAGCGAAAGGAATACGTTAGAGGGGTCCAACTTATAACACACTCTAAAGCACGATCTCGAGTGAGAAGAATGGAAACCAATCCTAAATATCCTATAGCCTCTCGATTATTGGTGTGGTGCACAACACACCGATAATCAAGACTTACTAGATACGGTCCGTAGACACTTTCCGAGGATTAATCGCTTCGATACCACTTTTGTCACGACTGCCCGGCCCGTGGATCGTGCCTTACCCGCACCCAAGTAGTCATATCAAGTCGTGACTCATGCCTCAAAGTCATCACAATAACCGCACGGTGGTACGGCGTAGCCGACTACTAAAACCTACATGCACAACAAGGTCATAAATCAGATTACGAGATCTGCCTGACATTACATGATCAAAGCCGCCACTCGCTCAGATCTAATGTGCGCATCTAGTCCCGAACTTCCCGCACCCGCATAGGCCAAACAGATAGGCCCGCATGAGGTATAACCTCGCATCGAGGGTAGCTACTCCCGGCAGCCCTAGACTCGCCGTCCGCATGGCTACAAGAACTGCACGACCACAAGGGCCGATACTAACTCGAACTCCCGCAGCTCCGATAGGCCACATGCACCGCATAAGGTATTCTCGAATCATAGGTCCATCGACCGCTGAGTCTACCCCGCATCGGAGGCGGCTTAACCCTGAGTTATGAATGATATAATATCAACATAACCGATTATCTAAACAACATAAGCACAACAAGGAAAACCTCTTTACACAAATATCACAAGATACTAACTCACGTAGCATCCTAACATGTTTACTTATCCAAATAACAAGAAAATATTACAAGACTATCACAAATCAATACAATCAAGTTATTCACACAAGGTACTTTCTACATTATGTTAACAAGTTCGTTGTTAGCCCCAAAGTACTTCATGTATTACTCTTTAAAAGATCCGCTTTTACAAAAGTCACACAATAACCGTAGTATAAAAATAGAGTAATTATCTTTTGAAGTACATTAAAACACTTCTC
Organism: Przewalskia tangutica; assembly: GCA_029844215.1. NCBI lineage: Eukaryota > Viridiplantae > Streptophyta > Magnoliopsida > Solanales > Solanaceae > Przewalskia > Przewalskia tangutica. The sequence goes on from CM056737.1 coordinate 12,059,237, forward strand.
CTTGTAAAATCAAGTAACAACATTCTTTTCCTAACGCTCAAGTTTGCCTAATTTCAATTTCTCAAGTTTCTCATTTTCAAAGGGTTTGTAGTTCATAGTTTTAATCCTTTAAAACAATTTGAGAAACATATACCCTAAGTGTGAGTAGGTTATTATTATTCGTAATAATCTTATTACAAAGAAACATGATCTAGTAAATGCAATATCATTTTGTCTCATCTTAGCTCCTATGCAGATGGAAGTTTCTACTAGTTTTAATAATACCTTATTAGTCAAAATAATTCTCTTTATTAGCTTTGTGATTTGTTCGACATTTATTCTGATTGCAAAACATCATTCCTTTGAAATGTTTTCGCTTCTTTATTATTCGTGCTTAAGCCAGGCATCGCCGCAAGTGTTATTCAGAAGCTTAAAAGGCATCGCTGCAAGTGTTATTCAGCTTGCCGCAGGCACATTCGTAAGTATTATTCGCTTAACACATGTACGCCTACCGCACTATATATATTGTAAAATATCATGCTTTAGGAAGAATCACATACCTTCTCACGGAGACCACTTGCCAAGTTGAATATGTCGCGCGCAGAGTATCGACTATAATACCAACACGCCTATCAACGCCCGATCTGCATCGCATAAAAGTTCTAAGCAGAGGGTTCGTTATTCTATGGTCATTTGGGCAGCACTTCCCTACCCTGAGCTACTCAAGTCTCTCAGAAAAAGATGCTTCTATTATTCATCTTTTAAACCCTTCATGTGATAATACCAATTCTATTCTGATATCCTTCTAAGTATTCAATACTTATTCCTATACTTCTACAGAAGTATATTCTAATTTACAAAAGGAGGATAAGGTTATTTACCTCGCAAGCCCAATAATATCCTAGATAAAAGTCGCACCGAGCAAGGTTTAGCTCCTAAGTCAGGCGCTCAGAGTCCAATAAACCTTAGAAGTTCTTCACAACTTCTAGTAAGGACTAAGGGATTTAGGCTAGGTAATTCGGCATTATAACGATACTAGAAGGCAACGTTTCTACCAAGGAGGGGGTAGTGTTTCGCTAGGCTAGCTTTAGAGGGGGTTGCTCGCCAGGGCTTCTCAAAAGGGGAGGTGTGTTTGGACGAAACAACAAGAGGAGAGGGAGGATTTGAGACTTAGATAGATTGCTCAATTTAGGATGAAATAACTCTTCAACAAGGGTATTTATAGGTCAAGACATGGCCAACCAATGGCCAAGATTATGCCAAGTGCAAGGCAAGTGTAGGTGAGGATTTGGGCAAGTGTCCTTGGCCAACTTGCACACAAAATATCCTACCAACTCCAAGACAAACAAGCCATCCCAATCGCCTTATTGCTGTGTGACATCCATCAATGAGAGGGTGACAAGTGTCGCCTCTCGCTGATCCAACGTGTTGCGCCTCTCGGAAAAATCCGCAAAAATTAGAAACGACATAGCCGAATTTATCCTACGCGAGTTGTGTAAAACGCGTTTAAAAACGACTCTAAGCCAAAGGTGTTGTGTACAAAGTGGAATTCGTCCAAGCCAACTAGTGGGGTGACACGTGTCGCCTCCTACTGCCCAAAATATTTCATCTTCCAAAATATCCACCATGGCCAAAATCTCAAAACAAAGTGGGCCCACAAAACCAGAATTTTCTCCCGTGGGCCCCACGTGACCATTTCCGAAAATAAAATTCCATAATTCTCTAATATTCCAAGAAGTCCGAATACCAAATCTGGGAATCCAATTCCCATTAACGAACCTTTTTCCTTCACAAAAAACCGGAAACTTTTCCGTGGAAAAATCACCTCTTTCTTCCTTTCCAATTTCAATGTCGTATTCTCGTACGTACGTCCTCGCATACATACCCTGGAACTACGGGGTATAACAATAGGGCATCCCCCGCATCGGGCTAAAACACCCGGAATGATCAATCCTGGAGCTCCCGCAGCTCCGCATAGTCTCACAGACCGCATAGGCCGTATAGACCCGCATCAAGGGTGGCAAGCCCTCGGTATAACCAACTGGGGTAGGTGATATAATAACAAAGATAACCGACTTACCGTCTAGCAACGTAAGCACAACAAGAATGACCCCCTTTCACAACATCACGAGACACTAACACACATAGCATCATAATATGTCTATTTATCAAACAATCTTACTACACCTTACAGAAATCAATACAAGGTTTTTATAAGTAATTAAGTAAACAGTTCTTTGTATCTTTCTTAAGTGGTTATACCTAACTTCCCATAAAGCTAGTATAACTCTTAAGCTTTTGTTTAAAAACCAACTGTTTCTTTTCGGTTAAAACTGATTCAGTATTCTTTTGAAATGCTTCAGGATCTGTTATTATTCAGGCTTAAGTCAAGAGACATTGCCGTAGTTATTATTCAGGCTTAAGTCAAAAGACATTGCCGTAGTTTTTATTCAGTTAACACTCGTACGTCTACCGTACTATATATATTTAAAATATCATGCTCAAGAGTATAGGAAGAATCACATACCTTCTCGGCGAAATCCACCTGCCAAGTCGAATATGTCGCGCGCAGAGAATCAGCCTATAATAGTCAAATACGTCTATCAACGTCTAGACTATTCTCAGAAATGATTCTAAGTAGAGGTCCTCTATTCTACGGAAAATCGGGCAGACTTCCCTACCCGGTGAGCTACTCAAGTTCATCGTGAAAACATTCTATGTAAGTACAGTTCTATTATTCTTCTTTTAAACCCTTCTACTGTGATAACAGTTCAATTCTATTCTTTAATATCCTTCTAAGTATTTATACTTATTCCTATACTTCTACAGTATGTATTCTCTATTTACAAAAGAAGGATAATATTATTTACCTCGGTAAGCCCAATAATATCCTAGATAAAAGTCGCTTCTGAGCAAGGTTTAGCTCCTAAGTTGTACGCTCCGATAGCTCCAAGAACCCTTAGAAGTTCTTCACAACTTCTACTAAGTACTAAGGGATTTGGGCTAGGGTATTTTGGGCATTATAACAATACTAGAAGGCAACTTTTCTACCAAGGGAGGTAGGTTTCGCTAGGCTAGGGGTTGCCTCGCCAAGCTTCACTAAAAAGGGGTGTGTTGGACGAAATGCTCAAGGGAGAGGAGAGGATTTTCAAGACTTGGAGAAAGATTTGTGGATGAAGAACTCTTCATCTTAAGGGGGGTATTTATAGGTCAAGAAGTGGTCAACCAAGGGCCAAGATGATGCCAAGTGCAAGGCAAGTGTAAGGTCAAGATTAGGGCAAGTGTCCTTAGCCAACTTGCACACAAAATATCCTACCAACTCCATGACAAAATAGGCCATCCAATTCGTCCCATTTCCGCCTCAAGTCCGCCAACTAGAGCGTGACAAGTGTCGCCCTCTCGTTGGTCCAAAATGTTTCGTCTCTCGGAAAAATTCGCAAAAAATATAAATGACATAGCCGGAATTTATCCTACGCGAGTCTTGTAAAACGTTTCGTCGGAAAACGATTCTTTTAGTGAGTTGTGCCCAAGTATTTTCGTCCAAGGCCTAACCTTTAAGGCTAAACTTTTGTACGTATGCCCTCACGTACATACTCTGGAAATACGGTATAACAGATCTGCCCGTTCGTGATCGTGCCTTACCCGCACCCAAGTAGTCATACATCGAGTAATCAATGAACATAAAACAATTCCTGAAACACAATGGGAAATGATAAACCTTGTACCTGAGAGAACATCGACGTAAGGCATATATATATTCTTAGAAAGTTGAACAGTTTAATCCTTACACCCCTGCCCACAACAAAGGCTACATGCACTTAAGATTTATACAACAACTATGACGGACAGGCCCGCCATACCTCGAATGTACAAGAACCTACTGCACTGTGGTAACATACCAAAAGATAAGCCTCAAGGAACGTAGCTTCCCAATACGCTGAAATGTGATCCTAAACGCGGATCGACAAATGACGACCTCTACCGCGCAGATGAACGCAGCCCCAAGGAGGTCGATAACAAGTACCAAGTATGTGAAATCAGAAATATCAGAATGAAATCATAGCGATCTATATAAAGCAGAGACATGTATGATAACCAAACTACGATTCACGATAAATAAGCGATCATGTAAGTCGTGACTCACGCCTCGTAGTCATCACTCAAATATAACTATGGGTCTCACGCCGCAACATCAATCATGCCCGTGGAATACCTTCCTCACCGCGATTTATGATATAATAACACCAAGGAGTACATATGAACACCAAGTCCTACCGATGCCAAAGCCAGACTAACAATACTATACAACCAAACCACGGCCGACACTGGCAAGTACGAAAGCCGACTACCGGATACCAAGGCCGCCACGAATGACGGCAAGTACGAGGGCTAACTACTGTGTACCAAGTCGATCACGAGACTTCGTCACTACATCGAACGGCAAGTCGAGGGCTAACTACCGTGTACCAAGGCCGAATCAGCCACGAGACGGGCAAGTACGAAGCCACCACCGGTACCAAGGCCGAACAAGAAGAAACCTCGCGGAGAGCTAGTCCATGGAATAACACTATCAACGCGAGCGCACTGCGGAATTCTCTCACACGCCAGACGCCCAAGTAAGTTCTCAACAAGTCAACCGCCCTCCACCGAGACGCGAGTATAGAAACACAATTCTTGCACAAAGAAAGGCTATCACAACAAGCATAGGCAAGTTTCACAACAACAAGCATAGGCAAGTTATACACAACTCAAGGTACTTTCATTTTATGTCAAAGTCCGGGTTTTAACCCTAAAGTACTACGTACGTTAAATTCCTTTTAAGAGGTTCATTCCTTTTATAAAAGTCACCCGATACCCTTAGTATAAAAATAGAGTGACTTACATCTTTTAAGTAAACCAAAACAACTTCCATACTTTCCTTTTTAAAACCAAATTAAGGCAATACCATGCCTTCTTTTGACCAAAACACTTCTTTTTAAAGCCAAGTTACCACATTAAAACCAATGATAAAACCCTTCTTTTTGTTTTCATAAAGTCGTTATAACTAACTTCCCATAAAGCTGTTATAACACTTTATGTTTTAAACCAATTTAAGACAAAACAATGCCTTTCTTTTCCCTAAAGTTCCAGTTTGCCTAATTTCAATTACTCAAGTCTCTTTATTTTAGAAAAGTTTCATAGTTCAATGTCTTAATCCCTTTTAAAACAATTGAGTAACATATGTCATAGGTGTGAGCAGTTTATACTTGTTTATAACCATTTATTAAAGCAGCCATGATCTAGAAAATGTAATATCATTTTGTCTCATCTTAGCTTCTATGCGGATGGAGGTTTCTACTGGTTTTAATAATACTTCATTATTCAATACATTTTCCTTTATTAACGCTGCAGTGGTTTGTCGATACTCATTCTGATTTCCGAAATCAGTAAAACATTTCTCCTTTTAAAAACCAAGTACTCATTACTCACGAATGAGGTTTCACACAAAATTCATATTAATTCATTCAAGTCAAGTCTCTTATCTTTTAAGATCAAGTCTCTTAACTTCTAAAAATCAGTAAACCATTCTCTTTACCACTCTTAAGACGTTATACCTAACTTCCCATAAAGCTAGTATAACTCTTATGTTTTCAAAACCAAGTATTACTCTTCTTTCAAAACGGTTTCTTAATCTTTGAAATACTTCAAGATTCTTTATTATTCAGGCTTAAGTCAAAAGAAATTGTCGTAACACTACATTCAGTTAACACACGTACGTCTACCGTACTATATATATATTCCTTTAAAATACTTCAAGATTCTTATTATTCAGGCTTAAGTCAAAAGACATTGCCACACGTACGTCTACCGTACTATATATATATTCTTTTAAAATACTTCATGCTCAAGAGTATAGGAAGAATCACATACCTCGCGACGATTATCGACTATAAGCAAAACGCTCCACGGCTATAACCCGGCTAGCCTTGTCCACCTTCCAAGTAGTACATGCTACTCGCAGAACATTCAACCAATAAGGTTATTAGTCTACTGTAAATACAGTCCTATGTAAGTACAGTTGAATCTTCTACTTATATTCTTCTGATGTGATTTCAGTTCAAGTCTTAATCTGTAATATCCTTCTATTACAGTTCAATTCTCTTCTATGAATCTTATATTCATTTCAATACTACTACAGTATGTAATTTCCAATTACACTAGAAGGATAGGATTATTTACCTCGATAAGCCCAAAATTATCCAAGTATAAATGTCGATCCTGAGCGACGTTTAGCTCCTACTCCGCCCAACCCGCCTCCAAACAACCCTTAGAAGTTCTACGCAACTTCTACTTAACACTTCAACCGACTATGAAGGTTTTCCTTGTGGTTTGCTTTGATCGAGGAAAGTATAATAGTATTTCCGGCTCTACGATAGAGGTAACTTTGGAAAGTACTACAAGGTATATGGGCTAAGGTATTTAGGCATTATAACAATACTTGAGAGTATTTCTACCAAAGGGGGTATTATACTGAAACAACTAGGCAAGGGGTGTATTCTCACGAGAGCCTCTCAAAGGGAGTGTGACGGAAAGCTCAAGAGGAGGGAGTATTTTGAGACTTAGAAAATGCTCAAGTTTGATGAAGAAAGTCTTCAACTTAGAGGGTATTTATTGGTCAAGCAATGGCCAACCAATGGCCAAGATCAATCCAAGTGTTAGGCAAGTGTAGGGCTAGGATTAAACCATGTGTACCTTATCCATCTACCACACCAACTTGCACAAATATCCTACCAACTTTGACCCACCCTTTCGTCCATTACCGCCCACAATTCCTTCCAATGTGAGGGTGACACATGTCACCCTCCCGTTGGTCCAAAATGTTTCGTCTCTCGAAAAAATCCGCAAAAATTAAAAATGACATAGCCGGAATTTTCCCTTCGCAAGTCTTGTAAAACGTTTCGTCGAAAAACGATTCTTTTCGGCACTTGTGCCCAAATTTCGATCCTTGCCAATCCTTAAGGCTTAAATTATTATACGTACGCCCTCACGTACATACTCTGGAAATACGGGGTATAACAAGTATTTTGGCTACAACATGTTCACATACTAACCTTATTCAATCCCTTCAAATCCAAATCATATTTCTTACATGCAATTTATCTAAAAGCAATATTTATAAATACAAGTCATTTCTTCTTCACATGCAACACAATAAACTAGCAAAAGAGAAAGGATTGTTACCTTAGAGCTTACCCAAATTAATCCAACAAATTCACTAGCCTCATTTCCACAATCACCACCACAAAAACTCCTACAAGCTTTCCAACAAGTTTCCTTCTTGCCACCTTTTTCAGATTTTTCTCAAGCCTTGCTTTCTTCTTGATTTTCTAGAGAGAAGGGAGAGCTTTTAATTTTAGAGAGAGAGGAGATCTTGAAGAATGACCAAGTCTTCAAGACTTGGTCAATAAATAGGACATGCAAAATTAGATGGGGGGGACACTTGTCACCCTCCCATGGCCTTTTTTTAAAACAAAACAGTTCTGATTTTTCCCCCAGCCTCGCAGAACCTGCCTCGGCGCCGCGGCCCTGCATCCGGCGCCGCGGCGCTGAAACCTCCGCAACCTCTCAGAACTTCCGACGCCGCGGCCTTGCTTTCCGGCGCTGTGGCCCCTGACCGAGATTGCTTTCCTGCCCGACTGCGCGCTGAACTTGTAACCTCCATAACTTTCTACTCCGATGTCCTATCGACGAACGGTTGGTTGCGTTGGGAACTAGACTCAACGAACTACGTATTAGGCCTTTGAAACACCTAGGAACTCTCAATGTAACCGGACATACACTGCCTCAAATTTTCTAAAAACTCGTCCGAAAACATTCTGTCAACCCATCATCCTAAAATTTAAGTCTCAATTCCTTTCGTACGTTCTCATACGCATGGACAGAACTACGTGGTATAACATTCTCCCCCCCCCTTAGAAACATTCGTCCCGAATGTTCCTTCTATGCACAACAATACTTAAGTATAATTGCCAAATTAAAATTAACAAGCAGGAAAGTGAGTTACCTAGAGGTGTAGGGAATAAGTGAGGATACTTCTTCATCATGTCCTCCTCTGCTTCCCACGTCATTTCTTCCCAGTTCTCGTTCCGCCATAAGACCTTGACGGAAGCCACATCCTTTGTCCGTAGTCGCCTAACCTGACGATCGAGTATCGCTATGAGACTCTCCTCATATGATAACCCCTCTGTCACCTGGACATCATGAATCGGGTGCACTCTAGACGGATCTCTAGTACATTTCCGCAACATAGACACATGAAAAACTGGATGTACTGCCTCCAGATCGGACGGCAGATCCAACTCATAGGCAACCTTTCCTACCCTACGGACAATCTGATAATGCCCAATGTACCTTGGGCTAAGTTTCCCCTTCTTCCCAAATCTCATCACGCCCTTCATGGGTGATACCTTCAGGAAGACCCAATCATCCACCTCAAACCTGCTGTCGACGCCGATGATCCGCATACAACTTCGCCGACTCGACCGACAATAACCGCTCCTGGATAAGCTTCACCTTATCCACTGCCTGCTGAATCAAGTCTGGCCTGACCAACTGAACTTCTCCCACCTCAAACCAGCCTATCGGTGACCTGCACTTCCTCCCGTATAAGGCCTCATAAGGCACCATCTGGATACTAGAATGGTAGCTGTTGTTATATGCAAACTCCACAAGAGGTAAATGATCCTCCCGACCACCGAATCGATAACACGTGCCCGCAGATATCCTCGTTGTTCGGATAGTGCGCGGCCCGTCCGCTCGGCCCGAGGATGAAACGCAGATCGAGACTCACTGTGTCCCTAATCCCTTCCGAAAGACCTCCGGTTAGCCGAGAACCTGGTCTCTCCCGCCTCAAATGATCGATATACCCGTGCGCCTCACAATCTCTCTAATATACAATCTAGCATAATCCTCTACTAAAAGTCGTCCGATCGCGTAGAAAGTGGGCTGATTTCGTCAGCCTGTCGACAATAACCCAGATGGAATCATGCTTCCTCTGAGTGTGAGGTAACCCTGTAATAAAGTCCATACTGATCACCTCCCACTTCCATGTCGGATCTCTATCATCTGCAACAACCCACCAGGCTTCTGGTGCTCCACCTTGACCTGCTGACAATTCGGACACTGTGCCACAAACTCCTCAACGTCCCTCTTCAGGTCATCCCACCAATACACACATCTGAGGTCATGGTACATCTTAGTCGACCCCGGATGAATAGAATAACGAGCACTGTGTGCCTCCCCCAGAATCTGCTGACGAATCCCTGTCACATCGGGAACACACAACCGGCCCTCAAATCTTAGCACCCCATCAGGCGCTACCTCAAATAGACTCTTCTCTTCCTGAAGAGTTGCATCTCGATACCGTACCATAATCGGATCCTCATATTGTCGCCTCTTCACCTCCTCGACGATGGAAGACTCGACAACCTATCGAACTCGAATCCCATTACTATCAGAACCAATCAAACGAACCCCAAGGCTTGCTAGCTGATGTAACTCGCGGACCATACCCCTTTTCTCCGCCGCACACCGATGCACTACCCATCGACCGCGCTAGCGGCATCCAGAACTACATGGCCTTCCCCGGTGGTATAGAATATCGACATCATAATCTTTAAGTAGCTCTAACCACCGCCTTCGCCGCAAGTTCAGCTCCTCCGTGAAGATATACTGAGACTCTTGTGGTCCGTAAATATCCACGAACTCCATATAAATAATGTCTCCGCATCTTCAAGGCATGAATCACTCGCCAACTCTAAGTCATATGGGATAGTTCTTCTCATGCTTCCCGAAATGCCGAGACGCGTAGCTATAACTTTGTCGCTTTGCATCAAGACGCACTCCAAGCCCGACACCCGACGCATCACAATAAAACCACATATCCGTCTAAACCTCTAGAATAGTAAGGATCTGGCCGCCAATTTCTCCTTCATGAATCGGAAACTCTCTCACAAGTATCCGCCCACCGAACATACCGCTCGAGTCACTTAGTCAAAGGTGCTGAGATGGAAGCAAACTTCTCCACAAATCTCCGATAATAACCTGCAAGGCCCAAAAAGTTGCGCACCTCCGTTGGTGTATTGGGTCTAGGCCAAGTTTTGACTGCCTTAATCTTTGCTGTATCAACTCGAATACCATCGGCCCCGATAACTTGCCCTAAGAAAGCCACTGAAGCCAACCAAAACTCGCATTTCGAGAACTTGGCATACAATTGCCGGTCCCGGAGGACTCCAAACACCGCCCTCAAATGGTCCGCACGTTCCTGCTCTGTGCGCGAATAAACCAGGATATCATCAATGAATACTATAACGAACATATCCAAGAATGGCTTGAACACCCGGTTCATCAAATCCATGAATACTGTTGGGGTGTTGGTCAACCCGAAAGACATTACCCTGAACTCATAGTGCCCATATCGTCCCCGAATGCGATTTGGGATATCCGCTCTCTAACCCGCACTGATGATAACTGCATCGCAGTCTATCTTGAAAAACACCTCGCACTTCGCAATCGTCAAACAAATCATCAATCCCGGGAAGGGGTATCTGCTTGATAGTTACCTTATTCAGCTGCCTGTAATCAACACACATACGCAGCGTCCCATCCTTCTTTTTTACAAATAACACTGGCGCTCCCCAGGGAGAAACACTTGGCCTGATAAAGCCTTTTTCCAGCAAGTCCTTCAGCTGGTCTTTCAATTCCCTCAACTCAGCAGGTGCCATCCTGTATGGTGGAATAGATATCGGTCGAGTATCTGGTAACATATAAATGCAAAACTCAATCTCCTCTCGTGAGGATACCCTAAGCTCGCGGGAATACGTCTGAAAACTCTCTAACGACGAATCGATCAAGGTCCGTATCTCGCCTCGATTTAATAATACCGAACCATATGGTAGATATACCCCTTCCGCACCATCTTCATAGCCTTGAGGTAAGAAATAAACCTACCCATCGGCGACGCAGTATTCCCCTTCCACTCGATAACCGGCTCACCAGGAAACTGGAACCGTACCAATCTCTCTCTACAGTCCACATTGGCATAGCAAGATGCTGTTATACCCCGTATTTCCAGAGTATGTACGTGAGGGCGTACGTACAAAAGTTTAAGCCTTAAAGAAGACTAAGGGACGAAATTTTGTGCACAGCTACCAAAAAGAATTGTTTTCCGACGAAACGTTTTTCAAACTTTGCGAAGGGAAAAATACGGCTATGTCATTTATTATTTTTGCGGATTTTTCCGAGAGATAAAATATTTTGGACCAACGAGAGGGTGACACTTGTCACCCTCAAGTGGACGGCAAATTGAGGCTCTTGGCACGTTTTTTTGTGCCTTTCTTTTGGTCAAGGGTTAGGTAGGATATTTTGTGTAGTAGATGGATAAGGACACATGGATAAATCCTCACCCTACACTTGCACACCACTTGTCTTGATCTTGGCCATTGGTTGGCCTATAAATACCCCTCTAATGCAAGACATTTCTTCATCCACACTTGTAAAAATCCAAGGCAAAAATCCCTCTCCCTCCCTCTTAAAGTTTTCGTCCAAAGCCCACCCTCCTCGAGAAGGCCCTTGGCCGAGAGTATACCCCCCCTTGCCTAGTTGTTTTCGTAAAATACACCCCCCCCCCCTTTGTAGAAAAATACTCTCCAAGTATTGTTATTATTCTAAAATACCTTGGCACATATACCTTATAGTATTCCAAGGTTACACCTATACTAAAAGCCCAGAAATACTATTATACTTCCCTTCAGTCACAAACGAAACCCTAAAGAAAATCTTCATAGCGGGTTGAAGTATTAAGAAGAAGTTGCGTAGAACTTCTAAGGGTTGTTTGGAGCGGGTTGAGCGCCTGAATAGGAGCTAAACGTTGCTCAGGATCGACATATAAACTTGGATAATTTTGGGCTTATCGAGGTAAATACTCTTGTCCTTCTATTGTAATTGGAAATTACATACTGTAGTTGTATAGAAGTGAGTATAAGACGTATATAAGGATGGTATAAAAGAAGAGAATTGAATTGAAATCACATCAGAAGAATATTAAAGAAGAAGCCTGAATCAGATTTACATAGGATCAGATTTACAGAGAATCGTAGTTTGACTGTAGGAAGTGATGCCCAATTTTTTCCGTAGAATAAGGAATCTGTATCTAGAATTATTCTACAGAGTAGTCTAGACGTTGATAGACTTATATGATCGTTATAGGGAATCTGTATCTAGAATTAACTGAACGTAGTTTTACGGCAATGTCTTTTGACTTAAGCCTGAATAATAAGAATCTTGAAGTATTTCAAAAGAATTAAGAATCATTTTGAAAGAAGAGTAATACTTGGTTTTAAAAGCTCAAGAGTTATACTAGCTTTATGGGAAGTTAGGTATAACGACTTAAGAGAGATAAAAAGAATGGTTTATTGATTTTAAAGAAGTTAAGAGACTTGATCTTAAAAGATAAGAGACCTGACTTAATTGAATTAATATGAATTTTGTTAAAAAGAGTGAAACCTCATTCGTGAGTAATGAGTACTTGGTTTTTAAAAGGAATAATGTTTTACTGATTTCGGAAATCAGAATAAGTATCGAACAAACCACAGCAGCGCTAATAAAGGGAAATGTATTGACTAATAAAGTGTTATTAAAAACAAGAGAAACCTCCATCCGCATGTGTTTAAGACGACAAAATGATATTACATTTCCTAGATCATGGCTGCTTTAATAAGATTGTTATAAACAAGAATAAACCTACTCACACATAAGGCATATGTTTCTCAATTTGTTTTAAAGGAGAATTATATTATTAAGTGATTAAAACTATGAACTACGAAACCTTTCGAAAATGAGAAACTTGAGCATTTGAAATTAGGAAAACCTGAACGTTTGGAAAATAATGTTGTTACTTGATTTTACAAAAGGGAAGTGTTTTGGTTTACTTAAAGATAGTCACCCTATTTTTTTTACTACGGGTATTGTGTGACTTTTGTGAAAGAAACGGATCTTTTAAAGAGTTAATGTATGTAGTACTTTGGGGTTAAAACCCGGATTTGTTGAACTTGCCTATGCTTGTGGTGATAACCTTTGTTGTGCAAATATTGTATTTCTGTGCTACCGCGTCTCTCGTTGGAGGGCCGGCTATCTGGCTGATTGATGGACATACTGACACGATGGGTGGCCCACGTATGCTTTCACTAATCGATCCTTTTCGACATACCGACACGGGTGGCCCACGTATGCTTCCATTGTGAGTGTTATCTTGTTATTTGCTTTGACATACTGTCACGATGGGTGTCACACGAGTATTCTTCCATTTTGATTGTTATATTCTTATTTCCTTTTGGACATACTGACACGATGGGTGGCCCACGTATGCTTCCATTAGGAGTATGATCTTGTTATTTGTTTTGGACATAATGACACGATGGCCCACGAGTATGCTTCCATTCTTGTTTGTTATCTTGTTATTTCCTTTGGACATACTGACATGATGGGTGGCCCACGGGTATGCTTCCATTAGGATGGTTCCATGGCCATGCTTATACCGAGGTAAGATGTCGGGCACGCGTCGCATGCGGCGTTAAACTCTCGGGTTACATTTGAGTGATGACTTTGAGGGCGTGAGTCCCTGACTTGACATGACTGCTTTTATGTTGTGAACTGTAGCCTGGTTATCATACATGTCGCCTGTTTTATATGGACTATTATGATTTCATTTTCAGATTTTCGCCACATACTGCATTGGCCAGTACTAACCTCTTTCGGGGGGATGCGTTCATGCTGCAGGTAGAGGTACATCGGTTGTTGATCCTCGCTCATAGGATCACAGTTCAGCGTATTGGGAAGCTCCGTTTCTCCGGAGGCTTATCTTTTGGTATGTTTCCCTGAGTTGTAGGTTCTTGTACATTCAGGGGTATGGCGGGGCCCTGTCCCGTCATAGTTGTTGTCACATTCTTAGAGGTCTGTAGCACTGTTGTGGGCAGGGTTGTAAAGGATGTAACTGTTCAAACTTTGTATATATATATATATGCCGAAAGGCGACTTTCTCTCAGATAAAATGTGTCTCATTTTACATTTGATTCATGTCTTGTTTTTATGTTCACGATTTCTCGATGTATGACTACTGGGTGCCCGTAAGGCACGATCACGCCCCGAACGGGTCGTGACAAAAGTGGTATCGAGCGATTAATCCTCGGAAAGTGTCTACGCATCCGTCTAGTATAGTCTAGATTATCGATGTGTTGTGCACCACATCTATAATCAGGAGGCTGCATGACATTTAGGATTGGTTTCCATTCTTCTCATTCTGAGATCGTGCCTTAGAGATGTGTTATAAGTTGGACCCCTCTGACGTAGTTCGTTTTTACCAGTTATGCCTCCGCGCAAGGCAACCCGGGCCCAGGTGGGAAAGACAGACGAGGGGACTGCTAGTATGATACAGAGGAGTACGGGGGCGCAGGCCCAGTCATTACCTTAGATAGTGCTTCAGACAGCGAGTTTTGCGACGCCGCCAATTTCAAAGAAGTTTAGGTCGCAGCAGGGTCGCTGAGACCACAAGACTGAGCCTCCACCCCACACCGGAGCAGAGGAGATGGGTTACAAAGAGATGGCCCGCCATCGCCGTGATCGTGGCTGCATACGAGGATAGGCCGGATGCGGCGATTCAGCCCAGAGTACCCATGGTTCACCCGAGATCGATAGTTTGAGGCTACGGACTTTCGAGTCAGAGCCCGCCAGAGTTCTACGTCGAGGCCCGAGGATGATCGACGGAGTTCATCCGGCGATTCTGGATCATGAGAGTGATCAAGGCTTCAGAGACCGAGTCGGTGGTCTTAGGTTCGCATCGGTTGCGTGATACTGCAGTCGACTGGTTTGATTCGTGGGAGCTATCCCGGGGAGAGTATGCACTTCTAGCAGTTTGGGACGAGTTCTCAGGGGCATTTCTTGCACATTTTTTGCCTCCACAGATGAGAAGGGCTCGGGCCGACAGATTCTTGACGTTGAGGCAGCCGCGACGGCTCGGGAGTACAATGTGGAGTTTGACTCATTAGCTCGACGCCCCCGCATTGGTAGCCGACATGGAGGACAGAGTGCACCGCTACGTCACCGGGCTTGATGACTACTTGGCAGAGGCTTGTTCGGGTGTAGCTCTTCAGCCGGGCATGGACATTGCCCGCATACAGGCTTATGCACTGGGATGTGAGGAGCGGAAAGGTCAACGGAATAACCGAGATCAGCAGAAGAGGGCCAGAACAGCAGGGTCTTTTGGCGACTTTCGAGGCGGACCGCCTCAGCAGCAGACTAGTTATGTGCCTCTGCCAGTACAGAGTGGTCCTCCACAATCTTCAGGGCATCCAGAGTATTCGTGAGCGGTCGTGGCCAAGGATTCAGATTTCGCGAGCAGGGTGTTAGCTGAAGCCACCCCTACCTCGTTGCGTTGTGGTAGACTCCATAATGGGAGTGTCGTGCTAGTTCGGAGTTTGTTTTACATGCAGCGAGGCCATTTTGCGAAACCGTCCGACCGAGGTAGCATCGTGGGATAGCACACTACAGATCTATGGCTGGTTCATCACCTTTCATATGCATACTGCGCAGGCGTGCCTATGATTAGAGTGAAGCGGTAGATGCAGGTATATCCTTAACCCTCTAGAGTTTTGTATGCTTGAGATGATGATCTTATTATTGTGTGCTATGTATGGATAGCGTTGTGTTAATTGTGAGTTAGAAAACATGGTTAGTTGAAAGGGATAAGTATGGGGACAGGGAAGGTATGGACCTTAGAATATTACATGTTGAGACCTTAGATGTAAGGTCATCTCGAGTAAAGGATTTTGCAAATGATCCTTGTCGGAGTGCTCTATATGCCTAGGGTGTATTAGCATGATAAGTCCATGGGTAGTGTGAGATGGAAGTGGTAGCTTTCATGACGTGAATTAGTAAGATTGTTCCGTACCGGGGAACAAGTGTTTGGCGCGATAGCGGTCGAAGTCTGACCGACGCGTCAACCCGCGCCCAGTATTGTGGGCCGTTCGGGTGGTCCCGCCGGTGGTAGGGTCACGAGGGTGCTAGGCCCAAGTTTAGATGACCATCGATGAGTTCGTGGATATGTTCGACTAATCGGATCGTGAAGGCCGGAATGGCCTTAAAGAAGATCGAGGCTAGTAAGATGACCAAGTTTAGAGGTAGTGACTCGTAAATTTTGGGAATCAAGTAATGATCAAGTATGGTACGTATACTAGAAGAGTTCAAGTGTTCGAGAAGAGTACGATGAGTAAGGAAAGAAGTGAACATATGCTGAGAGAATAGAAATGATCATTACTTTTGTGAAGTAAAGGTGTGAATGGAGTATCCTTTAGACCAGGGTGGAAGCTTTTGTGATGTAGGAATGATTTCTCGTGGACTTGGGTTTAGTATTTTCGCGTATGTTATTTTTATGGCCAGGTGTGGCATTGGAAACTTGTTAAGAGGAACTTTATCGTTATCTGTCTTGAGAAGGAACATTCGGGACGAATGTTTCTAAGGAGGGGAGAATGTTATACCCCGTATTTCTAGAGTATGTACGTGAGGGCGTACGTACAAAAGTTTAAGCCTTAAAGAAGACTAAGGGACGAAATTTTGTGCACAGCTACCAAAAAGAATTGTTTTCCGACGAAACGTTTTTCAAACTTTGCGAAGGGAAAAATACGACTATGTCATTTATTATTTTTGCGGATTTTTCCGAGAGATAAAATATTTTGGACCAACGAGAGGGTGACACTTGTCACCCTCAAGTGGACGGCAAATCGAGGCTCTTGGCACGTTTTTTTGTGCCTTTCTTTTGGTCAAGGGTTAGGTAGGATATTTTGTGTAGTAGATGGATAAGGACACATGGCTAAATCCTCACCCTACACTTGCACACCACTTGTCTTGATCTTGGCCATTGGTTGGCGTATAAATACCCCTCTAATGCAAGACATTTCTTCATCCACACTTGTAAAAATCCAAGGCAAAAATCCCTCTCCCTCCCTCTTAAAGTTTTCGTCCAAAGCCACCCCTCCCCCTTGAGAAGGCCCTTGGCCGAGAGTATACCCCCCCTTGCCTAGTTGTTTTCGTAAAATACACCCCCCCCCCCCTTTGTAGAAAAATACTCTTCAAGTATTGTTATTATTCCAAAATACCTTGGCCCATATACCTTATAGTATTCCAAGGTTACACCTATACTAAAAGCCCAGAAATACTATTATACTTCCCTTCAGTCACAAACGAAACCCTAAAGAAAATCTTCATAGCGGGTTGAAGTATTAAGAAGAAGTTGCGTAGAACTTCTAAGGGTTGTTTGGAGCGGGTTTGAGCGTTCAGAATAGGAGCTAAACGTTTCTCAGGATCAACATATAAACTTGGATAATTTTGGGCTTATCGAGGTAAATATTTTTGTCCTTCTATTGTAATTGGAAATTACATACTGTAGTTGTATAGAAGTGAGTATAAGACGTATATAAGGATGGTATAAAAGAAGAGAATTGAATTGAAATCACATCAGAAGAATATTAAAGAAGATGACCGAATCAGATTTACATGTAGACTGTATTTACAGTAGAATTGTGTAGTTTGACGGGTAGGGAAGTGCTGCCCAATTTTTTCCGTAGAATAAGGAATCTGTATCTAGAATTATTCTACAGAGTAGTATAGACGTTGATAGACTTGTATGATCGTTATAGGTTGAAGTACTGCAAGTAGCGTATTCTACTAGAAGGGTGGAAAAGGCTAGCCGGACATGAGATTTGGAGCTATTTGCTAATAGTCGATAATCGTCGCGAGGTATGTGATTCTTCCTATCCTCTTGAGCATGATATTTTAAAAGAATATATATATAGTACGGTAGACGTACGTGTGTTAACTGAACGTAGTTTTACGGCAATGTCTTTTGACTTAAGCCTGAATAATAAGAATCTTGAAGTATTTCAAAAGAATTAAGAATCGTTTTGAAAGAAGAGTAATACTTGGTTTTAAAAGCTCAAGAGTTATACTAGCTTTATGGGAAGTTAGGTATAACGACTTAAGAGAGATAAAAAGAATGGTTTATTGATTTTAAAGAAGTTAAGAGACTTGATCTTAAAAGATAAGAGACCTGACTTAATTGAATTAATATGAATTTTGTTAAAAAGAGTGAAACCTCATTAGTGAGTAATGAGTACTTGGTTTTTAAAAGGAATAATGTTTTACTGATTTCGGAAATCAGAATAAGTATCGAACAAACCACAGCAGCGCTAATAAAGGGAAATGTATTGACTAATAAAGTGTTATTAAAAACAAGAGAAACCTCCATCTGCATAGAAGCTAAGATGAGACAAAATGATATTACATTTTCTAGATCATGGCTGCTTTAATAAGATTGTTATAAACAAGAATAAACCTACTCACACATAAGGCATATGTTTCTCAATTTGTTTTAAAGGAGAATTATATTATTAAGTGATTAAAACTATGAACTACGAAACCTTTCGAAAATGAGAAACTTGAGCATTTGAAATTAGGCAAACTGAACGCTTGGAAAATAATGTTGTTACTTGATTTTACAAAAGGGAAGTGTTTTGGTTTACTTAAAGATAGTCACCCTATTTTTTTACTACGGTATCAGGTGACTTTTGTGAAAGAAACGGATCTTTTAAAGAGTTAATGTATGTAGTACGTTGGGGTTAAAACCCGGATTTGTTGAACTTGCCTATGCTTGTGGTGATAACCTTTGTTGTGCAAATATTGTATTTACGCTACCGCGTCTCTCGTTGGAGGGCCGGCTATCTGGCTGATTGATGGACATACTGACACGATGGGTGGCCCACGGGTATGCTTCCATTAGGAGTGTTATCTTGTTATTTTCTTTGGACATACTGACACGATGGGTGGCCCACGAGTATGCTTCCATTTTGATTGTTATCGGTTATTTCCTTTTGGGCATACTGACACGATGGGTGGCCCACGGGTATGCTTCCATTAGGAGTATGATCTTGTTATTTGTTTTGGACATACTGACACGATGGGTGGCCCACGAGTATGCTTCCATTCTTGTTTGTTATCTTGTTATTTCCTTTGGACATACTGACACGATGGGTGGCCCACGGGTATGCTTCCATTAGGATGGTTCCATGGCCATGCTTATACCGAGGTAAGATGCCGGGGCATGCGGCCGTTGTGCGGGTTAAACTCCCGGGTTACATTTGAGTGATGACTTTGAGGGCGTGAGTCCCTGACTTGACATGACTGCTTTTATGTTGTGAACTGTAGCCTGGTTATCATACATGTCTCCTGTTTTATATGGACTATTATGATTTCATTTTCGATTTTCGCCACATACTTGGTACTGTTGCATCGACCTTCGGGGCCGTTCATGCCGCAGGTAGAGGTACATCGGTTGTTGATCCTCGCTCATAGGATCACAGTTCAGCGTATTGGGAAGCTCTGTTTCTCCGGAGGCTTATCTTTTGGTATGTTTCCCTGAGTTGTAGGTTCTTGTACATTCAGGGGTATGGCGGGGCCCTGTCCCGTCATAGTTGTTGTTACATTCTTAGAGGTTTGTAGTACTGTTGTGGGTAGGGTTGTAAAGGATGTAACTGTTCAAACTTTGTATATATATATATATATGCCGAAAGGCGACTTTCTCTCAGATAAAATGTGTCTCATTTTACAATTGTTTCATGTCTTGTTTTTATGTTCCGCTGATTTCTCTGATGTATGACTACTTGGGTGCCCGAGTAAGGCACCAGTCACGGGCCCCGGAACGGGTCGTGACAGATGCTAGCCAATCCATACCCATAATCACATCAAAGTCCGTCATATCCAACTCTATCAAGTCGGCTAGAGTCTGACGACCGTATATAGTCACTGGGCAAGCCTTATATACCCGCTTCTACCACCGAATTACTCTTTGGCGTAGCCACCTCAAAAGGATTTATGGACTCTGCTCTATCCCTATTCTACCAGAATATGAGGAGATATATAGGACAAGGTAGAACTCGGATCTATCAAAGCATATACATCACAAAGATGAAACCAATAATGTACCGTGGACATCCGTGACGCCCCGTCCCGACGGCCGACATAGCATAAATGCGGTTCGAGGACCGCCGAATCGGGACCCCACCACGACCCGCCGCGATCGCCCGCGGAACACCCCGCCTCCGTGGCGCATAACCATCGAAGACGAAGATCTAGCAACTGACCCTGTCGGCTGAACCATAACACTCCCGCCACCTTTGGTCGGACAATCTCTCTTCAAATATCCCTGCTGGCCACAAGAGTAACAAGCTCCTGGAGGAACACGACACTCTCCTGGGTGAGACCTACCGCATCGAGCACACTAAGATGTGGGTGGTCTTGATCGGTGATCTCGCCTCCTCGAAACCTCAAGTCCTGGAGCCACGACCGCTTCCCGAATGACCCGGTGATCGGACCTCCCGCCGTAAACCGAGAAGGAGCGCTCTGGCCGGGTGAAATGTGGACCTAGTTCTGCTGAGGCCGCCCGCCGAAATCGCCTGAGACCGCTGCCCAGCCTTGGGCTTGCCTGAGTCTAGCTGATCCTCCCTCTCTCTGTCCTCTATCCCCTGTGCATACGCCTGCATCCTGGAAATATCCATACCTGGCTGAAGAGCCACCCCCAAGCATGCAGTAATCATATGACGGTCTAGCCCCATCACATAGCGATGAACCCTGTCTGCCATGTCAGCTACAATGGTGTGCGCATACCTGGCCAATGAGTCAAACTCAGAGTACTCGATAGTCCTCCCATTCTGCCTCAAGGTCAAGAATCTATCCACGCGGGCTCTCCTCATCTCAGGAGGCAAGAAGTGATCCAGGAAGGCCTCTGTGAACTCCTCCCAAACAGCTGGAAGAGCACCCTCACCTCTAGACAACTCCCATGACTCAAACCAGTTCAACGCAATATCGTGTAACCGGTAAGAGGCTAGCATGACTGACTCAGCCTCCGAGGCCCTAAGCACCTGCATAGTCCGCTGTAACTGCCGAACAAACTCCTGAGGATCCTCCTCGGATCTCGAACCATAGAACTCGGGTGGATGACAACCCAGAAATCCGAATCCAGAAACCGCTTGGCTCTGGGTTGGTTGCTCGCTCCTCGCTGCCGCTGCTACTATGCTGGTCAATAACCGGATCTGCTCCCCGTAATCTCTATACTCACCGGCCGCTGGACCTGAGGCTCGTGTACCGCGGTCTCGATGGCCGCCGCTGCCCCGATCTCCACTGAGGCTGGCAACGTCGTGGAACTCGCCGCCCGAAACATCATCTCAGGTAAAGACTGGGCCTGTGCCCTCGTGACCCTCCGCATCCTACTAGCAGCTCTCTCAGCTGCCTTGCCCTTCTGGGCCACGGTTGTCTTGCGTAGAGGCATAACTGATACATAAAAGAAAATATCAGAGGGAGTTCAACCTACAACACAGCTCTATTGCACGATCTTAGAGTGAAAGAATGGAAACCAATCCAAAATATCCTGCAGCCTCCTGATTATAGATGTGGTCCACAACACACCGATAATCAAGACTCTACTAGACACGGTCTGTAGACACTTTCCGAGGACTAACTGCTTTGATACCACTTTTGTCACGACCACCCGGTCGCGATCGTACTACCGGGCACCCTGCCTGTATATATCGTAGAATAGCAATGGAATATACATAACACATAAACCTCGTAGATAGTAAACATCATCGCTAGCTGGCAAGGTCGCTTCCATAGAATATACTTAATCAAAAGTAAAATAAGACAACTTGTTCTTACATTTCAAACTACAAACGTGACTACGCACTTCAGAAACAACTATGGCGCGGGGCCGCCATACCCCTGAATACATAATACCTATAGCATCGTGGGAAAACCGTACTCAACAAAACAAGCCTCCGAGGAATGGAGCTTCGACACTGCACGGTGATCCTAAGAATGAGGATCCACCACCGCTTACCTACGGCATGAACGCACTTTATGGGCGGTCGACACAATACGATTAAGTATGCGAATCGAAAATACGAAAATACCTCATAAATCTAAATAATCGAGACATGTATGATAATCAATTACAGAACACTGTGCCTTACTAATAATGAGAATATCAAGCATATACTATACTGCATGAAAATAGGAAGCTCATGATCAAAGCAAGGTCACCCACCCGCAGTATCAATAAGCAATCCTATTCCTGGGACTATTTCACCTCCATGGGTCGTGTGGACCCGCATGAGGTATTCCTCGCATAGGCTGTACCCGCCCGCATGGGACTATTTAACCCGCATGAGCCCTACGGACTCGCATGAGGTATTCCTCGTATCATGGGTAGCAAATCCACGGAATATGCAAATGTCACAACCCGGGGAATGACCCCGTAATGAATAATATATCACTAGCACAAACTGGCTATCATACATAATATAAGCAAGTTAAGAAATCCCCTAACTTCTTATTAGTCCTGTTCATACACATTCTCATTTTAGTTTACTTAAGGCACTAACATGTCTTTATGAAATCCGGGAATTTAACCAAAAGTACTAAGTACTTCTACTCTTAAAAAACCTTAGGCAATTGATGCCTTAAAATCAAGTTGCCTTCCATCAATTGACGTCATTTATCCTTACTTATTTTACTTAGAGTAAACCTCTCTTTTTAACTTTCCATAAGGCTAATATAACCAACTTCCCATAAAGTCATTATATTAACTTCATACTATAAGTAAATTACATTTTCTTATATCCAACGGACTTGTAGATTTTGTCACGACCCGACCCCGGGCCGCGACTAGTGCCCTACCTGGGCACCCTTCTAATCATACAACATAATAAACTGCGGAAGATAAATAACACTTTTTTTTTTAAACCAAGGCCAAGCCGATAAGGCTGCCATAATCATAAAAAATTACCCGAAAGGGTCTACACTGTTTAACAATATAAAAACAACTCTAGCCATCCAAATTTACGATGAATACGCACTTAAGATTTGAACATATACTATGGCGGACAAGACCCCGCCGCACTGAATATACATAGCCATGACAACTCCGAACATTGGAGCCATCTCAAATGTGAACCGAGATCCTAAGCTCATGATCCACAATCGGTACCTAAACTGCGGACATTTAACGCAGCCCCGAAGGGGTCGCATAAAATTACCGAATATGGAACGGAAAATAAGGTACAGTAACAAATCATAACTGTACAAAAGAATGACAGAGGCAAGTATAAAGAAAGGGTAAATACCAGATCCTACCGTGTCATTTCTATCTCGTGAACTTAATCGTACCTTATTATCTTTTCCCATTTTTCCATAAGAGTATAGTCAAATTCTTACGTACATACTTAAGAACACTCATCAAGTTCATAAACATATAACTTACGATTCAGATAACCTAATCCGTCCCTTTATGGAGGAACGGCAATACTGTCGGCCCAATCTGGGACGCGATAAAATCACATAAGTCTGCCCATAAAGGTATACTGCCCGGCCCAATCTGGGACGCGATAAAATCACATAAGTCTGCCCATAAAGGTATACTGCATAAAAATAGGAGGCTCATGATCAAAACAGGGTCCCTCGCCCGTAGTATCGATAAGCAATCCTACTCCTGGGACTATTTCACCCGCATAGGTCCTGTGGACCCGCATGAGGTATTCCTCGCATAGGTTGTACTACCGCATGGGACTATTTCACCCGCATAAGCCCATAAGGACTCGCATGAGGTATTCCTCGCATCATGGGTAGCAAATCCATGGAACAGGTGGTATAACGTCTTGGGGGTTTACCCCTCATTTATACTCTTACCCTGAAGCAGGTGGTATAACGTCTTGGGGGTTTAGCCCTCATTTATACTCTTACCATGGAGAAGGTGGTATAACGTCTTGGGGGTTTACCCCTCATTTATACTCTTACCCTAACTCAACCGGCCATCATACATAACATAAGCCCTACCGGCTTATCATACATAACATAAGCACCACCGGCTTACCATACATAACATAAGCACCACCGGCTTATCATACATTACATAATCAAGTTAAGAAATCCCCTAACTTCTTATTAGATTGTTCATATACACTCTCATTTTTGTTTACTTAAGGCACTAACATGTCATTATAAAATCCGGGAATTTAACCCAACGTACTACGTGCCTCTACTCCTTTAAAATGATCCTCTTTCAAATAAAACTTCCAAGATACTAATAACTGTAGTATCAAGTCATATCTACTTTTCAAGACAAGTCACAATATTTTTTTAGAAATACATTTATAGGCTTCTAAATCAAGTGACTTCTTTCTTTAAAACCTTAAGCAATTGGTACCTTTAAAACAATTTGCCCTTCTTTATTTCAAATCATTTCTTTGCTTACATTACTGAAGAAAGCCATTCTTTTAATCTTCCATAAAGTTGTTATAACCAACTTCTCATAAAGCCGTTATAACTCTTTATTTCATAGACAAATTCATTCCTTTTATATCCAAGAGACTTATATTTTCAAATCAAAACACATAGCTTTCAAAATACTTCAAGTCTCCTAACTTTTGAAATCAAGCTTCTTTAACTTTAGAAATCAAGTCTCTTTATCTTTAAAATGGCAAGAAATCAATTCTTTCCAAATCAAGTATTCTATACTTTTAAATCAATTCATTTCTTCCTTTAAGAATCAAGTCTCATAACTTGAAAAATAAAGTCTCTTAACCTTTTAAGAATTTGAGGTTCATAGTCTTAAAACTTCATACGTAAACTCTTTTAAATTAAGTAACATATACTTTGGTGCGTTGTGAATAAGTTATACTTATTTATAACGATCTTAATCAAGTAGCCATGATCTGGAAAATGTAATACAATTTTTTCTTATCTTAGCTTCTATGCAGATGGAGAATTCTACTCATTTTAACTTAATTGATTGTCAATACATTTTCCTTTATTACCGCTGCAGTGGCTTGTTCGATACTTATTCTCATTTGTGTCGTAAGTTAGCCAATGTCAACTTGGCTCCAAATGCCTCCTAACGACTCTTACCAACATCCCCCATAAGACTTTGTAAGAACTTAGGATAACTTAGACATAACCTTTACGTAGAGTAAATCAACATACATACCTCTTAACTTCTAAGAGTAGAAGGAATCATGAAATAGTACTACATGTATATTCCATACATAGAATCATGTCAAAAGAAGGAAGAGGTTCACATACCTCGCGACGATTATCGACAAATAGCAAAATGCTCCAAAGTACTTCAACCTTGATAGCTATTCCATCCCTTAAGTAGAATACGCTATACTTAGTACTTCAACCTATAATGGCCATAATACGTCCATTAACCTTTAGCTTCGAACGTAGAATATTCTAAGTGCAAAGTCACTAAATTCTACGGAAAATCGGACAGCACTTCCTTTGTTTCTACATACTCTGCCACCTTTTTCAAGGCCGAATTCAATAACCAAACACGCCACATTTAAGGCCCAACAATTCAGCTAACCAAAGGGGATTACACGCCTTAACAGGACGTGTAAAATTCCGCCCCACAAATTAATACGAAACTAGTTCCATATTTAAAGCCATTCTTGGCTAAACATATACAACAACACAAAGTCCTTTTCCAATTCTTTTTCAATCCAACTTCTTAGGCCTAACATGTTATATAGTCATAAACAACTTAACAATTATAATTCTTTCTTTATATAACATGTGACGATTAAACTAATAATCCAATTGAATTGAAATTTCAAGGCTAAACATACTAGTTTTCGGATTAGGGTTCCAATATCCATAACACTTATCAACTTCATAATATATATCTCATACTTGCTAATAACTATAGCTACAACAACAAGTAATCATAATTACTAAAATGACAAGAATTTTACCTTTACAAGCCCTTATAATTTCCAAGATTCAATGTCGCTCCTTAGCAATTCTTAGCTCCTTTCCTTTACGCTCAAATCCGCTATTTGAAGCCTTTAGAAGCTCACAACCAACTTCTCTTCCATTTCCAATCAAACCTATGAAAATGCCTTAGGTTTTCGCCTTGCGACTAACGTAAAAATGCCGTTTTTTCGAAATCTTTCTATTGAGATATCCTTACAATACCCTTAGGGACCTTGGGTTAAATTCTTGTGGCTAATGGATCAAAACTACAAAATTTTTGTGTGGGAAACACACTAAAGCCGAGAGCACAAGAACATACACAAAGTCTCTAAATTTTTTTAAGTGTTAAAAGAGCTAGTCTTGCACTAGTTGTGTATATATAATACAATGGAGGGTCAAGATATCAACATATGTGTGGCTAGGATGAAGGAATTAATTAAATGGTCAAGTGGACAAGTTGACTAGTCAACAATCTCAAGCTTTGAAGACTTGTTCATCAACCATGGTCAATGACCATTTTAACCTTGCATAATTTCGTCCAAGACCATGTGGGGGAGGTGCCATGTGTCTCCCTCCTATTCGTCCATAAAATTCCGTAACCCTCGTGGGTCCCACTAAACGTAAAATTCCTCGGGTGGGCCCCACGTGACCAATTCCGTAAAAATAAATTTCCATAATGATAATACATTCCATAATCCTCAATTAATGCATTTTGAGTATCCAATTCTCCTCAACGAACATTTTTCCTTTCCGACGTTCGGAAGATTTTCCGTCGGAAAAACAATTCTTCCTTTCGTATCAATTTCAAGTCTTGTGCTCCTTACGTACATTCTCTTAAACATGTCCTTGAATTACGGGGTGTAACATTCTTCCCCCCTTAGAAACATTCGTCCCCGAATATTCTTTCGGAGTCCAATCTAATTAGATAGTGACATAGTCTCCTTTTACTACACCCTTCATACAACATATGCCACCCATGGCCACATAACAATACTTATACTAAGATGTCAACCTTGGCACTCACGAAGCCAACTAGTCCATACTCATAATGACCTCAAAGTCTGTCGTAATCATCTCTACTAGGTCTACTAGGGTCTTATGACTGTATCATCACCGGGCAAATCTCATATACCCTCTCAGATACCACCCAAACACTCACGGGTGTAGTTACCTCGAAAGGTTCTTATGGATTCAGGATTTATTCCTTTACACTTGGTTGTTATCTTTCTTACTGGTCGTACTCTTTCCGTACTTCCAACTCATACTAGCATACATACATAACTTCCATACCGATTCTGGCCTCTAATCTTTGGAGTCACGCTATAAAACAATATAAGGCCATTTCCGGCTCTCACGACCTGGTTCCGGTGGAACGCGTCCACGAACCCGTAAAATAATTAACTAGACTTGGGCCTTGCACCCTCGTGACTCGCCACGTGGCGAACTACTACCAACTAATCCCACTCCATTTCAAGGCTGGCGACCCGCACAGGTCCTCACCCCGCCCCACCGTCGCACTTAACTCTTATTCTTGGTCTATAATAAATCTTTCTGCCCGAGAAGACCTTGTACATCTAAGGTCTCGTGATCATCAATATTCTTAGGCTCGCAATTTCCATGCTCCAAGCCTACCTTACGATCCCAGTAACGTACAAAACTTCTCATAATACCATAAGTGTGTCGTCTTGATCACAACAACCATTACTTACTCTATACGGACCTCATCCGTACAATTCTCTTAAGCCTACCATGTAGCTTAATATATTAACATGGTATTCCATTAAGTTTCTTAACATGACTTCTTAAGGGTTCACTGCCCTATCAGACAGTTCATCCTTTCCCAATTATCCCAAAATAAAACATAAGACCTTGGCGAGAATTCATTAATCGTTCCATACCTTCCCGGTATCTAGTTAGTCTTTACCAACTCCTGGTAATCTAAAATCATTCTAGGCAACACGCTTCTGACCCTCATATATAACTCTGTATAGATGTATGTCACAATGCCAACTATACTATAATCATTACCAACCCGATACGCAATCCACATAGTCCTTCCCGGTCACTTTGCCTTTCTCGTGCTGCAATCAACATAACTCGTTAGGAGAGGCCCTAACAACACAAACTCTATCGCACGATCTCGGAGTGAGAATAATGGAAACCAATCCTAAATGTCCTGCAGCCTCACGATTATAGATGTGGTGCACAACACACCGATAATCAAGACTACTGAACACGATGCCTAGACACTTTCTGAGGACTAACTGCTCTGATACCACTTTTGTCACGACCCGACCCCGGGCTGCGACTGGTGCCCTACCTGGGCACCCTTCTAATCATACAACATAATAAACTGCGGAAGATAAATAACACTTTTCTTTTTTTTTAAACCAAGGCCAAGCCGATAAGGTTGCCATAATCATAAAAAATTACCCGAAAGGGTCTACACTGTTTAACAATATAAAAACAACTCTAGCCAGTCCAGCCCACAGATGAATACAGACCTCTAAGATTTGAACATATACTATGGCGGGACAAGGCCCCGCCGTACCCCTGAATATACATAGCCATGACAACTCCGGAACATTGGAGCCATCTCAAAATGCTGAACCAGGATCCTAAGCTCGCGGATCCACAACTGTGTACCTAAACCTGCGGATAAGAACTCACCCGAGAAATCGCATAACAGTGCGAATATGGAACGGAAAATAAGGTACAGTAACAAATCATAACTGTACAAAAGAATGACAGGGGCAAGTATAAAGAAAGGGTAAATACCAGATCCTACCGTGTCATTTCCATCTCGTGATCTTAATCGTACCTTATTATCTTTTCCCATTTTTCCATAAGAGTATAGTCAAATTCTTACGTACATACTTAAGAAAACTCATCAAGTTCATAAACATATAACTTACGTATCTTGTATAACCTAATTTGTCCCTTTATGGAGGAACGCCAATACTGTCGGCCCAATCTGGGACGCGATAAAATCACATAAGTCTGCCCATAAAGGTATACTGCCCGGCCCAATCTGGGACGCGATAAAATCACATAAGTCTGCCCATAAAGGTATACTGCATAAAAATAGGAGGCTCATGATCAAAACAGGGTCCCTCGCCAGTAGTATCGATAAGAAATCCAACTCCTGGGACTATTTCACCCGCATAGGTCCTGTGGACCCGCATGAGGTATTCCGCGCATAGGCTGTACCCGCCCGCATGGGACTATTTCACCCGCATAAG
The DNA here is from genome assembly GCA_029844215.1 of Przewalskia tangutica. NCBI lineage: Eukaryota > Viridiplantae > Streptophyta > Magnoliopsida > Solanales > Solanaceae > Przewalskia > Przewalskia tangutica. The sequence goes on from CM056737.1 coordinate 12,088,348, forward strand.
CCCATAAGGACTCGCATGAGGTATTCCTCGCATCATGGGTAGCAAATCCACGGAACAGGTGGTATAACGTCTTGGGGGTTTACCCCTCATTTATACTCTTACCAAAAGCGGTGGTATAACGTCTTGGGGGTTTACCCCTCATTTATACTCTTACCCTGGAGAAGGTGGTATAACGTCTTGGGGGTTTACCCCTCATTTATACTCTTACCCTAACTCAACCGGCCATCATACATAACATAAGCCCTACCGGCTTATCATACATAACATAAGCACCACCGCCACTATACATCACAGAAGCACCACCGGCTTATCATACATTACATAAGCAAGTTAAGAAATCCCCTAACTTCTTATTAGCTTGTTCATATACACTCTCATTTTTGTTTACTTAAGGCACTAACATGTCATTATAAAATCCGGGAATTTAACCCAACGTACTACGTGCCTCTACTCCTTTAAAATGATTCTCTTTCAAATAAAACTTCCAAGATACTAATAACCGTAGTATCAAGTCATATCTACTTTTCAAGACAAGTCACAATATTTTTTAGAAATACATTTATAGGCTTCTAAATCAAGTGACTTCTTTCTTTAAAACCTTAAGCAATTGGTACCTTTAAAACAATTTGCCCTTCTTTATTTCAAATCATTTCTTTGCTTACATTACTGAAGAAAACCATTCTTTTAATCTTCCATAAAGTTGTTATAACCAACTTTCCATAAAGCCGTTATAACTCTTTATGTCTTAGACAAATTCATTCCTTTTATATCCAAGAGACTTATATTTTCAAATCAAATAACATAGCTTTCAAAATACTTCAAGTCTCCTAACTTTTGAAATCAAGCTTCTTTAACTTTAGAAATCAAGTCTCTTATCTTTAAAATGGCAAGAAATCAATTCTTTCCAAATCAAGTATTCTATACTTTTAAATCAATTCATTTCTTCCTTTAAGAATCAAGTCCATAACTTGAAAAATAAAGTCTCTTAACCTTTTAAGAATTTGAGGTTCATAGTCTTAAAATTTCATACGTAAACTCTTTTAAATTAAGTAACATATATTTTGGTGCGTTGTGAATAAGTTATACTTATTTATAACGATCTTAATCAAGTAGCCATGATCTAGAAAATGTAATACAATTTTGTCTTATCTTAGCTTCTATGCAGATGGAGAATTCTACTCATTTTAACTTAATTAATTGTCAAAACATTTTCCTTTATTACCGCTGCAGTGGCTTGTTCGATACTTATTCTCATTTGTGTCGTAAGTTAGTCAATGTCAACTTGGCTCCAAATACCTCCTAACGACTCTTACCAACATCCCCCATAAGACTTGGTAAGAACTTAGGATAACTTAGACATAACCTTTACGTAGAGTGAATCAAAATACATACCTCTTAACTTCTAAGAGTAGAAGGAATCATGAAATAGTACTACATGTATATTCCATACATAGAATCATGTCAAAATAATGAAGAGGTTCACATACCTCGCGACGATTATCGACAAATAGCAAAATGCTCCAAAGTACTTCAACCTTGATAGCTATTCCATCCCTCAAGTAGAATACGCTATAATTAGTACTTCAACCTATAATGGCCATAATACGTCCATTAACCTTTAGCTTCGAACGTAGAATATTCTAAGTGCAAAGTCACTAAATTCTACGGAAAATCGGACAGCACTTCCTTTGTTTCTTCATACTTTTCCACCTTTTTCAAGGCCGAATTCATTAACCAAACACGCCACATTTAAGGCTCAACAATTCAGCTAACCAAAGGGGATTACACGCCTTAACAGGACGTGTAAAATTCTGCCCCACAAATTAATACGAAACTAGTTCCATATTTAAAGCCATTCTTGGCTAAACATATACAACAACACAAAGTCCTTTTCCAATTCTTTTTCAATCCAACTTCTAACGCCTAACATGTTATATAGTCATAAACAACTTAACAATTATAATTCCTTCTTTATATAACATGTGACGATTAAACTAATAATCCAATTGAATTGAAATCTCAAGGCTAAACATACTAGTTTTCGGATTAGGGTTCCAATATCCATAACACTTATCAACTTCATAAGATATATCTCATACTTGCTAATATCTTTAGCTACAACAACAAGTAATCATAATTACTAAAATGACAAGAATTTTACCTTTACAAGCCCTTATAATTTCCAAGATTCAATGTCGCTCCTTAGCAATTCTTAGCTCCTTTCCTTTACGCTCCAATCCTCTATTTGAAGCCTTTAGAAGCTCACAACCAACTTCTCTTCCATTTCCAATCAAACCTAGGAAAATGCCTTAGGTTTTCGCCTTGCGACTAACGTAAAAATGTCGTTTTTCCGAAATCTTTCTATTGAGATATCCTTACAATACCCTTAGGGACCTTGGGTTAAAGTCTTGTGGCTAATGGATCAAAACTACAAAATTTTTGTGTGGGAAACACACTAAAGCCGAGAGCACAAGAACATACACAAAGTCTCTAAATTTTTCTAAGTGTTAAAAGAGCTAGTCTTGCACTAGTTGTGTATATATAATACAATGGAGGGTCAAGATATCAACATATGTGTGGCTAAGATGAAGGAATTAATTAAATGGTTAAGTGGACAAGTTGACTAGTCAACAATCTCAAGCTTTGAAGACTTGTTCATCAACCATGGTCAATGACCATTTTAACCTTGCATAATTTCGTTCAAGACCATGTGGGGGAGGTGCCATGTGTCGCCCTCCTATTCGTCCATAAAATTCTGTAACCCTCGTGGGTCCCACTAAACGTAAAATTCCTCGGGTGGGCCCCACGTGACCAAATCCGTAAAAATAAATTTCCATAATGATAATACATTCCATAATCCTCAATTAATGCATTTTGAGTATCCAATTCTCCTCAACGAACATTTTTCCTTTCCGACGTTCGGAAGATTTTCCGTCGGAAAAACAATTCTTTCTTTCGTATCAATTTCAAGTCTTGTGCTCCTTACGTACATTCTCTTAAACATGTCCTTGAATTACGGGGTGTAACAGATTTAAAACGGAACAAGTATCATATACTTAAAAACACTTCAAGTCCCTTAACCTTGAAATCTTAAGACATCCTTACTACTTTTAAAGAAGTGAGTAAATCCCCTAACTCCACCGACTTGGACACTTTTAAAACGAGTAAAGGATGCCAAAGTCTTGTACGTCTACCTTACTATATAGGTAAAACTATTCATGCTCAAGAGATAGGAAAGTTCCACATACCTCTTCGGGTCAATCCATTGCTAAGTCCAATATACCGCACGTAGTACGTCAACCTATAATGACCATAATACGTTTATTAACCTCTAGCTTCAATGTAGAATATTCCAAGTGCAAAGTCACTAAATTCTACGGAAAATCGGACAGCATTTCCTTTGTTTCTATAAACTTTTCCACCTTTTCAAGGTCCGAATTCAACATCCAACGCCAATTTTAAGGCCCAACAATCCAATCAATACAAAGGGGATTACACACCTAATCTTGGATGTGTAAAATTCTGCCCCACAATGCATATTAACTAAACCAATAAGTTAAAGGTAGTATTTTGGCTACAACATGTTCACATACTAACATTATTCAATCCCTTCAAATCCAAATCATATTTCTTACATGCAATTTATCTAAAAGAAATATTTATAACTACAAGTCATTTCTTCTTCACATGCAACACAATAAACTAGCAAAAGAGAAAGGATTGTTACCTTAGAGCTTACCCAAATTAATCCAACAAATTCACTAGCCTCCTTTCCACAATCACCACCACAAAAACTCCTACAAGCTTGCCAACAAGTTTCCTTCTTGCCACCTTTTTCAGATTTTTCTCAAGCCTTGCTTTCTTCTTGATTTTCTAGAGAGAAGGGAGAGCTTTTAATTTTAGAGAGAGAGGAGAGCTTGAAGAATGACCAAGTCTTCAAGACTTGGTCAATAAATAGGACATGCAAAATCAGATGGGGGGGGGACACTTGTCACCCTCCCATGGCCTTTTTTTAAAACAAAACAGTTCTAATTTTTTCCCTCAGCCTCGCAGAACCCGCCTCGGCGCCGCGGCGCTGAAACCTCCGCAACCTCTCAGAACTTCGCGCGCTGCTTCCAGCGCCAGCGCGCTGGCCCCGACCGAGATTGCTTTCCTGCACGACTGCGCGGTGAACTTGTAACCTCCATAACTTTCTACTCCGATGTCCTATCGATGAACGGTTGGTTGCATTTGGAACTAGACTCAACGAAATACGTACTAGGCCTTTGAAACACCTAGGAACTCTCAATGTAACCGGACATACACTGCCTCAAAGTTGACTAACAACCCATCCGAAAACATTCCGTCAACCCATCATCCTAAAATTTAAGTCTCAATTCCTTTCGTACGTTCTCATACGCATGGCCAGAACTACGGGGTATAACACTACACTAGTAGCAAGACTTCTTCAACACTTGGAAAAAAATTCAAGAAAATTTGTGTGCATTTTTAGGAGCTCTCGGCTAAGCTCATTATGAACAAGAAAAAATTTCTTTTGTTTTTCATAATTCACAATACTTAAATCCAAGGTTCCTAGGGGTATTATAAGGATATCTCAATACAAAGATCCCAGAAAAGCTACGTTTTACGTTAGTCGCAAGATGAAAACCTAAGTTGTTTTCATAAGTTTTGGTTGAAAATTAAAGGGAAGTTGTTTATGAACTTCTAAGGGCTTCAAATAGCGGATTGGAGCGTGAAGGAAATGAGCTAAGTTGCTAAGGAGCGACTTTGAATCTTGGAGTTATATTTGGGGCTTATCAAGGTAACAATCTTGTCGTCTTAGTGATTAAAGATTACATGTTATTGTAGTTATATACATAAACAAGCATGAGATATATGTAATGAATATTGATAAGTGTTATGGAATATTTGGAAACAAAAATTCGAAAGTGGCATGTTAGCCATAAGATTGTAATTCAATTTAGTTGTTAATTTTAGTCATCGCATGTTATATAAAGAATGGATTATAGTTGTTAAAATTGGTTGCGACTATATAACATGTTAGAACGACAATATGGATTGAAAAGGAATTGGAAAGGATTATATGTGGTTGTACATTGTAGCCGAGAATGACATTTAATATTGGACTGTTTTATATAAATTGTGGGGCAAAATTTTACACGTCCTGTAATGCGTGTAATCCCCTTTTATTAGTTGATGTGTTGGGCCTTAAATGTGGCATATTGGTTATTGATTTCGGGCCTTGAAAAAGGTGGAAAAGTATGAAGAAACAAAAGAAGTGCTGCCCAAATTTCCGTAGAATAGGAAGCTTTGCACTTAGAATGTTCTACATTAAAGGCTAGAAGTTGATAGCCGTATTATGGTCATTATAGGTTGACATTCTACGTGCGGCATATTCAAGTTATCAAGTGGATTAAGCCGAAGAAGTATGTGGAACTTTCCTTATCTCTTGAGCATGAGTAGTTATAAAGGTATAGTACGGTAGACGTACGAGATTTAAATGAATTCAATTTCATTTTGATATTTTTGACTTGTTTTAAGAATGTCCAAGTTAATTGAGTTAGAGAATTAACTCACTTGTTTTAAAAAGGATAAAAATGCCTTAGTTTCTAAAGCATAAAGTTATTATAACAGCTTTATGGGAAGTTGGTTATAACAACTTTATGGAAAGTTAAAAGAATGGTTTACTCTAGTAATGTAAACAAAGATAAATGACTTAAAATAAAGAAGGGCAGTTTGATTTAAAGGCATCAATTGCTTAAAGTTTTAAAGTAAAGGTCACTTGGTTTAGAAGCCTAAAAATGTATTTCTAAGGGTGTAGTGACGTGTTTTGAAAAGTAGACAAACATTGATACTACGGGTGTTAGTATCTTGGGGGTTTTATACGAAAAAGAGTCATTTTTAAAAGGATAAAGGTATGTAGTACTTTGGGTTAAATTCCCAGATTTTTCATGACATGTTAGTGCCTTAAGTTAAATAAAATGAGAGTGCATGCTAATTAAAGTCTAATGAGAAGTTAAGGGATTTCTTAACTTGCTTATGATATTTTCGATAGCCGGTTGTGCTTATGTTATGATATTTATGGTAGTCTTAAGTTCTAGTGTTATGTAAATTTTGCGGGGTAAACTCTCGGGTTACTACATATTCCGTGGATTTGCTCCACACGATGCCAGTGCGGCGTTTGTACTCATTGCGGGTCCACCGGGCCCATGCGGGTGAAATAGTCCCATGCGGAGCAAATTGCTCCATTGCGGGTCCACAGAACCTATGCGGGTGAAATAGTCCCAGGAGTAGGATTGCTTAATGATACTACGGGCGGGTGGCCCTAATTTGATCATGAGCCTCCTATTTTTAAGCAGTAAAGTGTACTCTTGTTTACTCTCATTATTAGTAAGGCACAGTGTACTGTTATTTTGGTTATCATACATGTCTCCAGCTTTATTTTAGACTATATGATTTCATTTCAGTACTTTCAGTTTCACATACTTGGTACATATTTTGTACTGACCCCCTTCCTCGGGGGCTGCGTTCATGCCGCAGGTAGGGGTAAGCAGGTTGCAGATCCTCGTTCCTAGGATCACTGATCAGTTCTTGGAAAGCTCCATTTCTCCGGAGGCTTGTCTTTTGGTACAGTTTCCCTGATGTTGTAGATTTATGTACATTCAGGGGTATGGCGGGGCCCTGTCCCGTCACAGTTGTTATGTCAAAACTCTTAGAGGTCTGTAGTCATATCTTGTGGGTCAGTTTGTAAAAGATGGGATGTAACTGCTTTTGGATATGTAATTGTATATATATGTCCAGGGAGGTAGCCTTATCGGCTAGCCTGTTGTTTATTTCTGTTGTTACACGTTATGTGGTTATGTATGTTCCGCTGATTTTCTCTGATGTATACCTGTAAGGGTGCCCAGGTAGGGCACCAGTCGCGGGCCCGGGGTCGGGTCGTGACAATTTAAGGAAATTATTCCTTTAAATCAAGTAACACATTCTTTTCCAATGACGTTACTCCTATCTTTTTAAAGTCAAGTAAGCTTGTACTTTTCAATTCAAGTATTATAACTTTCAAAATAAATCAAGTCTCTTATCTTTAAAATTCAAGTATCATATACTTCAAAATCAATTCACTTATACTTCATATAATCAAATCACACAAACTTTCAAATCAAGTCCCATAACTTGAAAATAAAGTCTCATAATCATTTAAATAATACAAGTCTCATAACCTTGGAAATCAAGTCTCATAACTTTAAATCAAAGTCTCATAATCTTGAAAATCAATACTCATTTGAACCGTGAATAGGTTATACTTGTTTCTAATACTTCCTAACGACTCTTACCAACATCCCTCATAAGACATGGTAAGAACTTAGGAATCTTTTAGGCAGGCCTTTAGCATAAAATCAATAATATGAATACTTCCTAATGACAAGGTAAGTACTTCAAGAAAACAAGTCACGTATACTCCAAATAACAAGGCAAGTATACTTCAAGGATAGTCATGTCGATAGAAGGAAGAAGTTCACATACCTCGTTAGCGACTAACCCAAACGACAAGTAGAAATACGCTCCAATGTACTTCAACCTCATTGGCTATTCCACCCTCCAAGTAGAATATGCTACACGTAGTACTTCAACCTATAATAACGATAACACTTCTATCAATTTCAAGCTTACTATAGTAAGACTTATACCAAATAATTGCCCTCTAATTCTACGAAAATTTGGGCAGCACTTCCTTTGTTTCTACATACTTTTCCACCTTTTCCAAGGCCCGTATTCATCAACCAACAAGCCACATTTAAGGCACAACCAATAGTTAACCAAAGGGGATTACACGCCTAACTTGACGTGTAAAATTCTTCCCCACAATCTATACAAAACAGTCCACAATCCTCGGCACAAAATAGTCCACAATTCTACAATATTAAGGTACAATGTGAAGCCTTTTACACCCTTTTTATACCCCTATTCTTTAGGAATTTCATTAGCCATTTTACCACATTAATCATGCATGTTAGGGCTGATTTTCCAGCATTACAACACGCCCAAAACAGTCCATAAAAACTGCACGACAATATCCAACAGTTTTATAGATTCTACGGCCAACAACTAAAAAATCCGATAACTCTTTCCTTAATCCTTTTTATTCCAATTCGAGTTCCAAAACTTCTACATAAGTTATAACAACTTATTAACAACAATATTAATCCATTATAACATGCAATAGGTGAATATAACAACGATAATAACCAACGAATTCCATTTACACCAATTCTGTCCCAAATAGGTTTTAGCCCCAAAAATGGCTCAAACGCTTTTTATTCTTCATTATTTTTAACACAAGTTCATCCATACATTATAACAATAAGCAATATCCAATTACGTTAAAACACGAAGGACTTTTACCTCATTGTTTTGCCCAAAAACGCCCCAAAACAGTCCGGTCTTTATTGGTACGCAGTTTTCGTTTCGCTCCACTTCATCAAGTTCCAATCACATATATGTATCCCCTACAACCTTAGGATCAACTTCTCTTCACGTTTCGCTTCCAAAAAGTCGACGGAAAACCCCTAGGGTTTCATTCTATTTTCGGCCCAACCTAGATTTAGGGGTTAAGGGTGCTTAATCTTGGAAAGAAAATACTTTGATCTTGTTCTTGTTGGCTATGGTGATTTCGAAATATCTAGGTTAAGGAGAGATGAGGGTTTGTGTCACGACCCGTTCCGGGGCCCGTGACTGGTTCCTTACCCGGGCACCCAAGTAGCCATACATCAGAGTAATCAGCGGAATATAAAACAACCAAGATATGAAACAGTATAAATAAGACACGCTTTACGGGAAAAGTTGCCTTTCGGCATATATATATATATAAATACCCAAAATGAGCAGTTCATCCCAACTTTACAACAGACTACTGCACCTCTAGAGTTTAAAACAACAATGGCGGGACAGGCCGCCATACCTGAATGCAAATACCTACAACGACGGACCATACTAAAATGCTAAGCCTCGGAAAGCGGAGCTTTTCCAACGCCGAAACGGTGATCCTAAGAACGGGATCAACAACGAGTACCTTTACTGCGGCATGACGCAGCCCAAGGAGGTCGATCTAACAGGTACCAAGTATGTGAAACTGTAAAGTACTTTAAATGAAATCAAAGTATTTAAAACCATTTGTATATACAATTAGTTCAATTTGCACATAGTGTCATATCACAAACAAGAGCAATAATAGGTAAGCGTAGCGTGTCTTTCCTAGGCGCGAATGATCGAAGCAAGGCCGATCGCCCATAGTATCATTATGCATGCCTAACCTCGACTCCATGATCGCATGGGTCACACATAGACCGCGTGAGGTATTCCTCGCGTCGGGGTAGCCACCGATACCTCTCGCGGACTCCGCGATCGCATAGTCTCGATAGACGCGTAGTCACACGCATCGCATGGCGCATCCGCGTCGGGCTAATACACCGGAATGATCAATCACGGAGCATACCGCTGCTCGCATAGTCACCGCGAGACGCGTAGGCCGTAGAGACCGCGTCAAGGGTGCAAGCCACCGGTATAATAAGTCAGGGGTATGTGTAACGCCCGAACCGGGCAGATCGGTGCCTTACCGGGCACCCTGGTGATCTGACATCGAGAAAACCAGCGGAAAATAAAACATGAATCATGAAACAAGAGATATAATAAATAGACGAGCAACCAAAGCAGTTGCCTTGGTATATACATAAAACGACAGTTTAATCCTTTTACAACCACTTGCAGCGATTCTACGCACTTGCAAGATTTACAACGACTATGACGGGACAGGGCCGCCATACCACAGATGTACAAGAACCTCTGACTCGGGAACACATACCAAAAGATAAGCCTCGGAGAAACGGAGCTTCCCAAACGCTGGCGAGATCACGAGGCGAGGATCCACGGCCGATGTACCTCTACTGCGGCGTGAACGCGGCCCCGGGAGGTCGATCTGGCAAGTACAGTATGTGAAGCGTCAAATCGTAAATGAAATCATAATAGCTTAACAAGCGGAGACATGTATGATAACCAAAATACGATGCAACATAAAAGCGGTCGAGTCGGGACTCACGCCTCAAAGTCACCACTCGAATATAACTATGGGTCTCACGCCCATAACATCCATCATGTTCGCATCATGGCGCGTGCCGGAATCGCCTCGGTGTAGACATGTCCATGATGCAACAATAATAACAAGAGCGCGTGGCCATGCCGGAATCTTGCGTGGTGTAGACACGTCCATGTTGCAACAATAATAACAAGGCGCGTGGCGCGTACCCCGGAATCTTTGCGCCGGTGTAGACGTGTCCATGTTACCTCAATAACAATATCTTTGGGTGGTCAACCTGCGCGTAGCCACATGCCGGAATCTTGCGACGGTGTAGACATGTCCATGTGACATCAACAACAAGACGATAATCAAAATGGAAACATACGTGGAATTCTCCATCACCGGCGCGTCCAAGTAAGTTCTCAACAAGTCAACGCCTCTGTCGAGAGACACGGTAACACGTAAATACCACACTGCAACAAAGGCTATCATCACAAGCATAGGCAAGTTTCACAACAACAAGCATAGGCAAGTTTCACAACAACAAGCATAGCAAGCTTCACACAACTCAAAGTACTTTCATATTATGCCAAAGTCCGGTTTTAACCCCAAAGTACTACATCGTTAAGTTCTTTTTAAAGAGATCCATTACTTTTATAAAAGTCACGATACCGTAGTATAAGAATGACCAACCCACATCCCTTTTCAAAATCAAGTAACAACATTCTTTTCCTAAGTTCGGTTTGCCTAGTTTCAATTACTCAAGCTTCTCATTTCAAATGGTTTCATAGTTCATAAACTTAATCACTTGATTTCTTTTTAGAACAATTGAGTAATATAAGTCTCGCGTGAGTAGGTTATTCTTGTTTACAACATTCTTATTACAGAACCATGATCTAGAAAATGTAATATCATTTTGTCATCTTAGTTTCTATGCAGATGGAGGTTTCTCTTGGTTTTAATACGATACATCATTATTCAATACATTTTCCTTTATTAACGCTGCGGTGGTGCAGCCGATACATTACGATTTCAAATCGATGAAACATTATCCCTTTAAATAAAACCAAGTACTCATTACTCACGAATGAGGTTTCACACAAACATCCTCATTAAAACAAATAAGTTAAGTCTCTTATCTTATAAGATCAAGTCTCTTAACTTCTAACATCAGTAAACCATTTTCTTTACCTCTCTTAAGACATTATACCTAACTCCCCATAAAGCTAGTATAACTCTTTTTAAAACCTTTTAAAACCAAGTGTTACTCTCCCTTCCAAAACGATTTAGAAATCTTTTGAAATACATCAAGTTCTTTATTATAACAAGCCAGTTATAATTCACATCAGTTACCTTTTAAAACCACAAAGTATTTTCTTACCTACATAAAAATTATAACCAACTTCCCATAAAGCCGTTATAACACTTTATGTTTTAAGAACAATCAAACCACGCTTAACACGTATGCGTCTGCGTACTACATAGTTCACACATATCATGCTAGAAGAGATAGGAAGAGGTTCACATACCTCGCGACGATTTAACGACAATAAGCAAAATGCTCCAAGTACTACAACCTTGCTAGCCCTTTCCACTCCTCGAGTAGAATACGCTACTCTTAGTACTTTCACCTATAAAGGCCACAAACGTCTATTAAATCTTAAACACGTTCCCATCTTTCTGAGAAAATTGGCGGCACCTCCCCATAGCAGCGTAAATCTCCTCTCTATCGAGGCTCGGCTACGCCAACCAGGGTTAACACGCCTAACCTGACGCGTACAATTCTACTATACAAGATATTACACAAGTCTCATGTCTGATCTATGTAATTCTGATTCGATTCGATTCTTCTCTTTATTATCCTTCTATGTGATTCTTGTTCAATTCTTCATTCTTGTGCTTAAGTCAAAAGACATTGCCATAATACTAAGTTCAGTTCTATATATAGTATATAACACCATATATTCAACACTTATGTAATTTCCAATTACAATAGGGGGACAAGATATTTACCTCGATAAGCCCAAAAATTATCCGAGTTTAAAGTCGCTCTGAGCAAGGTTTAGCTCCTCCTCCGAGTGCTCCAATCCGCACCAAACAACCCTTAGAAGTTCTACGCAACTTCTACTCCATACTTCAACAACGGGTGAAGATTTTCTTTAGGGTTTCGCACAAAGGGTACTTTGGAAAGTACTACAAGGTATTTGGGCTAAAGTATTTGGACATAATAACAATACTTAGGAGAGTATTTCTATACCACAACAAAGGGTATTATACGAAAACAACTAGGCTGGGGTACCCAAGGCACCACCGAGGGAAGCTCGGCCACAAAGGCCTATCTAGGAGGGGGCTCTTGGGCGAGAGTCAAACAAGAGGAGGAAGGATAGCAAGACTTGGAACATATTTGGAATGGATGAAGTCTTCACACTTAGGGGGTATTTATAGCAAAACCAAAGCCAACCAATGGCCAAGATCAAGCCATGTGCAAGGCAAGTGTAAGGCCAAGATCAAGCCAAGTGCACCCACAAAACACTCCACAAAACACTCCACAAAACAAGCCACAAAACAAGGCACAAAAGGAGGGACGATCGGCGAGGCCAAGCCTCCTCTTTGCCCAATGAGGTGACAAGTGTCACCCTCCGTTAATCCAAAATGTTCCGTCGCTCGGAAAAATCCGCAAAAATACTAAATGACATAGCCGGAATTTTCCCAACGTAAGTCGTGGAAAGCGTTTAGTCGACGACTCTATTCGCACTTGTGCCCAAATTTCAACCAAAGCCAATTCTTAAGGCAAAAAAATTTAATACGTCGCCTCACGCATTACTGCGGAAATACGGTATAACATTCATCCCCCGCTAGAAACATTCGTCGAATGTTCCTTCAATCTCAAAACAACGGCGCCGGTATAGTCTTCACCGCTTATCGTGCGAAAACAATCATGCCACACTGGCCACAAAACATACGTTCACTTTTCCTTTCTCGTAGTACTCGTCACGAACACTCGAACTCGTTCTAGTATCCGTACCACACTTCACAACGCTTTCCAACCCTCGAGTCACTACCTCAAACTTGGTCATCTCACTAACCTCGATTTCCCTAAGGCCATTCCGGCCTTCACGAACTGATTCGATCGAACGCGTCCACGAACTCATACGATGGTCATCTAAACTTGGGCCTAGCACCTCGTGACCCTACCACCGCGGGACCACCGAACTGACCCACCCCAAACGGGTTCTGGGTTGACCGCAAATGGTCCTCAACCCGACCCCAACCGCGCTAACTCTTGTTCCCGATCCGAACAATCTTACTATTTCACATCATGAAAGCTACCACTTCCATCTCACACTACCCAGGACTTACCCTTTTCACTAACCGTGTTTCTAAATCACATTTTAGCACAAAGCTATCCGAACATAACATTAAACACATCAACAACATCAATACAAACAAAACTCTGAGGTTAAGGATATACGAAACTAGGCGGTTGAGGCCGCTAAAAGGAACTTCCACCGCGACCTCTACCGTGGCAGAATCGCTCTAGTAAGTCGTGCTATCCTACCGATGCTACCCACAGTCGGACGGTCTCTCGTCATATGGCCCTGTTGGCGCAAGAATAACAAGCTCCTCGTACTACGACACTCCCGAAATGCGGTCTACCACATCGACCACAGGGTAGGGGTGGCGTCCGCCAACACCCCTACTTCGCCACATCAAACACAGGAGCCACGACGCTCCGAATATCCCAAGGGTCGAAGGCTGCGGAGGACTACTACGCAATGGCGGAGGTACATAACTAGTCTGTTCTTGAGGCGGTCCGCCTCGAAAGTCGCCAAAATATCCGACCGTCTTGGCCTTCTGCTGGCGGTCCACTGCGTCGATCTGCGCTCGCCGCACCCAGTGCATGAGCACGAATGCGGGCAATGTCCATGCGGTGAGAAACACGAACAACTCTCGCTAGGTAATCATCGAGCCTGTAACATATCGGTGCACTCGATCCTCCATACTAGCTACTAATGCGGGAACATACCGCCAACGATGAGTCGAACTCCACATTGTACTCGGCTATGCGCGGGTCGCCTCAACATCAAAAATCGCCGGCCCGAGCCTCTCATTTGTGGAGGCAAGAAATGTGCCGGGAAGGCCCCGAAAACTCGTCCCAAACGGTGGAAGTGCATGCTCTCCCGAAAGCTCCCACGAGTCAAACCGATCATTGCGGTATCACGCAGCGACGCGAACAAATGTCACCGACTCGGTCTCGAAGCCTTGATCACGCGTGATCTCTGCAATTGTGGATGAACTCCTGCGGATCATCCTCCGGCCTCGACGTAAAACTCGAGCGGGCTACAACTAAGAAATCCGTAGCCTCAAACCGTGCGCCTCGGTGCACTACAGTCTTCTTTGGGCTGAACTGCTGCGTCCGGCCTATCCTCATATCGGCCACAACCACGGCCAATAATCGCCATCTCTCGTGACCCGTCTCTCGCTCGGTGTGGGTGGAGGCTCAGTCTTGTAGTCTCGGCAGCCAGCTGCTGCGGCTCTAAATCTCTTTGGTCTTTGGCGGCGTCAAAACTTCGCCGTCGAAGCACTACCTCAGTCTTGGCCAGGGCTGCGCCTCGTACTCCTCTGAATCCACTAGCGGCTCCTCGCCGCCTTGCGCCTCCCAGGCCACAGTTGCCTTTCGCAGGCATAATCGGTAAAAGCGAAACACGTCGGAGGGTCCAACTTACAAACACGGCTCTAAGGCACGATCTCGTAATGAGAAGAATAGAAACCAATCCTAAATGTCCTATAGCCTCACGATTATAGATGTGGTGCCACACCGATAATCAAGACTCTACTAGACACGGTCTGTAGACACTTTCCGAGGACTAACTGCTCTGATACCACTTTGTAACGCCCCGAACTCGGGCCCGTTACTGGTGCCTTACCCCGGGCACCCTAGTGATACAACATCAGAGAAAACCAGCGGAAAATAAAACATGAATCATGAAACAAGAGATATAATAAATAGACAGGCCAACCAAAGCGAGTTGCCTTGGTATATCATAAAACGACAGTTTAATCCTTTTACAACCACACTTGTGATTCTGCACTCTAAGATTTACAACGACTATGACGGGACGGGGCCGCCATACCACGAATGTACAAGAACCTGACTCGGGAACACATACCAAAAGATAAGCCTCGAGAAACGGAGCTTCCCAACAATGGCGAGATCACGAGGCGAGGATCCACGGCCGATGTACCTCACTGCGGCATGAGCGGCCCGAAGGAGATCGATGCAGGTACCAAGTATGTGAAATCACAAATCAGTAAATGAAATCATAATAGCTTAACAAGCGGGAGACATGTATGATAACCAAAATACGATGCAACATAAAAGCGAAGTCGGGGACTCACGCCTCAAAGTCACCACTCAAATATAACTATGGGTCTCACGCCCATAACATCCATCATGTTCGCATCATGGCGCGTGCCGAATCGCCTCGGTGTAGACATGTCCATGATGCAACAATAATAACAAGGCGCGTGGCCACGTACCCGAATCTGCGCCGGTGTAGACCGTCCATGTTGCGACAATAATAACAAGGCGCGTGGCCCGCGTACCGGAATCGCGACGGTGTAGACATGTCCATGTTACCTCAATAACAATATCTTGGGTGGTCAACCTGCGCGTGGCCACGTGCCGGAATCTTGCGTCGGTGTAGACATGTCCATGTGACATCAACAACAAGCGATAATCAAAATGGAAACATACGTGGAATTCTCCATCTGCCCGGCCGTCGAGTAAGTTCTCAACAAGTCAACCGCCTCTATCGAGAGACACGGTAACGCAGAAATACCACACTCGCACAACAAAGTCTATCAACACAAGCATAGTCAATTTTCACAAAAACAAGAATAGCCCAGTTTCACAAAAACAATCATACCCAAGCTTCACACAACTCAAAGTACTTTCATATTATGCCAAAGTCGGGTTTTAACCCCAGTACTACATACGTTAAGTTCTTTTTAAAAGAGATCCATTACTTTTATAAAAGTCACCCGATACCGTAGTATAAGAATGACCAACCCACATCCCTTTTCAAAATCAAGTAACAACATTCTTTTCCTAAGTTCGGTTTGCCTAGTTTCAATTACTCAAGCTTCTCATTTCAAATGGTTTCATAGTTCATAAACTTAATCACTTGATTTCTTTTTAGAACAATTGAGTAATATAAGTCTCGCGTGAGAGTAGGTTATTCTTGTTTACAACATTCTTATTACAGCAGCCATGATCTAGAAAATGTAATATCATTTTGTCTCATCTTAGTTTCTATGCGGATGGAGGTTTCTACTTGGTTTTAATACGATACATCATTATTCAATACATTTTCCTTTATTAACGCTGCGTTGGTCCTGTCGATACACATTCTGATTTCCGAAATCAGTAAAACATTATCCCTTTAAATAAAACCAAGTACTCATTACTCACGAATGAGGTTTCACACAAACATCCTCATTAAAACAAATAAGTTAAGTCTCTTATCTTATAAGATCAAGTCTCTTAACTTCTAACATCAGTAAACCATTTTCTTTACCTCTCTTAAGACATTATACCTAACTCCCCATAAAGCTAGTATAACTCTTTTTAAAACCTTTTAAAACCAAGTGTTACTCTCCCTTCAAAACGACTTATAAATCTTTTGAAATACATCAAGTTCTTTATTATAACAAGCGATTATAATTCACATCGATTACCTTTTAAAACCACAAAGTATTTTCTTACCTACATAAAAGTCGTTATAACCAACTTCCCATAAAGCGTTATAACACTTTATGTTTTAAGAACAATCAAACACGATTAACACGTATGCGTCTACCGTACTACATAGTTCACACATATCATGCTAGAAGAGATAGGAAGAGGTTCACATACCTCGCGGCGATTTAACGACAATAAGCAAAATGCTCCAAGTACTACAACGCACTAGCCCTTTCCACTCCTCGGTAGAATACGCTACTCTTAGTACTTTCACCTATAAAGGCCACAAACGTCTATTAAATCTTAAACACACGTTCCCATCTTTCTCTGAGAAAATTCGTAGCACCTCCACATGCGGCGTAAATCTCCTCTCATCGAGTGGCTACCAAGCCAACCGAGGGTTAACACGTCTAACCGGACGCGTACAATTCTACTATCTGATATTACTACACAAGTCTCATGTCTGATCTATGTAATTACATTCTGATTCGATTCATTCTTCTCTTTATTATCCTTCTATGTGATTCTTGTTCAATTCTTCATTCTTGAGCTTAAGTCAAAAGACATTGCCATAATACTAAGTTCAGTTCTATATATAGCATATAACACCATATATTCAACACTTATGTAATTTCCAATTACAATAGGGGGACAAGATATTTACCTCGATAAGCCCAAAAATTATCCGAGTTTAAAGTCGCTCCTGAGCAAGGTTTAGCTCCTCCTCCGAGTGCTCCAATCCGCACCAAACAACCCTTAGAAGTTCTACGCAACTTCTACTCCATACTTCAACAACGGGTGAAGATTTTCTTTAGGGTTTCGTACAAAGGGTACTTTGGAAAGTACTACAAGGTATTTGGGCTAAAGTATTTGGACATAATAACAATACTTAGGAGAGTATTTCTATACCTGACAAAGGGTATTATCTGAAAACAACTAGGCTAGGGGTACCACGGCCAAGGCACCACCAGGGGAAGCTCTCGACCACAAAGGCCTATCTAGGGAGGGGGCTCTTGGGCGAGAGTCAAACAAGAGGAGGAGGAAGGATAGCAAGACTTGGAACATATTTGGAATGGATGAAGTCTTCACACTTGTGGGTATTTATAGCAAAACCAAAAGCCAACCAATGGCCAAGATCAAGCCATGTGCAAGGCAAGTGTAAGGCCAAGATCAAGCCAAGTGCACCCACAAAACACTCCACAAAACACTCCACAAAACAAGCCACAAAACAAGGCACAAAAGGAGGGACCAATCGGCCAAGGCCAAGCCTCCTCTTTGCGTCAATGAGGTGACAAGTGTCACCTCCCGTTGGTCCAAAAATGTTCCGTCGCTCGGAAAAATCATAAAAATACTAAATGACATAGCCGAATTTTCCCAACGTAAGTCGTGGAAAGCGTTTCGCCGAAACGACTCTCTAGACTTGTGCCCAAATTTCGAACCAAAGCCAATTCTTAAGGCAAAAAAAAAATTTAATACGTACGCCCTCACGTACATACTCTGGAAATACGGGGTATAACAGTATGTGATATAATAACAGTACAACGGCTTAACGTTTAACAACGTAAGCACAACAAGAATAACATCACAAGACACTAACACACGTAGTATCATAACATGGGCACTTATCAAACCAGCAGGAAGGTATCACAAGGCTATTACCAGCAAAACATAGACAAGCTAACCACACAAGGTACTTTAATGTTTACGTTAACAAAACCAAGTTCTAACTCCAAAGTACTACATACATTAATTCTTTAAGAGATCTATTTCTTTTATAAAGGTCACCCGATACCCGTAGTAATAGAGTGACTAACATTTTTAAGTAAACCAGAACACTTTCCTTTTTATAAATCAAGTAACAACATTCTTTTCTAAATGTTCAAGTTTGCCTAATTTCAGATGCTCAAGTTTCTCATTTTCGAAAGGTTTCGTAGTTCATAGTTTTAATCACATAATGATATAATTCTCCTTTAAAAAGATTTGAGAAACATATGCCTTATATGTGAGTAGGTTATTCAATCTTATTAAAGCAGCCATGATCTAGGAAATATCATTTTGTCTCATCTTAGCTTCTATGCGGATGGAGGTTTCTACTGGTTTTAATAATACTTCATTATTCAGTACATTTCCTTTTATTAGCGCTGCAGTGGTTTGTTCGATACTTAGTCTGAACTCCGAAATCAGTAAAAGATTATTCCTTTAAAAACCAAGTACTCATTACTCACGAATGAGGTATCACACTTTTAACAAACTTCATGTTAATTCAATTAAGTCAAGTCTATTGTCTTATGAGATCAAGTCTCTTAACTTCTAAAATCAATAACCATTCTTTTTATCTCTCTTACGTCGTTATACCTAACTTCCCATAAAGTCAGTATAACTTTTTAAAACCAAGCATTACTCTTCTTTCAAAAAGGTTTCTTATCTCTTTTGAAATACTTCAAGATCTTTATTATTCAGGCTTAAGTCAGAAGACATTGCCGTAGTTATTATTCAGGCTTAAGTCAAAAGACATTGCCGTAATTATTATTCAGTTAACACTCGTACGTCTACCGTACTATATATATATTTAAAATATCATGCTCAAGAGTATAGGAAGAATCACATACCTTCTCGGCGAAATCCACCTGCCAAGTCGAATATGTCGTATGAAGAATCGACTATAACGATCAAATACGTCTATCAACATCTAGGTATCTTGTACAAAGCTCTAGCGAGAGGGTTCTCTATTCTATGGAAATTTGGGTAGCACTTCCCTGCAGAACTATCTGATCAGTAAATACGATCTATGTAAATACTGATTCAATTATTCATCTTTTATACCGCCTACAGTGATAACAATTCAATTTTATTCTGTAATACCTTCTAAGTATTTAATACTTATTCCTATACTTCTACAGTATGTAAATTCTAATTACAAAAGGAGGATAAGATTATTTACCTCGATAAGCCCAATATTATCCAAGTATAGCGTCGATCTGGCGAGGTTTAGCTCTACTCAAATGCGCTCAATGCGCTCCAGAACCCTTAGAAGTTGCTACAACTTCTACTTACTACCAATCAACAATGAAGTTTCTCTTAGGGTTTCATTCGTGACTAAGGAAGTATAGATAGTATTTGGGCTTTTAGTATAGAGGGGACTTTGGAAATACTACAAAGTGTAAGGGCTAAAGTATTTTGCCATAGCAACAATACTTGAAGAGTATTTTCTACTAAGGGAGGGGGGGTTGGTTTTTCGCTAGCTCTTTAGAGAGGGGACTTAGACGAGAACAACTCTCAAAGGGGGAGGGATTTCAAGACTTGGAAAATGATTTTTGGATGAAGAAGTCTTCAAAGGGGAGGGGTATTTATAGGTCAAGAAATGGCCAACCAATGACCAAGATCATGCCAAGTGCAAGGCAAGTGTAGGGTGAGGATTTAGGCAAGTGTCCATTCTATCTACTACACAAAAATATCCTACCAACTCCTTGACAAAAAGGCCATCCAATTCGTCCCATTTTCGCCCCATACGTCCACCAATTGGAGGGTGACAAGTGTCGCCCTCTCGTTGGTCCAAAATGTTTCGTCTCTCGGAAAAATCCGCAAAAATTAGAAATGACATAGCCATAATTTACCCTACGCGAGTTTTGTAAAACGTTTCGTCGGAAAACGATTCTTTTCGGTACTTGTGCACAAAAAAAATTTCGACCCTTGCATACTTTAAGCTTCAACTTTTCTACGTACGTCCTCACGTACATACTCTGGAAATACGGGGTATAACATTCTCCCCTCCTTAGAAACATTCGTCCCGAATGTTCCTTCTAAGCCTCAAAACAAACATGCGCCAGTATAGTCTTCACTACTATACTTACGAGAACAATCCTGCCACACCTGGCCACAGAAACACCTCGCAAATACTTACATCCAAGTCCACGAGGAATCACCTCTAACATCACAAAATCTCCCACCCGGGGTCTAAAAGATACTCCCTTCGCACCTACTATGTACAAACGAAATGATCACATTTATGTCCTTACACATGCTCGTCTCTTTCCTTACTCGTCGTACCCTTCTTGTACACTCGAACTCTTTCTCATAACTTACCATGTTTCTGGTACTGCTTCAGTTTCCAAAACTCTGGGTTACTACCTCCACTTGGTCATCATTAACTGAGAATACTCTGGATGGATCTCCGATACTCTTCCGACATAGCAATATGAAAGATCGTACGTACTGCCTCCTACGTCGGACGGCAATGCTAACTATAGGCAACCTGGCCTATTCTTCACATGATCTGAAAAGGCCCAAAGTAACTCGGACTCGTTTCTACGCTTTCGAATCTCGTCACACCGCCGGTGGTACCTTGAAGACCACGTCAACTGAACTCCCAACGTCGTCGCGATTATCCGCACAACTTCGGTGACTCGAGCCGCCAATAACCTCTTACGGATAAGCTTCACCTATCCACATCTGTTGAACAAGTATGAACCAACTATCTGAACCTTGCTTACATCGAATCAATCGACCGGCAATCTTACACTAGTGCTTATAACAAGGCTTCATACGGCGACATCCGAATACTGAAACGGTAGCTATACACACTCAACAAGAGGCCCTCAACAAGAGGCGAATAGTCCTTACAGCTACCCCTGAAATCCAAACACTGGCCCGAGGGTGAATGCGATCTCGAGACTCACTGCGTTCTAACCTTGCTGGTAAAACCTCCAAAAAGCAGTGTAACTTGGGCTCCATGCGTCGCCATAAGGTGAAGGTAGGCACCTCGTGCGACCTTACAACCTTCCCGAAATAATCATCTCGCAACTTCTTTGCGAGTACGGTTTGACTAAAAGATAAGATGGTGACCTCATCGGCCCGACCTTAATCGAGCAACGTCCACGAACTCGTCGATGGTTAACTAAACTGGGCCTAACACCCTCGTGACCACTAACACAAAGCGGGACCACCACCGACCCACCACCATACGGGCGGCGGGTCGACCGCAATATGGCCTCACCCGACCCGGCGCAAAACACTAGCTCCCCGATCCGGAACAATCTCACTAATCATGTTACGAAAAACCTAGCGGTCTTCTTAGCTCAACTACCCTCTTCCACTCCACACTACTCAGGGACTTATTATACAACTATATCTCACTTGCACTATGCACTCCGATAAGGGTCAAACACAAATGTAATCTTTTACTCAAGATTGCCTTGCCTCTAAGGTCTCCACGTATAAAGCTCTAAGGCTCACACTTTTCCTATCCCCCAATCTTTCCCGGTTACTAACCATGATTTATAATCACAATTAACACAATGCTATCCGAAAATAATACTTAAGATATTCGCATCTTACTATACATACAAATCTCTAGAGGTTAAGGATATACACTGTGTCTCCCTTCACTCTCCTTTGTCGTTCTAATCAAACACGCCTCTTTGTATAGGCTGGGAAGGTGATGAACTAGCCATCGATCCCGAAAGTGAGTCTCACATCCGCACCACCCGGTGGACAATTCCTCATAAAATGGCCTGTCATCAAAAAAACAAGCCGTCGAAGAAGCACGACACTCCCGAATGACACCTACCACAACGGCACACCGATGTGGGGTGGCCTCCTCAGCTAACGCCTTCCTCTCCGAACCATCAATCATGAATCGATCGATGGTGAGTCCTCCTTGCATCCTTCCTCATAGAACATTCCCGCATCACGTGGCCTGACGGCCGCAGTAAAACAAGAACCATCAAAAACGACATTCCCGGGATGGCGCACACATCGTGAACAACGAGAAAAATCGAACCACAGTGGAGGACACTCTTCCAGCGGGCGCGTATCTGTCTGCTTCTTGGCGGTTCGCCTCGAGTTACCAAATGATCACGCCAATCGGGCCTCTTCTGCGATCTTGGTTAACTGCCGATCTCTATGTCTCTCGACTGCTTTCATAAGCTGAGCAAGCCAAGCTCATTCTGGCGAAGAGCTACTTCTTCACAACCGCTTTAGATAATCATCAATACCCTTGATATAACGGTACATAAAATACTCTCTGGTTGCCAAATCCATTGCTAGTAACAGTCGTCTCCTTGCAATCCATATTTTCTGCTCCTAGTCGTGGGCGAAGGTCGGATGTCATGGCGCAGATGAGCTGCCGCCATCGTGCCAAACTCTGCTGGGTGGCGGCGTCTCGTAACTCCCCAAATGAAGCATCACCCGGGTGATGATTGGGCTGCACTTTCTAACTCTGCGTACTCTACTCGCGACTCCTTGCCTTGCCATACGGGCCGAGTTACTGGCGCGGAGGCATAGCGGTAAAGGAAAGGAATACGTTAGAGGGCCCAACTTATAACACGACTCTAAGCACGATCTCGAGTGAGAAGAATGAAACCAATCCTAAATATCCTATAGCCTCACGATTATTGGTATGGTGCACAACATACCGATAATCAAGACTACTAGATACGGTTCGTAGACACCTTCCAGGATTAAGCGCTCGATACCACTTTTGTCACGACCCGTTCGGGGCGTGGTCGTGCCTTACCCGCACCCAAGTAGCCATACATCAGTAATCGTGGAATATAAAACAACCAAGATATGAAACAGTATAAATAAGACACGATTTACGGGAAAAGTTATCTTTCGCATATATATATATAAATACCCAAAATGAGCGATTCATCCCAACTTTACAACAGACTACGCACCTCACAGAGTTTAAAACAACAATGGCGGGACGGTCCCGCCATACCCTGAATGCAAATACCTACAACGACGGACCGTACAAAATGCTAAGCCTCCGAGAAGCGGAGCTTTTCCAACGCCAAACGGTGATCCTAAGAACGGATCAACAGCGGGAGTACCTTTACTGCGGCGTGAGCGGCCCAGAAGGAGTCGATCTGTGTACCAAGTATGTGAAAGCGTAAAGTACTTTAAATGAAATCAAAGTATTTAAAACCATTTGTAAATACAATTAGTTCAATTTGCACATAGTGCCATATCACAAACAAGAGCAATAATAGGTAAATCGTATGTGTCTTTCCTAGGCGCGAATGATCGAAGCAAGGCGATCGCCCATAGTATCATTATGCATGCCTAACCACGGACTCCGCATCGCATAGGTCACACATAGACCCGCATGAGGTATTTCGCGTCGGGGTAGCCGCCGGTACCTCTCGGACTCGCGGTCGCATAGTCTCAATAGACCGCGTAGTCACCTGCACCGCATAGGGCATCCGCGTCGGGCTAATACACCGAATGATCAATCCGGAGCATACCATCGCTCGCATAGTCACACAGACCGCGTAGGCCGTAGAGACCCGCATCAAGGTGTGAGCCACCGGTATAATAAGTCGAGGGTATGTGATATAATATGATAACGGCTTAACGTTTAACAACGTAAGCCTGACAAGAATAACATCACAAGACACTAACACACGTAGTATCATAACATGGGCACTTATCAAACCAGCGGGAAGGTTGTCACGACCGAATGCGGGCGTGTTGGTGCCTTACCGGCACCTGGTGATACAACATCGAGTAATCGTGGAACATAAAACACATACATGAAACAAATGAAGTACAAAACAATGTCGAGGAAAACTTGCCTTTCGGCATATATATAAATAACAACTCCTACAAATGAGCAGTTTAATCCTTTTTACAACCACTTGATGCGTACCACGCACCTCTAAGAAATGATACGACAACAATGGCGGGACGGGGCCGCCATACCACGAATGTAAATACCTACAACGACGGGGACTATACAGATAAGCCTCCGAGAAAGCGGAGCTTTCCCAACAATGACTGTGACCCTAGAGCGAGGATCAACGGCGGTGTACCTTTACTGCGGCGTGAACGCAGCCGAAGGAGTCGATCTGGCCAATTGCAGTATGTGGCGAAAATAAATCGTAAATGAAATCATAGTAGTCTATATAAGCGGGAGACATGTATGATAACCAAATTACAGTTCCTGATAAATAGCGATCATGTCAAGTCGGGACTCGCGCCTCAAAGTTATCACAAAAAACGTGCGGGGCAAGTACGAAGGCATAGCCGACTACTAAGACCCACGGTACCAAAAATACCACAAATGGCGTATCCCGGGTCTTTCTAGACGCACCACATGTCGAAGTTGGCCACTTCGCGCAATATCAATGTGCGCGTCTATCCTGGAACTCTCGCGACTCGCATAGGTCACCCGGACCCGCGTGAGGTATTCCTCGAATCATGGTCCCGCATCGCTGAGGTATACCACGCGTCGAAGCGGCTAACCTCGGTATCCGCCTGGGCTCCGCGGCCGCATAGTCTCAAAGACCGCGTAGTCTCAGCCAGACCGCATAGGAATCCGCGTCGGGCTAAACACCGGAATGATCAATCACGGAAACTCCGCGCTCGCGTAGTCACGAGGATCGCATAGCCGTAGAGACCGCGTCAGGGTGGCAAGCCCTCGATATAATAAGTCGAGGGTATGTGATACAATAACGATTACAGCGGGCTTAACGTTTGACAACGTAAGCACAACAAGTGACCCTTACACAATAATCACAAGATACTAACAAACGTATCATCCTAACATGCTTACTTATCAAATCAACAAGAAAGTATTAAAAGGCTATCAAAAACCAATACAATAAAGTTATTCACACAATGTAGTTTCTACTAACAAGTTGGTACCTATCCCCAAGTACTTCATACATTAAATCTTTAAAGATACGTTACTTCACAAAACCACACAATACGTAGTATATGAAAATACAATGATGATCTTTATAAAGTAAAACAATTACTTCTCTTTGTAATATCAAGTAGCAACATTCTTTTCCTATGTTCAAGTTTGCATAATTTCGTCTGTTAAAGTTTCTCATTTTATAAAAGTTTATTAGTTCATAGTATTATTCATTTAAGAATATAATTCTCCTTTAAACAATCGAGAAACATAAGCCTTATATGTGAGTAGGATATTCTTGTTTATAACAATCTTATTACAATGACCGTGATCTAGGAAATATCATTTTGTCTCATCTTAGCTTCTATGCAGATGGAAGTTTCTCTTGGTTTTAATAATACTTAATTATTAAAAACATTTCCTTTTATTAACGCTTTGCGATGGTTTGTCGATACACATTCGATTTCCAAAATCGATAAAACATTCTTAAGCGTTATACCTAACTTTCCATAAAGCTAGTATAACTCTTAAGTTTTCTAAAAATCAAGTATTACCTCTTCTTTCAAAATGATTCAAAAATCTTTTGAAATACTTCAAGTTCTTTATTAACACATAACCATCGGTTATAGTTCAAATCGATTTACCTTTTAAAAACCACAAGTATTTTCTTACCAACATAAAGTCATTATAACCAACTTCCCATAAAGCGTTATAACACTTTATGTTTTTAAACAATCAAATACATTTAGCACGTATCGTCTGGTGCTACATAGTTCACACATATCATGCTAGAAGAGATAGGAAGAGGTTCACATACCTCGCGACGAGTATCGACTAATAGCAAAAGCGCTCAGTACTTCCAATCGGCTACTCCTTTAAGCCAAGTAGATCGCGCCACACGTAGTACTTGACCTATAAGGCCACAGGCGCTCATTAACATTTAGATCCGCCCGTAGAACATTCTGAGAAAATTCGGACACCTCCCCATGCAGCGTAAATCTCCTCGCTTTATCGAGGCTGCAAGCCAACGGGGTTATACATCTAACGACGGGTACAATTCTACTCCAGTAAAAGCTACACAAGTCTCTTTGTGTCTGATCCTATGTAAATCTGATTCGATTACTCTTCTTTCGAAAGGTTTCTTATTATTCAGCTTAAGTCAAAAGACATTGCCGATAACAACGTTGATTCTATATATAGTATACTTCAACTATATAGTCTAACAATCATGTAATTTCCAATTACAATAGAGGACAAAATATTTACCTCGATAAACCCATAATTATCCAAGTTATAATGTCGATCTGAGCAAGGTTTAGCTCTACTCCGTGCGCTCAGGCCATTCCAAACAACCGCCCAGAAGTTCTAACCAACTTCTACTTATTACTCAACTAACTGGAGATTTTCCTTAGGGTTTCGGTTTTGTGGTGGCGGGAAGTATAATTGTAACGACGTTAGGGGCAGTTCTTCGTGCCTTATCCGGGCCCTAGTGATACAACATCGAGAAAACCAATGAAAATAAAACATGAGTCATGAAACAAGAGATATAATAATAAGCAGGCCAACCAAGCGGTTGCCTTGATATACATAAAACACGAGCAGTTTAATCGCTTTACAACCACACTTGCAGCGATCTACGGACCTGCAAGATTTACAACGACTATGACGGACGGGGCCGCCATACCACGAATGTACAAGAACCTACAACTCGGGGAACACATACCAAAAGATAAGCCTCAGAAAAGCGGAGCTTCCCAATCTGTTGACTGTGATCTAGGCGGGGATCCACGGCCGATGTACCTCTACTGCGGCGTGAACGCGGCCCGAAGTCGATCTGACAGTACCAAGTATGTGAAATCGTAAAGATCAGTAATGAAATCATACTAGTCTATATAAAGCGGGAGACATGTATGATAACCAAACTACGATTCCACAACATAAAGCGATCATGTCGATCGGGGACTCACGCCTGGTCATCACTCAAATATAACTATGGGTCTCGCCCAACATCAATCATGTTCGCGTCATGGCGCGTGCCGGAATCTGCATCGGTGTAGACATGTCCATGATGCAACAATAATACCAATGCCCGTAGGCGTACCCGGAATTCTACCTCGGTGTAGACACGTCCATGTGACATCAACAATAATATCTTGGGTGATCAACCTGCGCGCGTAACGCGTGCCCCGGAATTCTACCTCGGTGTAGACATGTCCATGTAACCACAATAACAATATATCGGGTAATCAACCCGACGCGTGCGCGTGCCGGTCTGCATCGGTGTAGACATGTCCATGTGACATCAACAACAAGACGATAATCAAAATGGAAACATGCAGTGGAATTCTCCATCGCGCGGACGCGTCCAAGTAAGTTCTCGACAAAGTCGACCGGCCTATCGAGACGCGGTAACACGAAATACCACACTTGCACAAAGGCTATCATCACAAGCATAGACAAGTTTCACAACAACAAGCATAGGAAAGTTTCACAACAACAAGCATAGGCAAGTTTCACACAACTCAAAGTACTTTCATTTTATGCCAAAGTCGGGTTTTAACCCCAGTACTACATACGTTAAGTTCTTTTAAAGAGATCCATTTCTTTTATAAAAGTCACGATACGTAGTATTAGAATGACCAACCCACCTTCCTTTTCAAAACCAAGTAACAACATTCTTTTCCTAAGTTCGGTTTGCCTAGTTTGATTACTCAAGCTTCTCATTTTCAAATGGTTTCATAGTTCCCAAACTTAATCACTTGATTCCTTTTTAGAACAATTGAGTAACATATGTCATATATGTGAGTAGTTTATTCTTGTTTATAACGATCTTATTACTGACCATGATCTAGAAAATGTAATATCATTTTGTCTTATCTTAGCTTCTATGCGGATGGAGGTTTCTTGGTTTTAACACATCATTATTCAATACATTTTCCTTTTATTAGCTGCGGTGGTGCAATCGATACATTACGATTCGAAATCGGTAAAACATTATCCTTTAAAACCAAGTACTCATTACTCACGAATGAGGTTTCACACAAACATCCACATTAAAACAAATAAGTTAAGTCTCTTATCTTATAAGATCAAGTCTCTTAACTTCTAACATCGATAAACCATTTTCACTTACATAAGGTCGTTATAACTAACTTCCCATAAAGCTATTATAACACCACATGTTTTAAACCAACCAAATCACTTAGCACGTATGCGTCTACCGTACTACATAGTTCACAACAATCATGCTAGAAAAGATAGGAAGAGGTTCACATACCTCGCGACGATTTATCGACAATAAGCAAAATGCTCCAAGTACTACAACGCGCTAGCCACTTTCCACTCCTTGAGTAGAATACGCTACTCTTAGTACTTTCACTATAAAGGTCAAAGCGTCTATTAACCCCCAAAACACAAGTTTCTATCTTTCTATAGAAAATTCGGCGACCTCTCCCACACACATGCAGCGTAAATCTCTCTCTCTATCGAGGCCGCTACTGAGCCAACCGGGGGTTTACACGCCTACCGGGCGTGTACAATTCTACTCGATATACTACACAAGTCTCTGCTGTCTGATCCTATGTAAATACTGATTCGATTCGATTCTTTATTCTTGAGCTTAAGTCAAAAGACATTGCGAATACTAAGTATAGTTCCATATACGATATCTTCAACTATATATTCTAACAAACATGTAACTTCCAATTAAAATAGAGGACAAGATAATTACCTCGACAAGCCCAAAATTATCCAAGTTATAATGTCGATCTGAGCAAGGTTTAGCTCGCTCAGTGCGCTCAAACCACTCCAAACAACCCAGAAGTTCTAACCAACTTACTCAAATCTTGACCACTATGAAGATTTCCTTAGGGTTTCGGTTTGAGACTAAAAGGACAAAAGGTAGTATTTCGGACTCTCGTAAAGAGGTATCTTTGGAATACTACAAGGTACTGAGCTAAGTTATTTTGGGCATTATACCAATACTAGGGGAGTATTTCAATACCACCAGGGAGGGGTATTATACGAAAACAACTAGGCTAGGGGGGGGGTACCCCACGGCTAGCACCACAAAGGGGGGGAGGGGGACTCCTCGGCCAAGGCCTTAACTAGGGAGGGGGGGGCTCTTGGACGAGAGTCAAACAAGAGGAGAGGGGAAGGATAGCAAGACGTGGAACATTTTTGGATGAATGAAGTCTTGAGCGAGGGGTATTTATAGCAAAACCAAAGCCAACCAATGGCAAGATCAAGCCATGTGCAAGGCAAGTGTAAGGCCAAGATCAAGCCAAGTGCACCTAGACCCTACTCCTTAAAACCCTACAAATATCTACACAAATATCTACCACAACTTGCCCGCCGATTCGGCCAGTCGCCCACATCTTCCATTGTGAGGGTGACACGTATCACCTCCCGTTGGTCCGAATGTTTCGTCTCTCGGAAAAATCCGCAAAAATACAAAGCGACATAGACGGAATTTTCCGCCGCAGATTCTGTAAGCGTTTAGTCGAAAACGACTCTAGCAGGGTGTTGTGCACAAATGTAAAATCGGCCAGGGTGCCACATGGGGTGACACGTGTCGCCCCGGTCGCCGAATATTTCGTCTTAGAAAATATCCAAAATACCGAAATCTCAAAAACAAAGCGGGCCCTTAAACCGTAAATTTCTCCGTGGGCCCACGTGACCATTCCGAAAATAAAATCTCAAAATTCTAATAGACTCTATGAAGTCCAAAGAACAAATCTGGGAATCAAATTCCCATTAACGAAACTTTTTCTTCACAAATAACCTGATACTTTTCCTGCGAAAACTCACATCTTTCTTTCTTTAAAAATTTCTGCAGTACTCTCGTGCGTCGTCCTCACATACATACCACTGCAACTACGGGTATAACATTCTCCCCTCGCAGAAACATTCGTCGAATGTTCCTTCTGAGCGGATATCGATGAAGTTCCTCTAACAGTTGCCAACGCCGCGGCTTGCGAGATAACACACGTTATCTTCCTCCCTTACTCGTTGTACCGCTTCTCGAACACTCGAACTCTCGACGTACCATACTTCATCATTACTTCGTTCGAAAATCTGCGGAGTCACTACCTCAAACTTGGTCATCTTACTAACCTCAAACTTCCTAAGGCCATTCCGGCCTTTCTGAACGCTTCTGGTCGAGCGCGTCCACGAACTCATCGTTGGTCACACAAACTTGGGCCTAGCATCCTCGTGACCCTACCACCTGGCGGGACCACCAGAACTCCCACCCCAAACCGGGTTCTGGGTTGACCGCAAATGGTCCTCAACCCGACCCCAAGCGCCAAACTCTTGTTCCGTCCGGAACAATCTTACTAATTCACATCATGAAAGCTACCACTTCCATCTCACACTACCCACGGACTTATCACACAAATAAATCCCACGTATACTACTACTCGATAAGGGTCAAAAATAAATCTTTAACTCAAGACGACCTTACCCCTAGGTCTCGATCGTGACATAGTCTAAGGTTCACACTTACCATGCCCCATCGTATCCTCTCAACTAAGCATGTTTTCTAACTCACAATTAACACAACGCTATTCGTACATAGCACATAATAATGAGACCATCATAACAAGCATACCAAAACTCTAGAGGTTAAGGATAAACGAAGCTACCGCTCCACTCTAATCATAGGCACGCCTGCAGCGCATAGCTATGAAGCGATGAACCAGCCACCGATCCGGTGGTGAGTCGTAACATCCGTGCTACCCTTGGTCGGACAGTTCCTCGCAAAATGGCCTGCTGCCGCAAAAATAACAAGCTCCTGGCACCACGACACTCCCGAAATGCGGTCTACCACATCGACCACAGGTAGGGGTGACGCGTCTGCCAACACCGCTTACTTCGAAACACAGAACCTTGGAGCCACGACTGCTCCGAATACTCAAGGTTGTGGAGGACCACTCTGCCGGGCGGAGGTACAAAACTAGTATCTTCTTTGAGGCGGTCCGCCTCGAAAGTCACCAGGACCATTGTTACGGCCTGCCTGGCGATCTTGGTCATTCCGTCGACCTCTCCGTGCCTCACATCCCAGTGCATGAGCCTGCATGCGGGCAATGTCCATGCCCGGCTGAAGGGCTACTCCTGAACATGCCTCTGACATGTAATCATCGAGCCCTATAACATATCGGTGCACTCGATCCTCCATACTAGCTACCAACGCTGGGGCGTCAAGGCGATGAGTCGAACTCACATTGTACTCCCGAATGCGCGCTCTGTCTAAGCATCAAAAATCACTGTCGGCCGTGCCCTCCTCATCTGCGGAGGCAAGAAGTGCGTGAGAAAGCCCCGAAAACTCATCCCATACTGCTGAGGTGCATGCTCTCCCGAAAGCTCGTGAATCAAACCAATCATTGCGGTATCACGCGCGATGCGAACCAAAGGTCACAGACTCGGTCTCTGAAGCCTTGATCACCCGCATGATCCGCTGTAACTGTTGGATGAACTCCTGCGGATCATCCTCAGGCCTCGACCCATAAAACTCTGGCGGGATACAACTCAGAAAGTCCCGTAGCCTCTCAAACTATCGCTCGGGGTGAACCATCGGTGCTCGGCCCTGGGCTGCTGCGTCGGCCTATCCTCATATCGGCCACGACCACGGCGGCAAGCGAGCCATCTCGCGTAACCCGTCTCTCCGCCCGGTGTGGGGTGGAGGCTCGGTCTTGTAGTCTCATCGACCACGGTGCGGCTCTAACTCTTTGGGTGGCGGCGTCCACAAAACCCGCCGTCAAGCACAACCTCAGTCTTGTCAGGGCTGCGCCTCGTACTCCTTTGTATTTCACTAGCGGCACCTCGGCCTTGCCCTTCTGGGCTCTGGTTGCCTTGCGGAGGCATAGCGGTAAAAAGCGAGATCGTTAGAGGGTCCAACTTACAACCACGGCTCTAAGGCACGATCTCGTAATGAGAAGAATGGAAACCAATCCTAAATGTCCTGCGACCTCACGATTATAGATGTGGTGCCTGACATCGATAATCAAGACTTCTACTGAACGCGGTGCAGACACTTTCCGAGATTAATCGCTCGATACCACTTTTGTAACGACCGTTCGGGGCGTTCATCGTGCCTTATCGGGCACCTAGTGATACTACATCGAGAAAACCAGCGGAAAATAAAACATGAGTCATAAACAAGAGATATAATAATAAGCGAGCCAACCAGCGGTTGCGCCCGGTATATACATAAAACACGAGCAGTTTAATCCTTTACAACCACGCCTACAACATTACTACAGCACCTCTAAGATTTACAACGACTATGGCCGGGACGGGGCCCCGTACCACAGATGTACAAGAACACCTGACTCGGGAACACATACTAAAAGATAAGCCTCCAAGAAAGCGGAGCTTCCCAATCTGTTGACGTGATCCTAAGGCGGGGATCCACGGCCGATGTTGTTATACCCGTAGTTCGAGTATGTATGCGAGGACGTCGTGCGAGAATCTGACGAAAGATTGGAAAGGAAGAAAGAGGTGATTTTTCCACGGAAAAGTTTAGGTTTTGTAAGGAAAAAGGTTCGTTAAGGGGTGGATTCCCAGTTTGGTATTCGGACTTCTGGAATATTAGAGAATTATGGAATTTTATTTTGGAAATGGTCACGTGGGGCCTGGGTGAAATTTACGGTTTTGTGGGCCCACTTTGTTTTCAAGATTTTGGCCATTGTGGATATTTTAGGAAGATGTTTTATTTTGGGCCATTAGGAGGGTGACACGTGTCACCCCAGTGGCTTGGCCGAATGTCATTTGAGCGCAGTCTTGGTTAAGTCGTTTTTCGATGAAGCGTTTTACATAACTTGCGAGGGAAAATTCGGCTATGTCTTTTCTTATTTTTGCGGATTTTTCCGAGTGATGAAATGTTTTGGACCAACGAGAGAGGCGACACTTGTCACCCTCAAGTTGGTGGAGTTGACGGCCGCTTGGGCGTTTGAAGGGTCAGTTGGTGAGATATTTTGTGAGGATTTGTGGAGTAGGGACTAGGGGCACTTGGGCACATCTTGGCCTACACTTGTTTAGCACTTGGCTAGATCTTGGCCCTTGGTTGGCCTTTGCTTACCTATAAATACCCCTCCTTTGAAGACTTCTTCATCTCTCAAATCTCTAAGTCTTGAGAACCCCTCTCCTCCTCTTGTTGACTCTCGTCCAAGAGCCTCCCTCCCTTTCATGTGGCCTTGTGGCGAGAGCCTCCTCTCCCTTCCTAGTAGGCCACTTGGTGAGAGCACCCCACTACCTTGGGGTGTTCTCGTGGGGTACCACTCTTGGTAGAAATACTCTCAAAGTATTGTTATAATGCCCAAATACCTTAGCCTTATGCCTTGTAGTATTCCAAAGATACCTCTATACGTAGAGCAGGAAATACTCTGGTATGTCCTTTTTGTCTCTAACCGAAACCACAGGAAAATCTCCATGGTTAGTTGGAGTGCTATGTAGAAGTTGGTTAGAACTTCTAAGGGTTGTTTGGAGCGGGATGGAGCACCGGAGTAGGAGCGAAACATTGCTGAGGATCGACTTTAAACTCGGATAATTATGGGCTTATCGAGGTAATTATCTTGTCCCCTATTGTAATTGGATATTACTTGTTGTTAGAATATATAGTTGAAGTATACTATATATAGAACGAACGTAGTTGTTAGCGATGTCTTTTGACTTAAGCACGAAGAATAAGGAATCGAACTAAATCGTAATTACATAGGGTGTATTCTGATGGGCACATATAGTAGAATTGTACCGTTCGGGTTAGATGTATAACCCCACGGTTGGCTTGGTAGCGGCCAGATAGAGAGGAGATTTCTGTTGTGGCGGGGAGGTCTTCAATTTTATGTAGAATGTTCTCACGATGTTAATAAAGCGCCTTGTGGCCTTATAGGTTGAAGTGCTACGTGTGACGTAATCTTCTTGGCTAAGGAGTAGCCAAGCGGTTTGAGGTACTTGGGCGTTTTGCTATTAGTCGATACTCGTCGCGAGGTATGTGAACCTCTTCCTATCCCTTCTAGCATGATATGTGTGAACTATGTAGTGCGGTAGACGTCGTGTGTTTGATTGTTTGTAAAACATAAAGTGCTATAACGGCTTTATGGGAGTTGGTTATAATGACTTTATGTAGGTAAGAAAATGGGAAGTTAGGTATAACGGCTTAGAATGTTTCTTGATTTTGGAAGTCGGGATGTGTATCGACAAACCACTGCGGCGTTAATAAAAGGAAATGTTTTGAATAATTAAGTATTGGTAAAACGGTAGAAACTTCCATCTGCATAGAAGCTAAGATAAGACAAAATGATATTACATTTCTAGATCATGGTCTTTGTAATAAGATTGTTATAAACAAGAATATCCTACTCACATAAGGCTTATGTTTCTTAGATTGTTTAAAAGATAATTATATTCTTGAATGAATAAGACTATGAACTCTGAAACCTTTCTAAAATAAGAAAGCGTGAGCATTTGAAATTAGGCAAACTTGGGCGTTTGGAAAATAATGTTGTTACTTGGTTTTACAAAGGTAAGTGTTTTGGTTTACTTAAAAAAATATCACTCTATTTTATACTACGGGTATTGTGTGACTTATGTGATAGGAACGGATCTTTTAAAGATTTAATGTATGAAATGCGTTGGGGTTAGATACTCGAACTTGTTAGTAGAAAGTACCTTGGGTGAATAACTTGATTGTATTGGTTTGTGATAGCCTTGTAATACTTTCTTGTTGATATGATAAATAAACATGTTAGGATCTTACTTGTGTTAGTATCTTGTGATTGTTATGTAAGGGGTCATTCTTCTTTGTGCTTACATTGTTAAAAGGTAAGTCCATTGTCTCGTTATTATATCACCTACCCCTTTGTGTATCTGAGGGCTTGCCACCCTTGATGCGGTCTATACGGCTATCACGGTCCTTGAGACTATGCGGAGGCTGCGGTATGCTCGAGTTGGTGATCATTCGGGTGTTTAGCCCGATGCGGGGAAATTCCTATGCGGTCTCCGAGGACTATGCGGTCCTTGAGGAGCTATGCGAGTGCGGAAGTCGGGGCGGATCTGAGGGTTAGGGCGCCCGATGCGGGGTATACCTCGGGTGGTCTAGGACCGAGGTCGAGAATACCTTATGCGGGTCGTGTGTGACCTATGCGGAGCTGCGAGAGTTCGAGAATAGACGCGCATTGATCTGCGGGCGATGGCGGCCGATCATGTAGTGCGGTGCAGAGACCTCGTGATACGATTTATGGCATTTGTAGTGCGGGGTCTTAGTAGTCGGCTATGCCTTCGCACTTACCGTCGGTCTTATTGTGATGACTTTGAGGCGTGAGTCCACGACTTGACATATTTGCTTATTTGTTGTGAGCGTAGTTTGGTTATCATACATGTCTCTGCTTTATATAGACTACTATGATTTGATTCTGATGTTACTTTCTGATTTCACATACTTGGTACATGTTGTCGACCTCGCCTTGGGTGCGTTCATGCGAGAAAAGGTACACCGATCGATGATCCTCGCTCTTAGGGTCACGATTCGGCGTTTGGGAAAAGCTCGTTTCTCGGAAGCTTGTCGGTGGTATAGTCACTGTCGTTGTAGGTATTTACATTCGGGGTATGGCGGGCCACTGTCGCCATAGTTATTACAAATCTTAGAGTGCAGTAGTACTATTATGGCGGGGTTTGTATAAAGGATTAAGCATTCTCTTTAAAAGATTGTTTATATATGCGAAAGGCAAGTTTTAACATTATTGTTTTATACATTTGTCTCGAGTTATGTTTTTATGTTCGTGATTACTCGATGTTGTATCACTAGGGTGCGGGGTAAGGCACGATCCGCGGGCGGGTTACGGGCGTGACAGTGGTATCGAAGCGATTAATCCTCGGGAAAGTGTCTACAGCCGTATCGGTGAAGTCTTGATTATCGGTGTGTTGTGCACCACGCCAATAATGTCCCGAGGCTATAGGATATTTAGGATGGTTTCTATTCTTCTCACTCACGAGATCGTGCCTTAGGCGGTGTTGAAAGTTGGATCCTCGGCGAAATCCTTTCCTTGCTCGTTATGCCTCGCGTAGGCAGCGGGCGAGGCAAAGCGGCCGGAGGCTGCGAGTAGAGTTGAGAGGGTTGCGTGGGCACAGCCCAATTACCACACAGGCGGTGTTTTATTCGGGGAGTTATGCTCGTCACTAGCCCCAGTGAGTTTAGCTGCGGCGGCGATTCCTACTGCGGCCATGACTTTGAACGCCTTCGCGGCCACGAGCAGAGAATATAGATGGCAAAGAGGCAACCACATTACTAGCTATGAATTTGGCTACGGAGAGTATACCGATATACCGCAAGTCTTGATGACTATCTAAGAGAGGTTGTGCAAAGTAATTCTTGATTAGGCTTGAGCATGGCACGTATGCGGGTTTATGCGCGGCGAGAAACGTAGAGATCGGCGGGATAACGAAGGACAACGAAGGGCGAGCGGCTAGGTCCTTTGGTAACCGAGGCAAGTCGCCTCGCGTGATTAGATTATGCATCCACGGTGCGAAAGGTCCTCCACGGGGTTCGATGCGTTCGGGTATCACGAGAGTTGGTCGAACTCGGGGTTTCGATTCACTATCGGCGAGCGTCATCGGGAATGTCGTCTTTTAGATTGGTACTTGTTGTACTGTGGCCGTCGAGGCCATGTGTCGAATAGGTGACCTAGTAGAAGGACTTTGTCTTGATGCAGGTGGGTAGTTCGTCACCTTCCTTACTATGCGCCTGCAGGCGGGTTCGATTAGGGCGACATAGGGAGTGAAGCGGTAGATGCGAGCATATCCTAAACCCTCAGAGTTTTGTTTATGTGATAAGGTGAGTATACCTTAAGTGTTATGTTACGGTAGCGGTATGTTAGTTGTGATTAGAAATCATGGTTGTTTAACCGAGTAAGATGTTGGGGATAGAGAAAGTGTGAGCCTTAGAGTTTTACACGTAGAGACCTTAGAGGTAAGGCCATCTCGAGTAAGAGGCGTATGTTGATGTTTGACCCTTATAGGAGTGCATTGTGCCGCGTGAGCTATGTTTTTGGGATAAGTCCACGAGTAGCGTAATATGAGAGGGTAGTTGAGCTCGGAAGACCGCTAGGTTTCGTAACGTGATTAGTGAGAGTTTTCCTCGGGAAGCTAGTGTTTCGCGCGTTCTTGGGTCGGGTTGAGGCCACGTTGCGGGTCAACCAGCGGCTTTGTATGGTGGTGGGGTCGGTTGTGGTGGTCCCCTTGTGATGGTCGTGAGGTGTTAGGCCCAAATTTAGTTAACCAGTCTGAGTTCGTGGATGCGTTCGACGATGGTCGGGCGATGAAGCGACTATCGTGTTCTTGGTCGAGTCGTTCCTCGGCGATGTTGATGTTATCCGAAAGGTTGTAAGGCTGCGGGGTGCCTACCTTCACCTTATGGCGACAGTGAAGCCCGGAGTTGTGGCTATTTTCATTTCTAAGAATTTTACGAGCGGGGTTAGGAACTCGGTGAGTCTCGAAATCGCGTTCGCCCACCGGGCGGTGTTTTGATTTCGAGGGTATTGTGAGATCGTTGTCTCGGTTGAAGTGTTTAAGCTACCATTTCGGTGTTCGGATGTCGTCTTGTGGCGCGCCTTGAAGCGAAATGCAAGTTCTTGCGGTCGATTGGTTCGATGTTGGCAAGGTTGAGATAGTTGGTTGAGCTTGTTCCAGTGACGGTGGTTAGGGTGTGGCGAGTTTTGGGAAAGCAGAGGAACTTAGCTTGAGTTACTTTGGGCCGCACGAGTTCATATGAGGAATAGGCGGGTTGCCTATAGGTTAGCATCTGCCGTCCGACTTAGGAGGCGATGCGTCCGGTCGCCGTATTGTTATGTTGGAAAGTATCGAAGATCCGTCAGTGTTCAGTAATAATGACCACGTTAGAGATAGTAACCGAGTTTTGAATCTTTGAAGCGATGCTCGAAATGTAGTAAGTTCGAGTGTCTGGCGGCTTCAGTGATCGCATGCAGCCGGGTACCATTTGTTGGGTCGCCTGAGAAGGTTAATGCCTCAGGCAAAGTGACAAAAGTGGTATCATTTTGGTGATGTTAGAGGTGTTTCCTCGTGGACTTAGAAGGTAAGCATTTTTGCTGATTGTTTAGGGCGGTATGGCGGGATTGTTCTCGTAAGTATAGTAGTGAAGACTATATTGGCACACGCGTTTGTTTTGAGACTTAGAAGGAACATTCGGGACGAATGTTTCTAAGGAGGAGAATGTTATACCCGTAGTTCGAGGTATGTATGCGAGGGCGTGCGTGCGAGAATCTGACGAAAGATTGGAAAGGAAGAAAAGGTGATTTTCCACGGAAAAGTTTCCGGTTTTGTAAGGAAAAAGGTTCGTTAAGGGTGGATTCCCAGTTTGGTATTCGGACTTCTGGAATATTAGAGAATTATGGAATTTTATTTTGGAAATGGTCACGTGGGGCCCACGGGTGAAATTTACTGGTTTTGTAGAGCCCACTTTGTTTTGAAGATTTTGGCCATTGTGGATATTTTTGGAAGATGTTTTATTTTGGGCCATTAGGAGGGTGACACGTGTCACCCCTAGGTGGCTTGAGAATGTCGTTTGGGCACAAGTCTGGATTAAGTCGTTTTCGACGAAACGTTTTACATAACTTGCGAGGGAAAATTCGGCTATGTCTTTTCTTATTTTTGCGGATTTTTCCGAGTGATGAAATGTTTTGGACCAACGAGAGGCGACACTTGTCACCTCGAGTTGGTGGAGTTGACGGCCACCCTTGGGCGTTTGAAGAGTCAAGTTGGTGAGATATTTTGTGAGGATTTGTGGAGTAGGGACTAGGGGCACTTGGGCACATCTTGGCCTACACTTGTTTAGCACTTGGCTAGATCTTGGCCCTTGGTTGGCCTTTGCTTACCCTATAAATACCCACTCCCTTTGAAGACTTTCATCTCTCAAATCTCTAAGTCTTGAGAACCCCTCTCCTCACTCTTGTTGACTCTCGTCCAAGAGCCTCCTCCCTTTCATGTGGCCTTGTGGCGAGAGCCTCCTCTCCCTTCCTAGTAGGCCACTTGGCCGAGAGCACCCCCACTGCCTTGGGGTGTTCTCGTGGGTACCCACTCTTGGTAGAAATACTCTCAAAGTATTGTTATAATGCCCAAATACCTTAGCCTTATGCCTTGTAGTATTCCAAAGATACCTCTATCGTAGAGCAGGAAATACTACCGTATGTCCTTTGTCTCTAACCGAAACCACTAAGGAAAATCTCCATGGTTAGTTGGAGTGCTATGTAGAAGTTGGTTAGAACTTCTAAGGGTTGTTTGGAGCGGGATGGAGCACCCGGAGTAGGAGCGAAACATTGCTAAGGATCGACTTTAAACTCGGATAATTATGGGCTTATCGAGGTAATTATCTTGTCCCCCTATTGTAATTGGATATTACTTGTTGTTAGAATATATAGTTGAAGTATACTATATATAGAACTGAACGTAGTTGTTGGCAATGTCTTTTGACTTAAGCCTGAAGAAAAAGGAATCAACTAAAGCGTAATTACATAGGGTGTATTCAGATGGGCACTGTATAGTAGAATTGTACCCGTTCGGGTTAGATGTATAACCCCCCCCCCTGGTTGGCTTGGTAGCCGGCCTCGATAGAGGAGGAGATTTACGCTGTGGCGGGGGGGGGAGGTGCTGCCGAATTTTATGTAGAATGTTCTACGATGTTAATAAGCGCCTTGTGGCCTTATAGGTTGAAGTGCTACGTGTGACGTAATCTTCTTGGCTAAGGAGTAGCCGACGGTTTGAGGTACTTGGAGCGTTTTGCTATTAGTCGATACTCGTCGCGAGGTATGTGAACCTCTTCCTATCCCTTCTAGCATGATATGTGTGAACTATGTAGTACGGTAGACGTACATGTGTTTGATTGTTTGTAAAACATAAAGTGCTATAACGGCTTTATGGGGAGTTGGTTATAACAGCTTTATGTAGGTAAGAAAATGGGAAGTTAGGTATAACGGCTTAAGAATGTTTTACTGATTTTGGAAGTCAGGATGTGTATCGACAAACCACTGCAGCGTTAATAAAAGGAAATGTTTTGAATAATTAAGTATTGGTAAAACCAGTAGAAACTTCCATCTGCATAGAAGCTAAGATAAGACAAAATGATATTACATTTCTAGATCATGGTCATTGTAATAAGATTGTTATAAACAAGAATATTCTACTCACATAAGGCTTATGTTTCTTAGATTGTTTAAAAGAGAATTATATTCTTGAATGAATAAGACTATGAACTACGAAACCTTTCTAAAATAAGAAGCGTGAGCATTTGAAATTAGGCAAACTTGGACGTTTGGAAAATAATGTTGTTACTTGGTTTTACAAAGGTAAGTGTTTTGGTTTACTTAAAAAGATGATCCTCTATTTTATACTACGGTATTGTGTGACTTATGTGATAGGAACGGATCTTTTAAAGATTTAATGTATGAAATGCGTTGGGGTTAGATACTCGAACTTGTTAGTAGAAAGTACCTTGGGTGAATAACTTGATTGTATTGGTTTGTGATAGCCTTGTAATACTTTCTTGTTGATATGATAAGTAAACATGTTAGGATGCTACTTGTGTTAGTATCTTGTGATTGTTATGTAAGGGGTCATTCTTCTTTGTGCTTACATTGTTAAAAGGTAAGTCCATTGTCTTTGTTATTATATCACCTACCCCTTGTTGTGTATCACAGGGCTTGCCACCCTTGATGCGGGTCTATACGGCTATCACGGTCCTTGAGACTATGCGGGCTGCGGTATGCTCGAGTTATTGATCATTCGGGTGTTTAGCACGATGCGGGGAATTCCTATCACGGTCTCACGAGGACTATCGCGGTCCTTGAGGGCTATGCGGGTGCGGAAGTCGGGGCGGATCTGAGGTTAGGCCGCCGATCGGGGTATACCTCGGGTGGTCTAGGACCAGATTCGAGAATACCTTATGCGGTCTGTGTGTGACCTATGCGGGCTGCGAGAGTTCGAGAATAGCGCGCATTGATCTGCGGGCGGTGGCGGCCGATCATGTGGTGCGGTCTAGAGAGACCTCGTGATACGCTTTATGGCATTTGTGGTACCGGGGTCTTAGTAGTCGGCTATGCCTTCGCACTTACCGTCTGGTCTTATTGTGATGACTTTGAGGCGTGAGTCCACGACTTGACATATTCGCTTATTTGTTGTGAATCGTAGTTTGGTTATCATACATGTCTCTGCTTTATATAGACTACTATGATTTCGATTCTGATATTACTTCTGATTTCACATACTTGGTACATGTTGTCTTGACCTCGCCCTTGAAGTGCGTTCATGCCGCAGAAAAGGTACACGATCGATGATCCTCGCTCTTAGGGTCACGATTCGGCATTGGAAAAGCTCCGTTTCTCGGAAGCTTGTCGGTGGTATAGTCCTGTCGTTGTAGGTATTTACATTCGTGGTATGGCGGGGCCACTGTCGCCATAGTTGTTGCAAATCTTAAGTGCAGTAGTACTATTATGGCGGGGTTTGTATAAAGGATTAAAGCTGTTCTCTTTAAAAGATTGTTTATATATGCCAAAGGCAAGTTTTATGATTATTGTTTTATATACATTGTCTCGGGTTATGTTTTTATGTTCGATTACTCGATGTTGTATCACTAGGGTGCGGGTAAGGCACGATCCACGGGCGGAGTTACGGGCGTGACAGATGTACCTCACTGCGGCATGAGCAGCGGCCGAAGGAGGTCGATACAAGTACCAAGTATGTGAAGCGTAAAAGATCTCAGTAATGAAATCATACTAGTCTATATAAAGCGAGAGACATGTATGATAACCAAACTACGATTCACAACATAAAAGCGATCGTGTCGATCGAGGACTCGCGCCTCAAGTCATCACTCAAATATAACTATGGGTCTCACGCCCACAACATCAATCATGTTCGCATCATAGCCGCGTGCCGGTCTGCGACGGTGTAGACATGTCCATGATGCAACAATAATACCAATGCCCCGTGGCCACCCGGAATTCTACCTCGGTGTAGACACGTCCATGTGACATCAACAATAATATCTTGGGTGATCAACCCGCGTAACCACGTGCCCCGGAATTCTACCTCGGTGTAGACATGTCCATGTAACCACAATAACAATATATCGGGTAATCAACCCGACCGCGTAACGCGTGCCGGATTCTGCGTCGGTGTAGACATGTCCATGTGACATCAACAACAAGCGATAATTAAAATGGAAACATACGTGGAATTCTCCATC
This sequence comes from Przewalskia tangutica, assembly GCA_029844215.1. Lineage (NCBI taxonomy): Eukaryota > Viridiplantae > Streptophyta > Magnoliopsida > Solanales > Solanaceae > Przewalskia > Przewalskia tangutica. Next base: position 12,131,057 of record CM056737.1, read on the forward strand.
ACCGCCAAAGACGTCCAGTAAGTTCTCGACAAGTCGACCGCCTCTATCGAGACGCGGTAACGTAAATACCACACTTGCACAAAGGCTATCATCACAAGCATAGGCAAGTTTCACAACAACAAGCATAGGCAAGTTTCACAACAACAAGCATAGGCAAGTTTCACACAACTCAAAGTACTTTCATTTTATGCCAAAGTCGGGTTTTAACCCCAAAGTACTACATCGTTAAGTTCTTTTAAAAGAGATCCATTTCTTTTATAAAAGTCACCCGATACAGTAGTATTAGAATGACCAAGCCACCTTCCTTTTCAAAACCAAGTAACAACATTCTTTTCCTAAGTTCCGGTTGCCTAGTTTCAATTACTCAAGCTTCTCATTTTCAAATGGTTTCATAGTTCCCAAACTTAATCACTTGATTCCTTTTAGAACAATTGAGTAACATATGTCATATATGTGAGTAGTTTATTCTTGTTTATAACGATCTTATTACATGACCATGATCTAGAAAATGTAATATCATTTTGTCTTATCTTAGCTTCTATGCGGATGGAGGTTTCTCTTGGTTTTAACATCATTATTCAATACATTTTCCTTTTATTAACGCAGCTGGTCCGTGATACACATTACGATTCCCGAAATCGGTAAAACATTATCCCTTTAAAACCAAGTACTCATTACTCACGAATGAGGTTTCACACAAACATCCACATTAAAACAAATAAGTTAAGTCTCTTATCTTATAAGATCAAGTCTCTTAACTTCTAACATCAAGAAACCATTTTCACTTACATAAGGTCGTTATAACTAACTTCCCGTAAAGCTATTATAACACCCTATGTTTTAAACCAACCAAATCACTTAGCACGTATGCGTCTCTTGTACTACATAGTTCACAACAATCATGCTAGAAAAGATAGGAAGAGGTTCACATACCTGCGATGATTTATCGACAATAAGCAAAATGCTCCAAGTACTACAACCTTGCTAGCCCTTTCCACTCCTTGAGTAGAATACGCTACTCTTAGTACTTTCACCTATAAAGGTCAAAAGCGTCTATTAACCCCAAAACACAAGTTTCTATCTTTCTATAGAAAATTCGCGCTCACCTCCCGCAACCAGGCCACCAAGCCAACCAGGGGGTTTACACGTCTACCGGGCGTGTACAATTCTACTCAAGAATACTACACAAGTCTCTCGCAATACACCTATGTAAATCTGATTCGATTCGATTCTTTATTCTTGAGCTTAAGTCAAAAGACATTGCGAATACTAAGTATAGTTCCATATACGATATCTTCAACTATATATTCTAACAAACATGTAACTTCCAATTACAATAGAGGACAAGATAATTACCTCGACAAGCCCAAAATTATCCAAGTTATAATGTCGATCACGAGCAAGGTTTAGCTCACTCAGTGCGCTCCAAACCACTCAACAACCCTTAGAAGTTCTAACCAACTTCTACTCAAATACTTCAACCAACTATGAAGATTTCCTTGGGGTTTCGGTTTGAGACTAAAAAGGACAAAAGGTAGTATTTAGGACTCTACGTAAGAGGCATCTTTGGAATACTACAAGGTACAAGGCTAAGGTATTTTGGGCATTATAACAATACTAGGAGTATTTCAATACCACAGGGAGGGTATTATATGAAAACAACTAGGCTAGGGGTACCCTTACTAGCACCACAAAGGGGAGGGGACTCACTCGGCCAAAGGCCTTAACTAGGGAGGGCTCTTGGGCGAGAGTCAAACAAGAGGAGAGGGGAAGGATAGCAAGACTTGGAACATTTTGGATGAATGAAGTCTTGACAAGGGTATTTATAGCAAAACCAAAAGCCAACCAATGGCCAAGATCAAGCCATGTGCAAGGCAAGTGTAAGGCCAAGATCAAGCCAAGTGCACTAGACCCTACTCGTAAAACCCTACAAATATCTACACAAATATCTACCACAACTTGCCCTCAATTCGGCCAGTGTGCGCCCACGTCTTCCGTTGTGAGGTGACACGTATCACCTCCGTTGGTCGAATGTTTCGCCTCTCGGAAAAATCCGCAAAAATACAAAAGCGACATAGCCGAATTTTCCTTCGCCAAATTCTGAAAACGTTTCGTCAACGACTCTAGGGTGTTGTGCACAAATGTAAAATCGGCCAAGGGTGCCACATGGGGTGACACGTGTCGCCCGATTCGCCGAATATTTCGTCTTAGAAAATATCCAAAATCCGGAAATCTCAAAAACAAAGCGGGCCCACAAAGTAAATTTCTCCGTGGGCCCACGTGACCATTCAGAAAATAAAATCTCAAAATTCTAATATAATCTATGAAGTCCAAATACCAAATCTGGGAATCCAATTCCCATTAACGAACCTTTTTCTTCACAAATAACCGGAAACTTTTCCGCCGAAAACTCACATCTTTCTTTCTTTCAAAATTTCTGCCGTACTCTCGTACGTACGTCCTCACATACATACCCTGCAACTACGGGGTATAACAATAATAGTATAACTGGGCTTTTTGTAAAGGTATAACCTTAGAGTACTACAAGGTATATGGCTAAGGTAATTTGGGCATTATAACAATACTTTTGAGAGTATTTCTAACAAGAGGGGGGTATTTATACGAAAACTACTAGGCTAGGGGGGGTACCCCACGGCTAGCACCCCAAGGAGGGGGTGTCTACCTCGGCCTACCCACTGGGAGACTCGCGGCCACGGGGGCGGGGGAGGACGAGAACAACTCTTTCAAGGGAGGGAGGATTTCTAACACTTAGGAAATATTTGGAATGGATGAAGAAGTCATCCTAAGGGGGGTATTTATAGCACAAGCCAAGGCCAACCAATGGCCAAGATCTAGCCAAGTGCATAGCAAGTGTAGGGCCAAGATTCACCCATGTGTCCTTAACCAACTAACACACAAAATATCCTACCAACTCCCCCCTCTTCAATTCGTCCAATCCGCCACTTACGTCATGATGGGAGGTGCCAAGTGGCGCCCTCTTGTTGCCCAACACGTTCGTCTCTCGGAAAAATCCGTAAAAATTAAAAATGACATAGCGGAATTTTCCCTACGAAGTCAAAAGCGTTTCGTCAAACGACTCTAAGCGGGTGTTGTGAACAAAAATTAATTCGAGCCTAATACAAGTTTCAAATTTTCTACGCACGCCTTACGCATACTCCAAAATACGGTATAACATTCTCCTCCCAGAAACATTCGTCCCGAATGTTCCTTCTAAGTCTCAAAAACCAACGTGCGCCAGTATAGTCTTCACTACTATACTTACGAAACAATTCTTGCCACACATGGCCACAAAAAAAAATACTACATCCACGTCCACGAGGAAACACCTCTAACATCACAAACGCTCCCATCCAAAGGTCTAAAATATAATTCCTTCGCACTTTCTCCATACAATAGAAATGGTCACATCTCTGCTCGCAATACATGCTCGCTTCTCCCTTTACTCGTCGTGATACCACTTTTGTCACTTTGCCGCGAGGTTCTAGTGTCACTCGGCGACTAACAAATGGTACTGGCCGTGCGATCCACGAGGCCGTACACTCGAACTCTTACCACATTTCTGATACTGCTTCAGTTTCCCAAATCTCGGGGTTACTATCTCCAATTGGGTCATCATTAACTGGGAACACTCTGAATGGATCTCCGATACTTTTCTGCAATATAGCAACACGAAAGACCGGACGTACTGCCTCCTAAGTCGGACGGCAAAAGCTAACATATAGGCAACCTGGCCTACTCTGCACCAGATCTGTAAGGCCCAAAGTAACTCGGGCTAAGTTCCCTCTGTTTTCCAAAACTCGTCACACCCAAACCGGGGTGGTATCTTGAAGACCGACCGTCACAACTCTAAGCGTCGTCGCCGATTATCCGCCGCGATTTCTCGAGTGCGTAACTTCTTCTAGACAAGCTTCACTATCCGATCTGTGGAACAAGCTGAACCAACGATCGAACCTTGCCAACGTCGAACCAATCGGACAACTTATACTTCCGCCCTACAAGGCTTCAAAAGGTGACATCCGAACGAAATGGTAGCTTAAACGCTCCTCTACAGAGACAACAATCCTCACAACTACCCCGAAATCCACACCGCCCGAGGCGAATGCGGTCGAGACTCACTGAGTTCTTAACCTGCTCGTAAAACTTCCGGAAACAAAAACAGCGTACCACAGGCTCCACTTCCTGTCATAAGGTGAAGGTAGGCACCCCGTGCAGCCTCACAACCTTTCAGATTAATCAACGCTGCCGAGTAAACGGTCTTTGCTAGAAGACAAGACGGCTGACCTCCTCGGCCCGACCCGGCAACGCGCAAAACGCTAGCTCCCCGAACTCGTACGCTGGTTAACTAAACCTGGGCCTAACACCCTCGTGACCCTACCACAAGGCGGGACCACCACAAACCGACCCCACCACCAAACATGCAGCGGGTTGACCCGCAACGTGGCCTCAACCCGACCCGGCAACGCGCAAAACGCTAGCTCCCCGAAGGAAAACTCTCACTAATCACGTTACGAAAACCTAGCGGTCTTCTTAGCTCAACTACCCTCTTTCATTCCACACTACTCAGGGACTTATCCCACAAACATAACTCACGTGCACTATGCACTCCTATAAGGGTCAAACATAAACAATACATCTTTTACTCGAGATGGCCTTACCTCTAAGGTCTCTACGTATAACACTCTAAGGCTCACACCTTCTCTATCCCCCAAAATCTTACTCGGTTAACCCACCATAATTTCTAATCACAACTAACCTACTGCTATCAGAACATAGCACTTAAGGTATACTCACCTTATCACGTACTAATCTCTAGAGGGTTAAGGATAAACCTGTCTCTACTGCTCCACTCCCTTAAGTCGTTCTAATCAAGCCTGCCCCGTAGGGCGCATAGCTAAGGAAGGTGACGACTACCCATCGATCCTGAAGGCTAAGTCCTCCTACAAGGACACTCTTTCGACATCGCACCACGGCGGTCATACAACAAGTACCAACCAAAAGACGACATTCCCAGGATGGCGTGCACATGTGGAACCGAAACCACGAGTTCGACCAACTCCTGCATACCGACGTCACGAACCTGTGGAGGACCTTTCTGCACTGGTGGATGTGCATAATCTAATCTGCTGGTGAGGCGATTCGCCTCGCAAGTTACCAAAGGACCTTGCTACTCTGGCCCTCTTCTGTTGTCCTTGGTTAACCCGTTGATCTCTACGTTTCTCGGCTGCGTATAAGCCCGCATACGAGCCATGCTCAAGCCTAATCAAGAACTTACTCTTGCACAACCTTCCGTTGATAATTATCAAGACTCGCGTACATCGGTATACTCTCGGTAGTCAAATCCATAGTTAGTAACGTCGCCTCCTTGCAATCTATATTCACTATTCTCGATGCGTGGGCGAAGGTTCAAATATCATGGCGCAGTAAGGAACCGTCGCCGCTGCTAAACTCTGGGGGCTAGTGGCGTGCAAAACTCCCGAATGAAGCACCGCAAGGTGATAATTGGGCTGCCACGTAACCTCTCAGACTCTACTCGCGGCTCCATCGGTGCGCGCCCTCCCGGGCCGGTTGCCTACGCGGGCATAGCGGTGGAAAGAAATACGTTAGAGGTCCAACTTACAACACATCTCTAAGGCACGATCTCGAGTGAGAAGAATAGAAACCAATCCTAAATATCCTATAGCCTCACGATTATTGGTGTGGTGCGCGCACACCGATAATCGAACTCTATCGATACGGTCATAGACACTTTCCGAGGATTAAGCGCTCGATACCACTTTTGTCACGACCGAATGCGGGCGTGGTCGTGCCTTACCGGGCACCTAGTGATACAACATCAGTAATCACGAACATAAAACACATACATGAAACAAATGAAGTACAAACGATGTCGAGGAAAACTTGCCTTTCGGCATATATATAAATAACAACTCCTACAAATGAGCAGTTTAATCCTTTTTACAACCACACGCGGTACCACGGACCTCTAAGAAATGATACGACAACAATGGCGGGACGGGGCCGCCATACCACGAATGTAAATACCTACAACGACGGACTATACGAGATAAGCCTCGAGAAACGGAGCTTTCCCAACAATGACGTGACCACTAGAGCGAGGATCAACGGCGGTGTACCTTTACTGCGGCATGAGCGGCCCCGAGAAAGTCGATCTGGCAGTACCAAGTATGTGGCGAAAATAAATCAGTAAATGAAATCATAGTAGTCTATATAAAGCAGGAGACATGTATGATAACCAAATTACAGTTCACAATAAATAGCGATCGTGTCAAGTCGTGACTCACGCCTCAAAGTTATCACAAAAACCGTGCGGGCAAGTGCGAAGGCATAGCCGACTACTAAGACCAGCGATTACCAAAAATACCACAAAGCGTATCCGAGGTCTTTCTGGACCGCACCATGTCGAAGGCCGCCACTCGCGCAATATCAATGCGCGTCTATCCACGAACTCTCGCGACTCCGCATAGGTCACCCAGCACCGCGTGAGGTATTCCTCGAATCATGGTCCTGCATCACTGAGGTATACCGCGTCGAAGCGGCTAACCCCGGTATCCGCTAGGCTCCGCACTCGCGTAGTCTCAAAAGACCGCGTAGTCTCAGCGGATCGCATAGGAATCCCCGCGTCGGGCTAAACACCGGAATGATCAATCCTGAAACTCTGCGCTCGCGTAGTCACAAGGACTGCATAGCCGTAGAGACCGCATCAATGGTGGCAAGCCCTCGGTATAATAAGTCAAGGGGGTATGTGATACAATAACAGTACAACGGGCTTAACGTTTGACAACGTAAGCACAACAAGAGTGACCCCCTTACACAATAATCACAAGATACTAACACACGTAGCATCCTAACATGCTTACTTATCAAATCAACAAGAAAGTATTACAAGGCTATCACAAACCAATACAATCAAGTTATTCACACAAGGTACTTTCTACTAACAAGTTCGGGTTTTTATCCCCAAAGTACTTCATACATTAAATCTTTAAAAGATACGTTACTTCACAAAAACCACACAATACCTGTAGTATATGAAAATAGAGTGATTATCTTTTTAAAGTAAATCAATTACTTCTCTTTGTAAAATCAAGTAGCAACATTCTTTTCCAATGTTCAAGTTTGCCTAATTTCCAATGTTCAAGTTTGCCTTTTTAGAAAGGTTTCGTAGTTCATAGTCTTATTCATTTAAGAATATAATTCTCCTTTAAACAATCTGAGAAACATAAGCCTTATATGTGAGTAGGATATTCTTGTTTATAACAATCTTATTACAAAGACCATGATCTAGGAAATATCATTTTGTCTCATCTTAGCTTCTATGCAGATGGAAGTTTCTCTTGGTTTTAATAATACTTAATTATTAAAAACATTTTCTTTATTAACGCTGCATGGTTTGTCGATACACATTACGATTTCCAAAATCAAGAAACATTCTTAAGCCGTTATACCTAACTTTCCATAAAGCTAGTATAACTCTTAAGTTTTCTAAAAAAATCAAGTATTACCTCTTCTTTCAAAATGATTCAAAATCTTTTGAAATACTTCAAGTTCTTTATTAACACATAACCACCGCTTATAGTTCAAATCGCTTACCTTTTAAAAACCACAAGTATTTTCTTACCAACATAAAGTCATTATAACAACTTCCCATAAAGCCGTTATAACACTTTATGTTTTAAACCAATCAAATACATTTAGCACGTATGCGTCACCGTACTACATAGTTCACACATATCATGCTAGAAGAGATAGGAAGAGGTTCACATACCTCGCGACGAGTATCGACTAATAGCAAAACGCTCAAGTACTTCCAACCGGCTACTCCTTTAAGCCAAGTAGATCGCGCCACGTAGTACTTCAACCTATAAGGCCACAAGGCGCTCATTAACATTTAGATCCTCCGTAGAACATTCTACGTAAAATTCGCGACACCTCCCCGCAATGCGTAAATCTCCTCCTTTATCGAGGCTACCAAGCCAACCAGGGGTTATACATCTAACCCGACGGGTACAATTCTACTCCGAAAAGCTACACAAGTCTCATGTCTGATCCTATGTAAATACAATTCGAGACTCTTCTTTCGAAAAGGTTTCTTATTATTCAGCTTAAGTCAAAAGACATTGCGATAACAACGTTCAGTTCTATATATAGTATACTTCAACTATATAGTCTAACAATCATGTAATTTCCAATTACAATAGAGGACAAAATATTTACCTCGATAAGCCCATAATTATCCAAGTTATAATGTCGATCCCGAGCAAGGTTTAGCTCTACTCGTGCGCTCAGGCCGCTCCAAACAACCCTTAGAAGTTCTAACCAACTTCTACTTATTACTCCAACTAACTATGGAGATTTTCCTTAGGGTTTCGGTTTTGTAGTGACGGGAAGTATAATAGTATAACGGGCTTTTTGTAAAGTATAACCTTAGAAGTACTACAAGGTATATGACTAAGGTAATTTGGGCATTATAACAATACTTTTGAGAGTATTTCTAACAAGAGGGGGGTATTTATACGAAAACTACTAGGCTAGGGGGGGTACCCCACGGATAGCACCCTGGAGGGGGTGTCTACCTCTACCTACCACTGCTGGGAGACTCTCGCCGAGGGGAGGAGGGCGAGAACAACTCTTTCGGGAGGAGGATTTCTAACACTTAGGAAATATTTGGAATGGATGAAGAAGTCATCCTAAGGGTATTTATAGCACAAGCCAAGGCCAACCAATGGCCAAGATCTAGCCAAGTGCATAGCAAGTGTAGGGCAAGATTCACCCATGTGTCCTTAACCAACTAACACACAAAATATCCTACCAACTCCCCATCTTCAATTCGTCCAATCCGCCCCACGTCCTTAATGGGAGGGTGCCAAGTGGCGCCCTCTTGTTGGCCCAACACGTTTCGTCTCTCGGAAAAATCCGTAAAAATTAAAAATGACATAGCCGGAATTTTCCCTACGAAAGCTGTGAAAACGTTTCGTCGAAAAACGACTCTAAACGGGTGTTGTGAACAAAAATTAATTCGGCCAAGCCTAATACAAGTTTCAAATTTTCTACGTACGTCCTTACGTACATACTCTGAAAATACGGGGTATAACAAAGGTATCACAAGGCTATTACCAGCAAAACATAGACAAGCTAACCACACAAGGTACTTTAATGTTTACGTTAACAAAACCAAGTTCTAACTCCAAAGTACTACATACATTAATTCTTTAAGAGATCTATTTCTTTTATAAAGGTCACCCGATACCCGTAGTAATAGAGTGACTAACATTTTTAAGTAAACCAGAACACTTCCCTTTTTATAAATCAAGTAACAACATTCTTTTCTAAATGTTCAAGTTTGCCTAATTTCAGATGCTCAAGTTTCTCATTTTCGAAAGGTTTCGTAGTTCATAGTTTTAATCACATAATGATATAATTCTCCTTTAAAAAGATTTGAGAAACATATGCCTTATATGTGAGTAGGTTATTCAATCTTATTAAAGCAGCCATGATCTAGGAAATATCATTTTGTCTCATCTTAGCTTCTATGCGGATGGAGGTTTCTACTGGTTTTAATAATACTTCATTATTCAGTACATTTCCTTTTATTAGCGCCGCGATGGTTTGTTCGATACTTAGTCCGAACTCAAATCAAGAAAAGATTATTCCTTTAAAACCAAGTACTCATTACTCACGAATGAGGTATCACACTTTTAACAAACTTCATGTTAATTCAATTAAGTCAAGTCTATTGTCTTATGAGATCAAGTCTCTTAACTTCTAAAATCAATAACCATTCTGTTTATCTCTCTTACGTCGTTATACCTAACTTCCCATAAAGTCGGTATAACTTTTAAAACCAAGCATTACTCTTCTTTCAAAAGGTTTCTTATCTCTTTGAAATACTTCAAGATCTTTATTATTCGTGCTTAAGTCGGAAGACATTGTCGTAGTTATTATTCAGCTTAAGTCAAAAGACATTGCCGTAATTATTATTCGATTAACACTGCACGCCTACCGCACTATATATATATTTAAAATATCATGCTCAAGAGTATAGGAAGAATCACATACCTTCTCGGAAATCCACCGCCAAGTCGAATATATGTCGTGAGAGAATCGACCTATAACAGTCAAATACGTCTATCAACGTCTAGATTGTACTGTACAAAGCTCTAAGCAGAGGGTTCTCTATTCTATGGAAATTTGGGCAGCACTTCCCTGCCCGGTAAACTATACAGTCTACTGTAAATACAGTCCTATGTAAGTACAGTTCAATTATTCATCTTTTATACCCTTCTACAGTGATAACAATTCAATTCTATTCTGTAATACCTTCTAAGTATTTAATACTTATTCCTATACTTCTACAGTATGTAAATTCTAATTACAAAAGGAGGATAAGATTATTTACCTCGATAAGCCAATATTATCCAAGTATAAACGTCGATCCTGAGCGAGGTTTAGCTCCTACTCCGTACGCTCCAATGCGCTCCAAGAACCCTTAGAAGTTGCTACACAACTTCTACTTACTACTTCAATCAACAATGAAGTTTCTCTTAGGGTTTCGTTCGTGACTAAGGAAGTATAGATAGTATTTGGGCTTTTAGTATAGAGGGGACTTTGGAAATACTACAAAGTGTAAGGGCTAAAGTATTTTGCCATAGCAACAATACTTGAAGAGTATTTTCTACTAAGGGAGGGGGGGTTGGTTTCGGCTAGCTCTTTAGAGAGGGGGGGGGGGGGGACTTAGACGAGAACAACTCTCAAAGGGGGAGGGATTTCAAGACTTGGAAAATGATTTTTGGATGAAGAAGTCTTCAAAGGGGAGGGGTATTTATAGGTCAATAAATGGCCAACCAATGGCCAAGATCATGCCAAGTGCAAGGCAAGTGTAGGGTGAGGATTTAGGCAAGTGTCCATTCTATCTACTACACAAAAATATCCTACCAACTCCTTGACAAAAAGGCCATCCAATTCATCCCATTTCCGCCCCATACGTCCACCAATTGGAGGGTGACAAGTGTCGCCCTCTCGTTGGTCCAAAATGTTTCGTCTCTCGGAAAAATCCGCAAAAATTAGAAATGACATAGCCATAATTTACCCTACGCGAGTTTTGTAAAACGTTTCGTCGGAAAACGATTCTTTTCGGTACTTGTGCACAAAAAAAATTTCGGCCCTTGCATACTTTAAGCTTCAACTTTTCTACGTACGTCCTCACGTACATACTCTGGAAATACGGGGTATAACAGTTTGTATGGATGAAGGTCTTATGTTCCAAGTCTTCAAGACTTATCTATATATACTAAGGTCGAGTCTTTGCAAGACAAGTGGAGAGGGCACTTGCTCTCCTCCTATTGGTCAAGAATTCTCTTCACAAAAATAATATCCCACCCTTAGCCAACTTTTATCAACAATTTCGATGGCCTTATACCATACAACACCAAGACTTAATAATTTAACACTTAGTCCATACTTCTATTGGAAAGAATTCAATTACTAGAATTAATTCTTGTCATCACATTAATCTCGAAAATTTTCCGTAAAAGGAAATGTAAAAATCCTTTCCTTTCGACATTTCAATCTTAATATAATCATGTTCTCACTTAGTAGCTATGGAAATACGGGGTGTAACACCAACACTTATATATAAAACACATCCAATTGTAATAACAAGATTTCCTTCATTTTAACAAGCAAGTAGCGACGATAACAACAACAATAACCAACGAATCCGACAACACCAAAATTGTCCATTAAATCGGCTAACATGTCAAATGTCACATGCACTTATTATTCTCTATTCTTCTTAACACAAGTTGATCTACCAATTATAACAATATGTAATATCCAATACTTCAAGAGGAAGAAGAAATCTTACCTTAAATCTTAGCCAAAACAATCCACAAGTTTCGGCCACACCACTCCCTTTTGCCCCACTTCTTCAAGCTCCAACACCCATGTAACCTCTACAAGCTTATACCCATCTTGTCTTCTTGTTTTGCTTCCAAAAATTTCATCTAAAGCTTAGTGTTTCAATCTCAACTTTCGGCCCAAATGATTTTGGAGAATCTTGGAGGATTAACTTGGCTTAGAACTTGATTAAGGAGCTTAATCTTGGAAAATAACTTACACTTGTTCTTCAATTTTTCAAGAAATTTTCGAGAACTTCAAGGAGAAAAAGAGATATGAGGGTTTGAAGAAGAAGATATTTGTGAGCTAAGGTCTTGCAAGACTTGTACATATAAGGTGTATGTAGCACAAGTGGAGGGGGACTCACTTGTCCACTTATCCACTTGTCTACTTGTCTTTACTATAATATCTCCCACACAGCCAACATTGCAATACATATACATATATATAATTAGACCTTTGTTACACAAGTGGGGAGGGACATATGTCACCCTCTTATTCGCCCATAATTCTCTTCACAAAAATAATCCAACACTTAGCCAAAATCTTATAATTTTCGTTGGACACCCCCCCCCCAAATTGTGAAATTTTCAATTGGCTCATATTCTTAATCCCAAGATTATATAATACAATCCTAAGTCCATAACTCCATTTGAAAAGAATTCAACCACTAATATAATTTCAGTCGTCACATTTTTTTATATTCAAAATATTTCAATAGAGAAATGTAAATATACTTTCCTTCTAACCTTTCAATCTTATTTCCTTACTTACGTTCTCACTTATATGCCCTAGAACTACGAGGTGTAACAGGGAACTATGGAACAGTCGAAGAATGGGTGTAAGAAATATGAAAATAATGAATACATAGGAATGTAATGGTATAATCGAGTATCAGGGCAGGAATGTTTTTTTCTTCTTTCTCTCTTTCTTTTAATGATGAGTAGAAGGAAGGATTACGACAAGAACGGTAAAGGTGAACGAAATTATATTTATACATGTAATTTGTTTCCTTACTTGGATATATTGTTTGGTGAATAATACATGTGTTATATTGTGGCCCTGTGTGGCATCTTGTGTTGCTAAGTATAGGTTTATAGGTATAGTTAAAGGAGACTATGCCGAAATGTTTATAGTTTGAGATCTATTATAAACATTCGAAGATGAATGTTTCTATGGGGGAAAGAATGTTACTCCCCGTAATTCCAGGGCATATAAGTGAGAAAAATGCGTGTTGTGAATTTCAGGCATAAGCCATGGTGCAAGAAGCAGGACATGATCTTTGAAACTTCGTGAGTCGCAAGAATTTGAACTGCGATGTCATTCTCGCGATCATGGCGGTGCCGATGCGGGAATTTCCAAATCAGATATTTTAGTGAAGAGAAGACAAGTGGGTCTATATGGGTCCCCTTCCACTTGTGTTATTTACACATTATCTACAAGTCTTGCAAGACTGGATCACAAAAATATCTTCATCCTTCAACCCTTATCTCTTCATTCTCCTTGAAGTTTTCGAAAATGCCATGGGCAAGTGAAGAACAAGATCAACTCATTTCCAATGATTAAGCTCTTTAACTAAGTTCTAAGCCAAGGTTATACTCGAAAACAGCGGTCACGGTTTTGGCCAAGAAAACTGTCTTGAAACCCTAATCTTGTTTATGAACTCTTTGGAAGGAAAATATGAAATCAAGATGGTTACAAGATTGTAGAGGATACATGTGTGTTGTTGTAACGTGAAGAAAACAATGCAGTGGTGCCGTGTGTTAGGGACTGTTTTAGGCTAAAGTTAAGGTAAAAATTATTCTTCCTCCTAATGAATAATGGAAGTTAAATGATGTTGTAGCTAAGTGATTAACTTGTGTTAAGTGAAATGGATAATAAGAAGTGAATGAGACAGTTTTGGCATGTTAGCCGATTTTGGACTGTTTTTAGTATATTGGATTCGTTGGTTATTGTTGTTGTTATCGTCACTTATTGTATGTTAAAATGAAGGAATCTTGTTGTTGAAAGTTGACATGGTTTATATGAAGTGTTGGAATATAAATTGGATTATAAGGAGTTATGAATAAGATTATGGTATTAAGCCTTATGGGCCGAGAAGTGTATAAAACTGTTGTACACTGTTGTGTTGTTTAGGGACTGTTTTGTGGAGTTATAATACTGAAAATTTAGTTACAATGATGCATGTTTAATGTGGTAATTGCTAACGTATGTCCTAAAGAATAAGGGTATAGAAAGGTGTATAAAGGCTTCACATTTTACCCTCGTTGTTGTGGAAATATGGACTGTTTTATATGGATTAAGAGGCCAGATTAACATAAGAAGTAGGTGTGTGAATCACCTTGGTTGTTGTTTTGAACTACCCTTAATTGGTACTGGGTTATTGATGTTATTGACCTTGTTTGAAAGTTGAGGATGTGAGTATATATAGGGGAAGTGTTGCCCAAATTTTTATATGAAAGGAGAGTCATTATGTGGTATAGCGTATACTAGTATTCATGGAGTTGATAGACGTGTTATTGTTGTTATAGGTTGAAGTACTAATTAAGACGTATTCTACTTATCGTGTTGATATAGCCGATAAGGTATGTGAACTATCTTTTCTTCTTTTGGCATGTTCTACGTGTAAACTATAACTGTGGTATTGCTCCATAGTTTACTCTACTCTTAGGAATTATGGAATATTTATGTTATTGATTCTATGTTAAAAGCATGTATAAATTGTTCCTAAGTCCATATTAAGGCATATGAGACAGATGTTGATAATAGTTTTTAGTAAGCATGGGAGCCGAGTTGACTCTGCTTATTTAAAGGAATTGTTAAGTATGTTATTAGTAGACGTGTTAAAACAAGTCATTGCAGCATTAAGTGAAAAAGGTATCGACAAACAATTATTATATTAAAATGATTAGAATGCAATCTGCATAGAAACTAAGATATAACCAATTTATTTTACATTTGCTAGTTCACAGCTGATTAGATAAGATCTTTATAAAAAAAGATAAATTACTCACGGCCCATATATGAATTAATTAGGCAAATTCAGATTTGTTATCGTCATTCAGATGTTTCCATAATGTTAGCCAGTGGAGCGAGACGAATTTAGATTATCGAGTTAGTACAGACGACAAGCGGTATGTGAAATTATCCTTTCTTCTTTTGGCATGATGTATATGAAATGGGGGTACGACGGACGTACGTAATTCCATTGAATCCAAATTTCTATTGATACGTGATGTGATAGTGCCTTGGGTTTTCTAAAATGAAAGTTCATTTTAATGAGTTATACATGATATGACAGTGCCTTGGTTTTTCTAAATAAAAGTTATTCTATTTATTTTATTGAGAGTCAAATGATGATTTAACTTGCAAAAGGTTGCTCATGATAGTTATTCATGTAAGTGTTATTATTCCATTTTACCGCGTTCCAGAAAGGGTCGGGCAGTATATGATTATATAATTTTACCGCGTCCCGGAAAGGGTCGGACGGTATATGTGTATAGGTTTACCGCGTCCCAGAAAGGGTCGGGCAGTAGATGATTTTACCGCGTCCCAGAGAGGGCCGGGCAGTTTATGTATTTATAATTTTACCGTGTCCCAGAAAGGGCCGGGCAGTATATGACTAAGTGTTTACCGCGTCCCAGAAAGTGTCGGATAGTATATGTTCACCGCGTCCTTTACTTGAGGGTCGGACAGTATATGTATATGATTTCATGGACATGTATCCATGACACGAGTATAAATACTCATGACAGTATGTGATTATATGAACATACATTCATGCTTTTGATATGACTCTCATTTTTATAAAAATGCAGTGTCTGATGATACAAGGTGTCTGATGACAAGAATACAATGTCTGATGTCTGATTAGTGTACAAATGTCTGATGGTATAGTGGTACAAGAGTAATGCGGTGGTACAGTGATGCAGTGGTATAGTGGTACAGTAGTACAGTGGTACAGTGATACAGTTGTACAGTGGTACAATGGTACAAGGGTACTAGTACTTTGACTATCATACTTGTTTACTGCCATCTTTTGGTTATTATACTCGTCAGTATGATCTCATTTACAGTACTTTATGTTTACATACTTGGTACATGTTTGTACTGACCCCCTTCTCCGGGAGGCTGCATTTCATGCCCGCACGTGTAGGTATACAATTTGGTGATCCTCGAGCTTAGGATCCTTGCCCAGCTTCTTTGAGATAGCTCTACTGTTCCGGAGCCTGTCATTTTGGTACAGATATGCTATTACAGGCTTATGTATATTCAGTGGTACGGCGGGGCCTTGTCCCGTCATAGTTCATTGTCTTACTCTTAGAGGTCTGTAGTCATGTGTGGGTTGGACATGTACAGTTGTAGTTCATTTTGGCTATTGTGTATAAAATGGCAGCCTTGCCGGCTTGTCTATGATGTAATATGACAGTTAAGGGGACGGGATCCCTTTGTTATGAGATTATGAGTTTTTCTTAAGCTTCCGCTGGTTATATGTGATGTGTGAGTATAAGGGTGCCCAGGTAGGGCACTAGTCTCGGCCCGTCGGTTCGGGTCGTGACAAATATGACTGGATTCAAGGCATAATTCAATAAATCTTCACCTTGACTTGAATCCTCTCACAAATAACAGATGTACCAGATGACCATTATAGTGTCATATGTACTAGACTCCTTCTGCCCCAGATTTTGCTCTCAAGGGGCAATCAGCAACTCCTAACATTGAGTAAGTCCAAACAGTGTTGGAACTTGCTATGTGGAACCGGCTTTGTGAACATATCAGCTGGGTTATCAGCAGTACCCATTTTATTCACATTGATTCTCTTCTCACTTCTCAGAAAATGATACCTCACATCAATGTGTTTAGTACTCTCATGATGGACTTGATCCTTGGCTAAACAGATTGCACTGAGACTGTCACAATACAATATGGCCTGATCCTGATGTAGACCCAGATCGCTGATCAATCCTTTCAACTAGATTCCCTCTTTGGCTGCTTTTGTTAATGTTATGTACTCTGCTTCTGTAGTCGATAAAGTCACTGTAGGCTGCAAAGTAGCTTTCCAACTGACAACTGAACCACCAAGAGTGAAAACATAACCAGTCATAGATCTTCTACTGTCAACATCTCCAGCATAGTCAGAGTCTGAAAACCCTATCACCAAACACTCTATCACCTCCATAAATGAGACCAACATCAGACGTACCTTTGAGGTACCGAAAAATCCTCTTCACAACTTGTCAATGCTCTTTGTCATGATCATTCATAAACCTGCTAACAACACTAACAGACTGTACAAAATCAGGTTTAGTGCAGACCATTGCATACATCAAGCTTCCTACTGCACTAGCATAGGGAACTCGAGACATGTACTCCTTCTCCTCAGCTGATTTAGGTGAAAAAACAACATACAGATGTGTATTTGTAGCACTGGGAGTATCTATAGGCTTTGTTGTAGACATGTCAAACCTTGATAAAATCTTCTGAATGTAGCTCTTCTGTGACAAGAAGAGCTTCCGCTCTGATACCACTCTGTCATGCCCCGAACCCCGGGCCCGTGACTGGTGCTCTACCTGGGCACCCTTCTACCTAACTGACACAAGTAAACCGCGGAACTAAATAACACCTCATTTTTTTTCTTTTAAAACCAACGAACATGCAAGGGCAAAGCCGACAAGGCTGCCATATAATATACATAACAAAAAGGCACTACACTGTACACGAGTCCAATCCCACATATGTGTAACGACCCGTTCCGGGGCCCGTTACTGGTGCCTTACCCTGGGCACCCTAGTGATACATACATCAGAGAAAATCAGCGGAACATAAAACAAGAGTCATTTAACAAGAGATATAATAAATAAACAGGCCAACCAAAACAGTTGCCTTCAGTATATACATAAAACCTGAACAGTTTAATCCTTTTACAACCCTGCCCACAACAGTACTACAGACCTCTAAGATATACAATGACTATGACGGGACAGGGCCCCGCCATACCCCTGAATGTACAAGAACCTACAACTCAGGGAACACCTACCAAAAGATAAGCCTCCGGAGAAACGGAGCTTCAATGCGCTGAACTGTGATCCTATGAGCGAGGATCCACGACTGATGTACCTCTACCTGCGGCATGACGCGGCCCGAAGGAGTCGAGACAACAGTACCAAGTATGTGAATCACATACAATCAGAATGAAATCATACTAGTCTATATAAAGCGTGAGACATGTATGATAACCAACTACGATTCACAACATAAAACGATCGTCACTCGATATAACTATGGGTCTCACGCCCACAACATCAATCGAGTTCGCATTATGGCGCATGCCCTGAATCTTGCATCGGTGTACATGTCCATGATGAAACAATTATACCAATGCCCAATGGCCACATGCCACCGGTATTCTGCGTCGGTTTAGACATGTCCATGTGAACTCAACAACAAGACAAAGAATCCAAATGGAAGCATACGTGCGCTACGCATCGTGTCGGTATGTCCAAAGGAAACAATAAGACAACATTCCAAATGGACGATACCCGTGCGCTCGCGTCGTGTCGGTATGTCCAAAAGGAAATCACTGGCGTTAATCAAAATGGAAACATACCCGCGCTACGATCGTGTCGAGATATCCAAAGCGATTAACCACAAGACCTTAACCAAAATGGAGGCATACCCGCGCTACGCGTCGTGTCGTATGTCCAAAGTGATTAACAACAATAATACTATCAGCGAACGCACTGCGGAATTTCTCCGTCGCTGACATCCAAGTAAGTTCTCAACTACCAACCGACCTCTATCGAGAGACGCGGTAACACAGAAACACAACGATTGTACAATAAAGGCTATCATCACAAGCATAGGCAAGTTTCACAACAACAAGCATAGGCAAGTTTCACACAACTCAAAGTACTTTCATTTTATGCCAAAGTCAGGGTTATTAACCCCAAAGTACTACATACGTTAAGTTCTTTTAAAAGAGATCCATTACTTTTATAAAAGTCACCCAATACCCGTAGTATTAGAATGACCAACCCACCTTCCTTTTCAAAATCAAGTAACAACATTCTTTTCCTAAGTTCGGTTTGCCTAGTTTGATTACTCAAGCTTCTCATTTTCAAATGGTTTCATAGTTCCCAAACTTAATCACTTGATTCCTTTTAGAACAATTGAGTAACATATGTCATATATTGAGTAGTTTATTCTTGTTTATAACGATCTTATTACAAAGACCGTGATCTAGAAAATGTAATATCATTTTGTCTCATCTTAGCTTATGCGGATGGAGGTTTCTGGGTTTTAATACAACACATCATTATTCAATACATTTCTTTATTAACGCTGCAGTGGTCTGTCGAGACACCTTCTGATTCCCGAAATCAGTAAAACATTATCCGTTTATAACCAAGTACTCATTCCTCCTGAATGAGGTTTCCGACAAAGATCCACATTAAATGAAATATGTTAAGGCTCGTAGCTAATAAGATCAAGTCTCTTAACTTCTAATATCGAGAAACCATTTTCACTTACATAAGGTCGTTATAACTAACTTCCCATAAAGCTATTATAACACCCTATGTTTTAAACCAACCAAATCACTTAGCACGTATGCGTCTACCGTACTACATAGTTCACAACAATCATGCTAGAAAAGATAGGAAGAGGTTCACATACCTCGCGACGATTTATCGACAATAAGCAAAATGCTCCAAGTACTACAACCGCTAGCCCTTTCCACTCCTCGAGTAGAATACGCTACTCTTAGTACTTTCACCTATAAAGGTCACAAACGTCTATTAACCCCAAAACACAAGTTTTCTATCTTTCTATAGAAAATTCGGCAGCTCCCCCCCCCCGCAACAACGTAAATCTCCTCTCTATCGAGGCGGCCACCAAGCCAACCGTGGGGTTTACACGTCTAACCGGACGTGTACAATTCTACACAAGTCTACTGCAATACAGACCTATGTAAATACAGTTCAGTTCAGTTCTTTATTCTTCAGGCTTAAGTCAAAAGACATTGCCGAATACTAAGTAGTTCCATATATAGTATACTTCAACTATATACTCTAACAAACATGTAATTTCCAATTACAATAGAGGGACAAGATAATTACCTCGATAAGCCCAAAATTATCCGAGTTTAATGTCGCTCCTGAGCAAGGTTTAGCTCCACTCCGTGCGCTCCAAACCACTCCAAACAACCCTTAGAAGTTCTAACCAACTTCTACTCAAATACTTCAACCAACTATGAAGATTTCCTTAGGGTTTCGGTTTGAGACTAAAAAGGACAAAAGGTAGTATTTCCGGACTCTACGTAAAGAGGTATCTTTGGAATACTACAAGGTACAAGGCTAAGGTATTTTGGGCATTATAACAATACTAGGGAGTATTTCTATACCACAACAAGGGTATTATACTAAAACAACTAGGCTAGGGGTACCCACTACTAGACCTCACAAGGGAGGAGACCTCACGCCAAAGGCCACTTTCAAGGAGAGGAGCTCTTGGACGAGAGTCTACAAGAGGAGGAGGATTCAAGACTTGGAAACATTTGTGGATGAATGAAGTCTTCACAGCGGGGTATTTATAGCAAACCCAAATGCCAACCAATGGCAAGATCAAGCCATGTGCAAGGCAAGTGTAAGGCCAAGATCAAGCCAAGTGCACCCTAGACCCTACTCCTTAAAACCCTCACAAATATCTACACAAATATCAAGCCCAACTTGCCCGCCAATTGGCCAGTCGCCCCACTTGTTCATTGTGAGGGTGACACATGTCACCCTCCGTTGGTCCGAATGTTTCGCCTCTCGGAAAAATCCGCAAAAATACAAAAGCGACATAGCGGAATTTTCCGCCATAAGTTACGCAAAACGTTTCGTCGAAAAACGACTCCAACCGGGTGTTGTGTACAAATGTAAAATCGGCCAAGGGTGCCACATGGGGGTGACACGTGTCGCCCCCCGATTCGCCCAGAATATTTCGTCTTCCGAAAATATCCAATTTACCGGAAATCTCAAAAACAAAGCGGGCCCCACAAAACCGTAAATTTCTCCCGTGGGCCCCACGTGACCATTTCCGAAAATAAAATCTCAAAATTCTAATATAATCTATGAAGTCCAAATACCAAATCTGGGAATCCAATTCCCATTAACGAACCTTTTTCTTCACAAATAACCGGAAACTTTTCCGCTAAAACTCACATCTTTCTTTCTTTTCAAAATTTTCTGTAGTACTCGTGACGCACGTCCTCACATACATACCGCAACTACGGTATAACATTCTCCTCCTTAGTAACATTCTTACCTAATGTTCATTCACTAGTAGAATAACGATAAATTTCCTCTAACAAGTTGCCAATGCCACGCCGCCACGAAATAACACACGTTATCTTCCTCCTTACTCGTTGTACTTCTCGAACACTCGAACTCTCCCAAGACGTACCATACTTCGCCATTACTCCGTTCGAAAATCTCCGAGTCACTACCTCCAAACTGGTCATCTTACTAACCTCAAACTTCCTTAAGGCCATATAATCATCAAGCCCGACGTGGCGATGCACGCACTATCCTCCATATCTGCAACTAAGCGCAGGACATATCGAGCCAAAGAATCGAACTCGACATTGTACTCCCGACAGCGCCTCTCTGCCTCGCAAGAATAAAAATTTGCCGGCGTTCTCCTCTCATCCGCGGAGGCAAGAAGTGCGTGAAAGCCCCAAAACTCATCCCATATCTGGAGTGCATGCTCTCCCGAAAGCTCCTATGATCAAACCAATCGATCATGTATCACGCACCGATGCGAACCAAAGGTCACGGTTTTCGAAGCCTTGATCACCCGTGATGATCCGGATGAATCGCCGGATGAACCTCCGGATCATCCTCGCCTCGACCCATAAAACTCGGGCTAACTCGTAAAGTCCCGTAGCCTCAAACTATTCGCCGGGGTGAACCATCAAAGTATCGAACTGAATCGCCAGATCCACTGCCTCATTCGCCACAACCTCGCCAATAATCGCCATCTCTCAGACCCATCTCCCCGCCTGCATCGCGGACCGAGGCTCGTGTATCAGAGTCTCGCAGCCATCGCCGCGCTTTAAACTCACTTTGGCGGCGGCGTCGCTACGAAACTCGGGCCGTCGGCACTGGCATCGACCGCTCGCGAACTCTCTCTCGTATTCACTAGCACCCTCGGCTTTGCCTTTCTCGGCTCTGGTTGCCTCGCGAGGCATAATCGTAAAAACGAGATACGCCGAGGGTCCAACTTACAACACAACTAAGGCACGATCTCGTAATGAGAAGAATGGAAACTAATCCTAAATGTCTCTGCAGCCTCCCGATTATAGATGTGGTGCAACACATCGATAATCAAGACTCTACTAGACACGGTTCAGACACTTTCCGAGGATTAATCGCTTCGATACCACTTTTGTAACGACTGCCCGGTCTGGCATCGTGCCTTACCGCACCCTAGTGATACATACATCGAGAAAATCACGGAACATAAAACAAGAGTCATTTAACAAGAGATATAATAAATAAACAAAGCAACCAAAACAGTTGCCTTCAAGATATACATAAAACTCGAACAGTTTAATCCTTTTACAACCCCGCCCACAACAAGATTACTGCACTCTAAGATATACAATGACTATGACGGACAGGCCCCGCCATACCCCAATGTACAAGAACCTACAACTCGTGGAACACCTACTAAAAGATAAGCCTCCGAGAAACGGAGCTTCAAATCTGAATCAGATCCTAAGAGCGAGGATCCACGATCGATGTACCTCTACCTGCAGATGAACGGCCTCAAGGAGGTCGATAACAGTACCAAGTATGTGAAATGCATAATATCAGAATGAAATCATACTAGTCTATATAAAGCGGGAGACATGTATGATAACCAACTACGATTCACAACATAAACAGTCATCACTCGATATAACTACGGGTCTCACGCCCACAACATCAATCGAGTTCAGATTATGGCGCATGCCCCGGAATCAGACGGTGTAGACATGTCCATGATGCAACAATAATACCAATGTCCCATGGCCACATGCCCTGACTCAGATCGCCGGTGTAGACATGTCCATGTGACCTCAACAACAAGACAACAATCCAAATGGAAGCATACCCGCGCGCACGATCGTGTCGGTATGTCCAAAGGGAAACAATAAGACAACATTCCAAATGGACGATACCCGCAGCGCCACGATCGTGTCGGTATGTCCAAAAGGAAATCACAAGGCGTTAATCAAAATGGAAACATACCCGTGCGCTACGCATCGTGTCAGTATATCCAAAGCGATTAACAACAAGACCATAACCAAAATGGACGCAAACCAGTCCGCTACGCATCGTGTCAGTATGTCCAAAGTGATTAACAACAATAATACTATCAACAGGAACGTACCCGTGGAATTTCTCCGTCACTGCCGGCACATCCAAGTAAGTTCTCAACCAGTCAACCGACCCTCTATCGAGAGACGCGGTAACACAGAAACACAACGATTGTACAATAAAGGCTATCATCACAAGCATAGGCAAGTTTCACAACAACAAGCATAGGCAAGTTTCACACAACTCAAAGTACTTTCATTTTATGCCAAAGTCCGGGTTTTTAACCCCAAAGTACTACATACGTTAAGTTCTTTTAAAAGAGATCCATTACTTTTATAAAAGTCACCCAATACCCGTAGTATTAGAATGACCAACCCACCTTCCTTTTCAAAATCAAGTAACAACATTCTTTTCCTAAGTTCCAGTTTGCCTAGTTTCAATTACTCAAGCTTCTCATTTTCAAATGGTTTCATAGTTCCCCAAACTTAATCACTTGATTCCTTTTAGAACAATTGAGTAACATATGTCATATCGTGAGTAGTTTATTCTTGTTTATAACGATCTTATTACGAAACGTGATCTAGAAAATGTAATATCATTTTGTCTCATCTTAGCTTCTATGCGGATGGAGGTTTCTACCTTGGTTTTAATACAACACATCATTATTCAATACATTTCCTTTATTAACGCCGCAGTTGGTGCTGTCGATACACATTACGATTCCAAATCAAGAAACATTATCCCTTTAAAACCAAGTACTCATTACTCATGAATGAGGTTTCACACAAACATCCACATTAAAACAAATAAGTTAAGTCTCTTATCTTATAAGATCAAGTCTCTTAACTTCTAATATCAGTAAACCATTTTCACTTACATAAGGTCGTTATAACTAACTTCCCATAAAGCTATTATAACACCCTATGTTTTAAACCAACCAAATCACTTAGCACGTATCGCTCACCGCACTACATAGTTCACAACAATCATGCTAGAAAAGATAGGAAGAGGTTCACATACCTCGCGACGATTTATCGACAATAAGCAAAATGCTCCAAGTACTACAACCTGCTAGCCCTTTCCACTCCTCGAGTAGAATACGCTACTCTTAGTACTTTCACCTATAAAGGTCACAAACGTCTATTAACCCCAAAACACAAGTTTTCTATCTTTCTATAGAAAATTCGGCAGCACCTCCCCCCCCCGCAACAGCGTAAATCTCCTCTCATCGAGGCCGCTACCAAGCCAACCGTGGGGTTTACACGCCTAACCTGGCGTGTACAATTCTACACAAGTCTCGCAATACTGACCTATGTAAATACGATTCATTCGATTCTTTATTCTTCAGCTTAAGTCAAAAGACATTGCCGAATACTAAGTAGTTCCATATATAGTATACTTCAACTATATACTCTAACAAACATGTAATTTCCAATTACAATAGAGGGACAAGATAATTACCTCGATAAGCCCAAAATTATCCGAGTTTAATGTCGCTCCTGAGCAAGGTTTAGCTCACCGTGCGCTCCAAACCACTCCAAACAACCCTTAGAAGTTCTAACTAACTTATACTCAAATAATTCAACCTACTATTAAGATTTCCTTTGGGTTTCGGTTTGATACTAAAAAGGACAAAAGGTAGTATTTCCTGACTCTACGTAAAGAGGTATCTTTGGAATACTACAAGGTACAAGGCTAAGGTATTTTGGGCATTATAACAATACTAGGAGTATTTCTATACCACAACAAGGGTATTATACGAAAACAACTAGCAGTGGGGTACCCACGGCTAGACCTCACAAGGGAGGAGACCTCACCGCCAAAGGCCACTTTCAAGGGGAGAGGAGCTCTTGGGCGAGAGTCTACAAGAGGAGGGAGGATTCAAGACTTGGAAACATTTGTGGATGAATGAAGTCTTCACAGGGGGTATTTATAGCAAACCCAAATGCCAACCAATGGCCAAGATCAAGCCATGTGCAAGGCAAGTGTAAGGCCAAGATCGCCAAGTGCACCCTAGACCCTACTCCTTAAAACCCTCAAATATCTACACAAATATCAAGCCCAACTTGCCCTCAATTCGGCCAAGTCGCCCACTTGTCTTCATTGTGAGGTGACACACGTCACCCTCCCGTTGGTCCGAATGTTTCGCCTCTCGGAAAAATCCGCCAAAAATACAAAACGACATAGCCGAATTTTCCTTCGCAGTTACGAAAACGTTTCGTCGAAAAACGACTCCAATGGGTGTTGTGTACAAATGTAAAATCGGCCAGGGTGCCACGTGGGGTGACACGTGTCGCCCCGGTCGCCAGAATATTTCGTCTTCCAAAATATCCAATTTCTGAAATCTCAAAAACAAAGCGGGCCCACAAAGCAGTAAATTTCTCCGTGGGCCCACGTGACCATTTCCAAAATAAAATCTCAAAATTCTAATATAATCTATGAAGTCCAAATACCAAATCTGGGAATCCAATTCCCATTAACGAACCTTTTTCTTCACAAATAACCGGAAACTTTTCCGTCGAAAACTCACATCTTTCTTTCTTTTCAAAATTTTCTGCCGTACTCTCGTACGTACGTCCTCACATACATACCCTGCAACTACGGGGTATAACAATATGAATACAAACCTCTAAGAGTTTTACTGAACTATGACGGGACAAGGCCCCGCCGTACCCATAATCATAAAAGCTCAGAATGAAGGATCTATACCAAAATGATAAACTCACGAGCAGATGGAGCTATCCAAAAACTTCGGGCGGTCCTACACTGCAGATCACCAAATCGTGTACCTAAACTGCGGCATGATGAACGCAGCCTCAAGGAGGTCGATGCGAAGAATGTACCAAGTATGTGAAACTAAAAATACTGTAATGAAATCATAACAGTCTATACAAAATGGGAGACATGTATGATAGCCAAACTACAGTACACAATACATAGCGATCATGTCAAATCGGGGACGATACCTCACAGTCATTACTCAAATATAACCATGGGTCTCACGCCCATAACATCAATCATGCCCGTGGAATCCTTCCTCACTGTCGGCAGTCCATGATATAATATAACATCAATAAGCACACTGAACCTTGCAATCAAGAGAGTAATGCAATCATTTTTACCTTTTTAAGTTATGCCTTTAACAATGAGATTAACTGTTCCACTTTTAAGTCATAAACACACTGCACCCTTTCATTATTGAAATCACTACCGTTTCAAAACATGAAGGTCATGTCAGTGCCAGGGTCAACCACCCTCTGTGTTATAATGCAACCTATCATAGGACTATTTCACCCGCAAGGGACTATTTCACCCGCATAGGTCATGTGGACCCGCAATGAGTCATCGGTACACGATACTCGCATCACGGATAGCTAATCCATGGCTTATATATATCCCGGGAATTTAACCCGCCCGAGTCTATCCGACCCGCCGTGAGTGTGTACCACTCTCCACCATGGGGAGCTACCCCATGATATCTCTTGAACCAAGTTGTCGGCCCTTTATGGAGGGACGCAGAGATGTGGAAATACGACACTTGCACGAATATCTATATGACCAACCCATATGCAAGCAAACCATTCTTGACCTTTACTTATAAAATGAATAAACCATCATTTTAGCAAACCAAGACAACACCATGCCTTTCCTTTTTACATAAACCAAGACAATACCATGTCTTTCCTTTTTACATAAACCAAGACAATACCATGCTTTTACACAAACCAAGACAATTACCATGCCTTTCCTTTTTACATAAACCAAGACAATTACCATGCCTTCGTTTTTTTACACAAACCAAGAGTAATCCTTATTTAAGCAAGCCAAAGTACTATCAAGGCATAAATAGAATAATTCTCATTTAAACAAGCCAAAGTACTATCAAGGCACAAATAGAATAATTCTCATTTAAACAAGCCAAAGTACTATCAAGGCACAAATAGAATAATTCTCATTTAAACAAGCCAAAGTACTACGTACGTCCATTCTTTTGAAAAGACTCCTTTTTATATAAAACCCCAAGATACTAACACCCGTAGTATCAAGGCATGTCTATTTTTCAAAATAAGTTACTACACCTTTAGAAATTCATTTCAAGGCTTTGAAACTAAGTAACTTCTAATTACACAACCTAGGCAACTCATACCTATCCATCAAAATAGACAACTCTCTTAACCTTCCATAAAACCGTTATAACTAACTTCCCATAAAGCCGTTATAACCCTTTATGGTTTTAGACAAATTCATTCTTTTTATAACCAAGAGACTTATACCTTTAAAACCAAGTATCATATACTTTCAAATCAAGTTTCTTAACTTTCAAAATACTTCAAGTCTCTTAACTTTAGAAATCAAGTTTCTTAACTTTAGAAATCAAGTAGCTTATACTTTTAAATCTCAAGTAACTCACACCTTTAAAACAAGTTACTTCTCTTTAAATCATGTTATTTCTCCTCTTTTAAATCAATTAAGTAAATCACTCATTTGACTCCCCTAAAGTCATTATAACAACCTTTAGGTTTTGGAACTAAGGCACTAGCCAAAAGATTTGAAAACCACTTCCTTTTCAAGACTCTATGTACTTCAAGTAAAACACTTCTACTTTTGAAAATCCAAACTTCATTAAGGGAATGGATTATAACAACTTCCAATTTAAACATCCAAAGTACAATCAAGGAAGTATATAGAACAACTTCTATATTAGGCAATCCAAGTACAATCAAGGAGTGGATCATTTAAGGAGTAGAATTTACTTTCTTTATCATAAGAAATCATGCTAGAAGAAGAGGAGATGGTTCACATACATTTTCGGCTTAACCCCAAGCTAAGTCGAATACGCCGCACGTATAATTGTCAACCTATAATGGCCACAACACGACTATCAACTTCTAGTTTCTAACGTAGAATGATACTAAGTATACGGTCTCTTATTCTACGGAAAATTGGGCAACACCTCCTTTATTTCTACGTACTTTTCCACCTTTTTCAAGGCCCGAAAATCAATAACCAACATGCTACATTTAAGGCTCAATACATCAACCAATCAAAGAGGGTTACACGTCTTACAATACGTGTAAAATTCTGCCCCATAATTAATACCAAGTAGTTCAATATCCAAAGCCATTCTCGGCTAACATATACAACAACACAAAGTCCTTTCCAATTCTTTTTCAATCCAAGTTGCTAAGTCTAACATGTTACATAGTCATAAACAACTTTAACAACTATAATTCCTTCTTTATATAACATGCGACGACTAAACTAATAACCAAATTGAATTGTAATTTCAAAGGCTAAACATGCTAGTTTCGTATTAGGGTTCTAATATCCATAACCCTTATCAAACTTCCATATATACTTCTCATGCTTGCTAATATCCATAACTACAACAATAAGTAATCTTTAATTACTAAAACGACAAGATTGTTACCTTGATAAGCCCTTATAAATTCCAAGATTTAAAGTCGCTCCTTAGCAATTCTTAGCTCCTTTCCTTCACGCTCCAATCCGCTATTTGAAGCCTTTAGAAGTTCACAAACAACTTTTCTTCCATTTCCAATCCAAACTTATGAAAACGACTTAGGTTTTCGCCTTGCGACTAACGTGAAAACGTCGTTTTTACGAGATCTTTCTATTGAGATATCCTTACAATACCCCTAGGGACCTTGGGTTAAAGTCTTGTGAATAATGAACCACAATTACAAAAATTTTGTGTGGATAAATGGACAAAGCCGAGAGCTCACTTAGCTAGCACAAGTTCTCTAATTTTTTTCTAAGTGTTGAAGACTAAGTCTTGCACTAGTGTGTATATATAATACAATGGAGGGTCAAGATTATAACATTTGTGGGGTTTGGATGAAGAGGATTATATGTCACGACCCGACCCCGGGCCCGCGACTGGTGCCCTACCTGGGCACCCTTACAGATATACATCAGAGATAATCAGCGGAACGTACATAAACTTAACAAGAAATAAATAATATGTTAGCCGATAAGGCTACCTCCCTGTATATATACAAATCCAAAAGAAGTTACCTCATTTTTTTTCCAAAGGGACCCACAAGATATGACTACAGACCTCTAAGAGTTTTGACATAACAACTGTGACGGGACAGGGACCCGCCATACCCCTGAATGTACATAAGTCTACAACTTAGGGAATCGTACCAAAAGACAAAACCTCCGGAGAAATAGAGCTTTCCAAGAACTGGACAGTGATCCTAGAGTGCGGATCAACAAGTTATGTACCTCAATGTCACGACCCGACCTCGGGCCCGTGACTGGTGCCTTACCCCGGGCACCCTAGTGATACAACATCAGAGAAAATCAGCGGAAATAAAAACTTAAACATGAAACAAGAGTTATGATAATAAAACAGGCCAACCAAAACGGTTGCCTTCTTGCATATATACAGAAATTGAACAGTTACAACCTTTACAACCCTGCCCACAACAGTACTACAGACCTCTAAGAGTGTTATAACAACAATGACGGGACAGGGCCCCGCCATACCCCTGAATGTAAGTACCTACAACGACAGGGGACTATACCAAAGATAAGCCTCCGGAGAAATGGAGCTTCCCAAAATGTTGAACTGTGATCCTATGAGCGAGGATCAACAACTGGTGTACCTCTACCTGCGGCATGAACGCAGCCCGAAGGTCGATAACATGTACCAAGTATGTGAAACGAAAATATCAGAACGAAATCATAACGATCTAAATAAAGCAGAGACATGTATGACAACCAAACTACGATTCACGACATAAAGCGATCATGTCAGCGAGGACTCACGCCTCAAAGTCATCACTCAAATATAACCGCGGTCTCACGCCCACAATATCAATCATGCCGCATCGTGGCCACACGCCCGGAATTCTCCATCGGTGTAGACATGTCCAGATGCAATAACGATATCAGGGTAATCAACCCCGCGCGTAGCCACATGCCGGAATTCTTCATCGGTGCGAGACATGTCCATGTTACAACAATAATAATATATCGGGTAATCAACCTGCGCATGGCCACATGCCGGAGTGCGCCGGTGCGGAGCGTGTCCATATAACAACAATAACAATATATCGGGTAATCAACTCGCGTAGCACGCGTACACGCCCCCGGTGCGGACATGTCCATGTAACAACAATAACAATATATCGGGCAATCAACCCCGCGCGTGGCCATGCCCGAATTGCGTGGTGCGCGCGTGTCCATATAACAACAATAATATATCGTAATCAACCCGCCGCACGCCACGCTGCGGGTGCATGCGTAGTGCCATGTCCATGTAACAATAACAATATATCGGGTGATTAACCCGCGTGACCGCATGCCCGGAATTCTTCATCGCGTACATATCCATGTAACAACAATAACAATATATCGGGTGATTAACCCGCCGCATGGCCGCATGCCCCCGAAATTCTTCATCGGTGCAGACATGTCCATGTAACAACAATAACAATATACCGGCCCTCCATCGAGAGACGCGGTAGCATAGGAATACAACTTTTCACACAACAAGGCTATCACAAGAAAGCACAAGCAAATTACCATACTTCAATTCCCTTACAAATATCCATTCTTTCACAAGAAGTCACCTGATACCAACACTCGTAGTATCCAAAACAGAGTAACTATTATCTTAAGTAAACCAAAATAGTTTCCCCTTTTTAAAGACAAGTAACAACCTTCTTTTCCAAAAGTTCAAGTTTGCCTAATTTCAAATACTCAAGTCTCTTATTTTCGAAAGGTTTCGTAGTTCATAGTCTTAATCACTTAATAACATAATTCTCTTTTAAAACAATTTGAGTAACATATGCCTTATGTGTGAGTAGGTTATTATTGTTTATAACAATCTTATTAAAGCAGCCATGATCTAGAAAATGTAATACAATTTTGTCTTATCTTAGCTTCTATGCAGATGGAGGTTTCTCGGTTTTAATAATAATTAATTAGTCAATACATTTTCCTTTATTAACGCTGCGATGGTTTGTTCGATACTTGTTCTCATTTCCAAAATCAATATAACATTATTCCTTTTAAAACTCAATTACCCATTTCTCATTAAAACGGTTTCACAACTTTTTAACACAACCCAAGTCCTTATTAATTCACATCCAGTCTTTTATCTTTTAAAAACCACAAACCATTTCTTTGCCCACATAAAGTTGTTATAACCAACTTCCCATAAAGCCGTTATAACATTTTATGTTTTAAACCAACCAAATTCATTTAACATATGTACGTCTACCGTACTACATAGTTCACAACATATCATGCTAGAAAAGATAGGAAGAGGTTCACATACCTCGCGACGATTATCGACAATTAGCAAAATGCTCCAAGTACTACAACGCGCTAGCCTTTTCCACCCTTCAAGTAGAATACGCTACTCGTAGTACTTCCACCTATAATGGCCATAAAACGCCTATTAACTTCTAGTTCTCTTCGTAGAATATTTCTACGGAAAATTCGGCAGCCCCCCCCCCCCCGCTATCACATAAATCTCCTCCCCTATCAAGGCCCGCTACCAGGCCAACAACTCCTAGGGGATTACACGTCTAACCGGACGTGTTCAATTCTACTTCACAGGAATACTACAAGTCTACTGTAAATACAGTCCTATGTAATTACAGTTCAATTCTTCATAATAATACTTCCAATATATCTTATACTCAATTATTAACTACTACAACATGCAATTTCCAATTACAATAGGGGGACAAAGATAATTACCTCGACAAGCCCAAAATTATCCAAGATTATATGTCGATCCTGAGCAACGTTTAGCTCCAATTCCTTACGCTCCAACCCGCTCCAAGCAACCCTTAGAAGTTTCTAAACAACTTCTCTTAACACTTCAAATCCAAAAAGTGAAGAACACTTAGGCTTTGATTGTGGCAACTCTCGGCCAAGGGGGTGTATTTAGGCTAGGGGTGTGAAATCTTTTCCAACTCTTGGTACACAATCTTCCTAACACCCTAAAGAAGAACACTTATAAGTTTAAGGATTTTTGGAAAACTTTTGGCTAAGGGAGAGGCTCAAGGACGAGAACAACAACAAGGGGAAGGAGTATTTCAAGCTTGGAAATCTCTAAGTGTGGATGAAGAAGTCTTCAACTAAGGGGGTATTTATAGGACATTCAAGGGCTAGGATTGAAGCAAGTGTGTGGTCTAGATTGAGCCATGTGTGTGGGTCCCACTTATCTATCTACTACACAAATATCTTGCAAGACTTTTGACCAAATGTTTTAAGTCTTTTAAATGCAAAAAACGTGCCAAACAATGTCCATCCATTCGTCCAACCTTGCCACCTAGGGGTGACACATGTCACCCTCCTATTGGTCCAAAATATTTCACCTTCCGAAAATATCCGTAAAAAAATAAAGTGGGCCCCACAAACCGTAAATTCCTCCCGTGGGCCCCACGTGACCAATTCCGGATAAATAATTCCATAATTCTTAATTAATCCAAAAAGTCCGAGTACCAAATCTGGGAATCCAATTCCCATTAGCAAACCTTTTTCCTTCACAAAATCCGGAAACTTTTCCGTCGAAAAATCACATCTTTCTTTCTTTCCAAAATTACTGTCGTATTCTCGTACGTACGTGTTCACATACATACCCTGGAACTACGGGGTGTAACATTCTTCCCCCCTTAGAAACATTCGTCCCGAATGTTCCTTCTAAGTCTCCAAACGTACATGCGTCGGTATAGTCTTCACTACTATACTTACGAAACCAACTATGCCCCATATTGCCATAATAAAATCATACGCGCGAAACCCAAATCCAAGCCAACGAGGAACCACCTCGACGGTGTAAAACAACACCAATTCTCGCTCCTGGTCCAAAGGATACTCCTGTCGCACATTCGCTTCACAAAAATGATCACTTCTATCTCTCAGCACATGTTCACTTCTTTCCTTACTCGTCGTACTCTTCTCGAACACTCGAACTCTTTCTAGTACACGTACCATACTTCAGTCATCACTTCAGTTTCCAAAATCTTTGGAGTCACTACCTCCAAACTTGGTCATCTTACTAGCCTCGAATTTCTTCAAGGCCATTCCCGGCCTTCACGATCCGATTCTGGTCGAACACGTCCACGAACTCATACAGTGGTTACCTAAACTTGGGCCTTGCACCCTCGTGATCCTACCACCTGGCGGGACCACCTCGAACTGACCCCACCTTAATCCGGGCTACGGGTTGACCCGCAATATGGCCTCAACCCGACCCACCGTCGTGCCGAACTCTCTTGTTTCCCGATCCGGAACAATCTCACTAATTTACGTCGTGAGAGCTACCACTTCTATCTTACACTACCCATGGAATTATCACACAAAACTCCACGTATACTATGCAATCCGACAAGGGTTAACCGTAAAATCCTTTACTCAAGACGACCTTACATCTAAGGTCTCAACGTGTAATATTCTAAGGTTCACACCTTCCATGTCCCCATACTTACCTTTTCAACTACCCATGTTCTCTAGATCACAATTTTACACAATGTTATCCAAACATAACACTCAATCATAAAATCATCATATCAAGCATACTAATCTCTAGAGGGTTAAGGATATACCTGTATTTACCGCTTCACTCTAGTCATAGGCACTGCAGGCGATAGCATGGTATGAAGGTGATGAACCAGCCATAGATCCTGCGTAAGTCGTAACATCCGTGCTACCCCGTTGGGCGATTCCTGCAAAATGGCCTGCTGTCAAAAATAACAAGCTCCCTTGGCACCACGACACTCCCCAAAATGCGGTCTACCACATTGACCACACCGAGGTAGGGGTGGTTGCACCTGGCCAACACCCCTACTCCCCTGAAAACCTGAACCCTTGGAGCTCTGACCTGCTCCTGAATACCCTGGACGCCCTGAAGGTTGTGGAGGACCACTCTGTACTGGCGAAGGTGCATAACTAGCTCTTCTTGAGGCGGTCCGCCTCGAAATTCACCAAGGACCTGCTCGCCCTCTTCGCCGATCTCGATCATTCCGTCGACCTCTCGCCTCACATCCAAGTGCATAAGCTGCGTGCGGGCAATGTTCATGCCCGGTGAAGAGCTACACCCAACAAGCCTGCGCCAGTAGTCATCGAGCCCGATGGCGTGGCGGTGTACTCGTCCTCCATATCGGCTACTAACGCGGGGCGTCGAGCTAGTGAGTCAAACTCACATTGTACTCCCGAACCGCACGCCTCTGCGTCTCAAGATCATAAATCTGTCGGCGTGCCCTCTCATCTGCGGAGGCAAGAAGTGAGTGAGAATGCCTCGAGAACTCGCCCCATCTTCTTTGGAAGTGCATGCTCTCCCCGGGACAGCTCCCACGAATCAAACCAGTCTACTGCAGTATCACGCAGCCGATGCGAACCTAAGACCACCGACTCGGTCTCAGAAGCCTTGATCACTCGCGATCCGCAGAATCGCTCGGATGAACTCCTGCGGATCATCCTCGTGCCTCGACCGTAGAACTCGCGGTCGCAACTCGAAAATCCCGTAGCCTCAAACTATCCGATCTCGGGTGAACCACGGGTGCTCTTGAAGGCTGTGTCCGGCTATCTCATGTTCGCCATCACGGCCAATAACTGGGCCATCTCCTTGTAACCCATCTCCTCTGCTCCAGGTTGTGGGACTGGAGGCTCAGGTACCGTGGTCTCGTGAGCCATCGCTCTTTGCTCTACTCGCGTCTCTCTGCTGCCACCGCCTCGGGCCCCGATTGCCTTGCGTGGAGGCATAATCGGTAAAACGAAAATCGTCGGAGGGTCCAACTTATAACACGGCTCTAAGGCACGATCTTAGAGTGAGAAGAATGGAAACCAATCCTAAATGTCTGCGGTCTCCGATTATAGATGTGGTGCAAAACACACCGATAATCAAGACTCTACTGAACACGATGCGTAGACACTTTCCGAGGACTAATCGCTCGATACCACTTTTGTCACGACCGACCGGACGCGTGGATCGTGCCTACCCCGCACCCTAGTGATACAACATCGAGAAAATCAGCGGAAATAAAAACTTAAACATGAAACAAGAGTTATGATAATAAAACAAAGCAACAAGCGGTTGCCTTGCATATATCTGAGAAATTGAGCAGTTACAACCTTTACAACCACGCGGCGGTACTACGGACCTGCAAGAGTGTTATAACAACAATGACGGACAGTGGCCCGTCATACCCCAGATGTAAGTACCTACAACGACGGGGACTATACGAGATAAGCCTCGAGAAACGGCTTCCCAAAGCTTGATCGTGATCCTATGGCGAGGATCAACAATCGGTGTACCTACCTGCGGCATGACGCAGCCCCGAAGGAGTCGCGACAACATGTACCAAGTATGTGAAACTGAAAATACTGTAAACGAAATCATAACAGTCTAAATAAAATAGGAGACATGTATGACAGCCAAACTACAGTTCACGACATAAAAGCAGTCATGTCAAAGCAGGGACTCACGACCTCAAACACATCACTCAAATATAACCGAGGTCTCACGCCCAATATCAATCATGCCCGCATCGGCCACACGCCTCGGAATTCTCCATCGGTGTAGACATGTCCAGATGCAATAACGATATACCGTAATCAACCCCGCGTAGCCACATGCCGGAATTCTTCATCTGCGAGCATGTCGATGTAACAACAATAACAATATATCGTAATCAACCACGACGCATGGCCACATGCCCGGTCTGCATCGGTGCGAGCATGTCCATGTAACAACAATAACAATATATCGTAATCAACCTGCCGCGTAGCCATGCCCCGGAATTACTGCATCGGTGTAGACATGTCCATATAACAACAATAACAATATATCGGGTAATCAACCTGCGCGTACATGCCCCGAATTCTGCGCCGGTGCGGCATGTCCATGTAACAACAATAACAATATATCGTAATCAACCTCGCGATAGCCACATTCCCGAAATTTTGCATCGGTGCGAGCATGTCCATGTAACAATAACAATATATCGTGATTAACCTCTGCGTGGTCGCATGCCCCGAATTCTTCATCGGCGTATATGTCCATGTAACAACAATAACAATATATCGGGTGATTAACCGCGTACGCGTGCATGCCTAATTCTTCATCGGTGCAGACATGTCCATGTAACAACAATAACAATATACCGGCCCTCCATCGAGAGACGCGGTAGCATAGGAATACAACTTTTCACACAACAAGGCTATCACAAGCAAGCACAAGCAAATTACCATACTTCAATTCCCTTACAAATATCCATTCTTTCACAAGAAGTCACCTGATACCAACACTCGTAGTATCCAAAATAGTTTCCCCCTTTTTAAAGACAAGTAACAACCTTCTTTTCCAAAAGTTCAAGTTTGCCTAATTTCAAATACTCAAGTCTCTTATTTTCGAAAGGTTTCGTAGTTCATAGTCTTAATCACTTAATAACATAATTCTCTTTTAAAACAATTTGAGTAACATATGCCTTATGTGTGAGTAGGTTATTCTTGTTTATAACAATCTTATTAAAGCAGCCATGATCTAGAAAATGTAATACAATTTTGTCTTATCTTAGCTTCTATGCAGATGGAGGTTTCTACTGGTTTTAATAATAATTAATTAGTCAATAAATTTTCCTTTATTAACGCTGCAGTGGTTTGTTCGATACTTGTTCTCATTTCCGAAATCAATATAACATTATTCCTTTTAAAACCCAATTACCCATTTCTCATTAAAACGGTTTCACAACTTTTTAACACAACCCAAGTCCTTATTAATTCACATCCAGTCTTTTATCTTTTAAAAACCACAAACCATTTCATTGCCCACATAAAATTGTTATAACCAACTTCCCATAAAGCCGTTATAACACTTTATGTTTTAAACCAACCAAATTCATTTAACACATGTACGTCTACCGTACTACATAGTTCACAACATATCATGCTAGAAAAGATAGGAAGAGGTTCACATACCTCGCGACGATTATCGACAATTAGCAAAATGCTCCAAGTACTACAACCTTGCTAGCCTTTTCCACCCTTCAAGTAGAATACGCTACTCGTAGTACTTCCACCTATAATGGCCATAAAACGCCTATTAACTTCTAGTTCTCTTCTTAGAATATTTCTACGGAAAATTCGCAAGACCTCCCCGCATTATCACATAAATCTCCTCCTATCAAGGCCCGCTACGTGCCAACAACTCCCAGGGGATTACACGTCTAACCGGACATGTTCAATTCTACTTCACAGGAATACTACAAGTCTACTGTAAATACAGTCCTATGTAATTACAGTTCAATTCTTCATAATAATACTTCCAATATATCTTATACTCAATTATTAACTACTACAACATGCAATTTCCAATTACAATAGGGGGACAAAGATAATTACCTCGACAAGCCCAAAATTATCCAAGATTATATGTCGATCCTGAGCAACGTTTAGCTCCAATTCCTTATACTCCAACCCGCTCCAAGCAACCCTTAGAAGTTTCTAAACAACTTCTCTTAACACTTCAACCCCAAAAAGTGAAGAACACTTAGGCTTTGATTGTGGCAACTCTCGGCCAAGGGGGTGTATTTAGGCTAGGGGTGTGAAATTTTTTCCAACTCTTGGTACACAATCTTCCTAACACCCTAAGGAAGAACACTTATAAGTTTAAGGATTTTTGGAAAACTTTTGGCTAAGGGAGAGGCTCAAGGACGAGAACAACAACAAGGGAAAGGAGTATTTCAAGCTTGGAAATCTCTAAGTGTGGATGAAGAAGTCTTCAACTAAGGGGGTATTTATAGGACATTCAAGGGCTAGGATTGAAGCAAGTGTGTGGTCTAGATTGAGCCATGTGTGTGTGGGTCCCACTTATCTATCTACTACACAAATATCTTGCAAGACTTTTGACCAAATGTTTTAAGTCTTTTAAATGCAAAAAATGTGCCAAACAATGTCCATCCATTCGTCCAACCTTGCCACCTAGGGGTGACACATGTCACCCTCCTATTGGTCCAAAATATTTCACCTTCCGAAAATATTCGTAAAAAAATAAAGTAGGCCCCACAAACCGTAAATTCCTCCCGTGGGCCCCACGTGACCAATTCCGGATAAATAATTCCATAATTCTTAATTAATCCAAAAAGTTCGAGTACCAAATCTGGGAATCCAATTCCCATTAGCAAACCTTTTTCCTTCACAAAATCCGGAAACTTTTCCGTCGAAAAATCACATCTTTCTTTCTTTTCAAAATTACTGTCGTATTCTCGTACGTACGTCTTCACATACATACCCTGGAACTACGGGGTGTAACACTCAACCTGCAGCATGAACGCAGCCCCCCGAAGGAGGTCAGTACAAAATATGTACCAAGTATGTAAAACTGAAAGTACTGTAACTTAAATCATAATAGTCTAAAATAAAGTTGGAGACATGTATGATAACCAAATTAACAGTACAACCGTGCCTTACCGAAATAAAAGTGATGAAAGTCAGTTTTATCTTTT
Source organism: Przewalskia tangutica (assembly GCA_029844215.1). NCBI lineage: Eukaryota > Viridiplantae > Streptophyta > Magnoliopsida > Solanales > Solanaceae > Przewalskia > Przewalskia tangutica. The sequence continues at coordinate 12,169,827 of CM056737.1, forward strand.
AAAAGACTATTTTCAACACATGAACAATAGTCACACCATGGCTAGGGACACATGCCATCAAAACCATCACACAGTCCAGTAAGGGTCTCAAGCCCACAAATATCAAAGCGTGCCCATGGAATCCCCCATCACTGTCGACAAATAACCATGTGATGCGCCCGTGGCATCCTACCTCACTGTCGGCGTACACACATACAATATATATATATATATCCCCTGCCCGTGGAATCCTCCATCACTGCCGACAGCCGTAATTGTAAAATATAACCATGTGACGCGCGTGGCATCTACTCACCTCAAGCGTACATGCAATATATATATATATATATATATATATATATATATATAATATATATATATATATATATATATATCTCCTGCCCGTGGAATCCTCCATCACTGCCGACAACCGTAATTGTAAAACATAACCATGTGACGCGCCCGTGGCATCCTACCTCACTGTCGGCGTACACACATACAATACATATATATATATATCTCATGCCCGTGGAATCCCTCATCTTGGGTACATGACTTCATGGAGAGCTAATCCATGGGGTAATAATCGTATATCACATACCCGTGGAATCCCTCATCTCGGGTACATGTATTCATGGAGAGCTAATCCATGGAATAATAATATTATATAACATGCCCGTGGAATCCCTCATCTCGGGTACATGTCTTCATGGAGAGCTAATCCATGGAATAATAATCGTATATAACATGCCCGTGGAATCCCTCATCTCGGGTACATGTCTTCATGGAGAGCTAATCCATGGAATAATAATCGTATATAACATGCCCGTGGAATCCCTCATCTCGGGTACATGTCTTCATGGAGAGCTAATCCATGGAATAATAATCGTATCCGAGAATTTAACCCGCATCATGGTAGCATGCCCCGGAATCCTCCATCGCAAGCATGTCCATGGATCAATCACAATGGAAGCATACCCGTGGAATCCTCCATCACTGTCGGTACGTCCACATAATCTCTATAACAAGACAGCCGACTCTCCAACTGAGAGTCACGACAGCGTAACAACATAATACTTGCACTCCAAGGCTATCACAAGCGAGTGTAGGCAAGTTCATAAAATCTTTAGACTTTCATTAACATACCAAATGGATCTCATTTTATAACCTCAAGGCACTTTCATATCACGTAACAATTTCCGGGAATTTAACTCAAAGTACTATATACTTCTATTCTTTCAAAAGACTCATTTTCATATAAAACCCCAAGATACTAACATTCGTAGTATCAAGGCTAATCTACATTTCACATACGTCACTACACTTAGAATTATACTTTTAGGCTTCTAAATCAAGTGACCCTTCCTTATTTCAAGTCATTCATCTTTGTTTACATTACTCGAGAAAACCATTCCTTTAACCTTCCATAAAGTTGTTATAACCAACTTCCCATAAAGTCGTTATACTAACTTTATGCTTTAGAAACTAAGACATCTTTATCCCTTCATAAAGCCGTCATAAATAACTTCCCATAAAGCCGTTATAACTCTTTATACTTAGGCAATTACATTATTCTTTGTATCCAAGAGACTTATACTTTCAAAACAACGCAAGTATCATATACTTTCAAAATACATCAAGTCTCTTAACTTTAGAAAACAAGTTTCTTAACTTAGAAATCAGGTCTCTTATCTTTAGAATAGTTCAAGAATCAATACTTTCCAAATCAAGTATTCTATACTTTTTCATGTCAAGAAATCCTTGTCTACCTTATTAGAATAAACCATTCTTTTAACCTTTCCTTAAGAACAAGTGAGTTAATTCTCTAACTCAACCAACTTAGACATTCTTAAAACAAGTCAAGTATATCAAATGAACTGACTTTATTTAAATCACGTACGTCTACCGTACTATACATTTATAACTACTCATACTCAAGAGATAAGAAAGTTTCCACATACCTCTCCGGCTTAATCCACTTGCCAAGTCCAATATGTTGTCTGTAGTATGTCAACCTATAATGACCATAATACGTCTATTAGCTTCTAGCTTCAACGTAGAATATTCAAATTGTAAAGTCTCTTATTCTACGGAAAATTGGACAGCACTTCCTTTGTGTCTACATGATTTTCCACCTTTTTCAAGGCCCGAATTCAATAACCAAACGCCACATTTAAGGCCCAACAATTCAGCAATACAAAGCGGATTACACGCCTAACCGGACGTGTAAAATTCTGCCCCACAATTCATACTAAACAACCCAATTAGTTTAAGGCGACTCATCGGCTACAACATGCTCACATATCATCCTTTTCAAATCCTTTCAATCTAACTTGTTATTCCAACATGTTATATAAGTCATAACCAATTATAACAACTATATACCCTTCTATATATAACATGTAACAATTTTAGCTAACAACCGAATTGATTACAACATTAGTAACTAGCATGCCCATTTTCGGTTTTCAACAAGTCGACATGATCCAAATCCTTTCAACTTTAATATATATACCACATGCTCATTTCTAACTACTATAACATGTAATCTTCAATCACATTAAGAAGGTGAAGCTTTTACCTCAATAAGCCCTCTTTCCGAAATTCTTCTTCACGTTAAAATCACCTCTACGAACCCCTTACAAGCTTGCCAACATATATCCTTCTTGTTGCCTTTCCAAAAATCTCATCACACTTGGGGTTCATCAATTTTTAGAGAGAAGAGAAGAAGATTTTCTTAGGAAGAACCTTTGTAAAATGACCAAGTCTTCAAGACTTGGTCATAATATAAGACTTTCTCTTGGTCAAAAAGATGGGAGGGACACTTGTCACCCTCCCATAGGCCTTTACACAAATATCTTCTGATTTTTCCCCATTTTTCGCTAAAAATTCTGACTCGGCGCCATGGTTTGCGATCGGCTGCAACGCCGTAACAACAGGCTTTGTAGCGCGCCTGCTGCCACGCGATGTGTATGGCGCTGGCGATCAAGCTATCTTTCTCCTCCGTCAACCAAACTTCTAACGTCCATAACTTTCTACTCTGATGTCTTATCGACGAGAGGTTTGTTGCGTGAAAACTAGACTCAACGAACTTCATACTAGGCTTTTGAAACAGCTAAAAACTCATAATGAACTAGGAGATATACCGCTCCAAAGTTGACTGAAAATCTGGCTACAACATTTTTGCCAACTTATCTTTCCAAATTCAAACCTTATTTCCTTTCGTACGTTCTTATTTTATTCTCTTGAATTTACGGGGTGTAACATTAAATATCTAGTCAAGTGGCTCATTGACTTGGTCAATTATCTCAAGCTAGGCTTGTCAAGACTTGATCATCCACTTGACTACTAACCTTGGTCACTTGACCATTAACCATGGTCCAATTTCGAGTAAGTCATGTGGGGGTGACACGTGTCGCCCTCCCATTCGTCCATAAAATTTCATAACCCTGGTGGGCCCCACAAAACGTAAAATTTCTCGGGTGGGCCCTACGTGACCAAATCCGTAAAATAAATTTCCATAATGTTAATAAATTCCATACTCCTCAAATAATGCATTTTGAGAATTTAATTCTTATCCACGAACATTTTTCCTTTCCGACGTTCGGAAGATTTTCCTTCGGAAAAATAATTCTTTCTTTCGTACCAATCTTTCAAGTCTTGTGTTCTCGCGTCCATTCTCTTATACATGTCCTAGAATTACGGAGTGTAACAGATACCTATAGATCTTGTTACAACCCGTAATTCTAGGACATGTATATAAGAACGTACGTAAGAGGAAACAAGACTTTAAGATTTGAGACTTGTAGAATTTATCGAAATTACGAAAATATCGGGAAATGAAATATTATGACGAATGGAAGGGTGACACGTGTCACCCCTACATAGGCTTGGTCGAATTATTGACCAAGATTAAGTGGTCTTGTGACCAAGGTTAAGTAGCCTAAATGTGGATGATCAAGCTTGAGAAAATTGATCAAGTCAACTAAGTCAAGTTGGTACTAGATATTTAAATTTCTTCATCCAAGTCACACAAGTGTTTTAATCTTGACCCTACATTTAATTAAATATACACCCTAGTATCAAGACAAGCTCTAACACTTAGAAAACAATTCAAGAACTTGTGTGTTCTTTTTAGGAGCTCTCGGCTAAGCTCAAGAAGAAAAATAAAAAAAATTCGTTTGTTGTTCATAATTCACAATACTTAAACCCAAGGTTCCTAGGAGTATTATAAGGATATCTCAATACAAAGATCCCGGAAAAACTAAGTTTTTATGTTAGTCGCAAGATGAAAACCTAAGGTGTTCTTCAACTTTGAAGTTGGAAATTGAAGAGAAGTTGTTTATGAACTTCTAAGGGTTGCTTGGAGTGGATTGGAACGTCAAGAAGAGGAACTAAAGTTGCTAAGGATCGACTTTGAATCTTGGATTAGATTTGGGCTTATTGAGGTAATAATCTTCGTCTTACTATTGTAATTGAAGATTCCATGTTATGATAAGTTAGAAATGATCATGTGATATATATTATGAAGATTGATAAGTGTTATGGAATTTGGAAGCTTAAATCCGAGATTGGAATGTTAGCCATTAAAATTGGAAATCAATTTGGTCGATAGTTATAATCGTCGCATGTTGTATAAGAAAGGGATTTTAGTTGTTATAATTGATTGCGACTATATACCATGTTAGAATAACAACTTGGATTGAAAAGGAAATGGAAAATAATAGATGTTGTTGTTGTCCTTGTAATTGCCGAAAATGGCTCAAAGTTATTGGACGGTTTTACTTTAATTGTGGGGCAGAATTTTATACGTCATATTAGACGTATAATCCCATTTGAATTGCTGGTTTGTTGCGCCTTAAATGTGGCATGTTTGGTTATTGATTTCGGGCCTTGGAAAAGGTGGAAAAGTACGTAGAAACAAAGGAAATGCTGCCCAAATTTTTGTAGAATAAGAGACCTAGCACTTAGTATTATTCCACGTTGATAAGCTAGGAGTTGATAGACATGTTATGATTTTTAGAGGTTGAAGTACTACGTGTAGCGTATTCTACTTGAAGGGTGGAAAAGCTAACAGGGTTGAAGTACTTTGGAGCATTTTGCTACTTGTCGATAGTCGTCGCGAGGTATGTGAACCTCTTCCTTCTTTTGGCATGATTCTACGTATGAAATATACATGTGGTGTTATTTCATGATTCCTTATACTCTTAAAAGTTAAGAGGTACGTATGTTGATTTACTCTATGTAAAAGGTATGTCTAAGTTATCCTAAGTTCTTACCAAGTCTTATGGGGGATGTTGGTAAGAGTCGTTAGGAAGTATTTGGAGTCGAGATGACTTTGCTAATTTACTGCACTAATGAGAATAGGTATCAAACAAGCCATTGCAGCGTTAATAAAAAAATATCTCGACAATCAATTATATTAAAATGAGTAGAATTCTCCATCTGCATAGAAACTAAGATACGACAAAATTGTATTACATTTTCTAGATCATGGCTGTTTTAATAAGATCGTTATAAACGAGTATAACCTATTTACAGCTCATAAAAATATATGTTGCTTAATTTAAAGAGTATGTTATGAAGTTTTAAGACTATGAACCTTGATTTCTTAAAAGGTTATGAGACTTTATTTTTCAAGTTAGGGGACTTGATTCTTAAAGGAAGGAATGACTTGATTTAGAAAGTATGGTTTCCATGATTTATTTCAAAAGTTAAGAGGCTTGATTTCAAAAGAGAATGTAACTTGCGTTTTCAAAAGAAGAAGTTTATTGATTTAAAAGAGAAAGTGTGACATGATTCTTTTATAAGTATGCATGTACGTAGTACTTTTGGGTTTAGTTTTTCCTAATGTAATAAGAAATAAAAGTGTCTTAAGTTCTCTAAAGTGAAAGGTTGTTATAATAGCTTTATGGGAAGTTGTTATAACGACTTAAGAAGAAGTGAAAAGATGGTTTAAAATGTTATGTAAGGAAAATTACACCGGGTAGTATACTTTTATGGGCAGACTATATGACGTTACCGCATCCCAGAATGGGTCGGGCAGTATACCTTTATGGGCAGACTATATGACTTTACCGCGTCCCAGAATGGGTCGGGCAGTATACCTTTATGGGCAGACTTATGTGACCTTACCGCGTCTCAGAATAGGTCGGACAGTTTACCTTTATGGACAGACTTATGTGACCTACCGTCCCGTAACGGGCCGCAAAGATACCTTTATGGGCAGACTTATGTGACCTTACCGCGTCCCAGAATGGGCCGGGCAGTATACCTTTATGGGCAGACTTATGTGACCTTACCGCGTCCCAGAATGGGCCGGGCAGTATACCTTCGTGGGAAGACTTTGTATGAATTCACCGTGTCCCGCAAATGGGTCGGGTTACGTTATCACGTATGGATAATCAAAGTGAACTCCAAAATGAGACGTCCCTCCATAAAGGGCCCGATTATGTTATGCAAGATACGTAAGTTATATGTTTATGAACTTGATGATTTTTCCTAAGTATGTATGTAAGAATTTGATTATAACTCTTATTGAAAATGGGAAAAGATAATAATGTGTGATTAAGTTCATGAGTTGTAAAGGCACGATACGATCTGTATTTACTTTTTTTATACTTACCCCTGTCATTCTTTTGTACAGCTATGATTTGTTTACTGTACCTTATTTTCATTCCATACTAGGTACCTGTTGTACTGACCCCCTTCGGGGGGCTGCGTTCATGCCCGCAGGTGTTAGGTACACAGGTTGGTGATCCTTGCTCTTAGGATCTCGGTTCAGTTTTTGGGGAAAAGGCTCCATTTACTCCGAAGGCTTAGCTTTTGGTATGGATCCCTGTTGATGTAGATTTGTGTATATTCAGGGGTATGGCGGGGCCCTGTCCCATCACAGTGATTATGTCAAAATTGTTAGAGGTCTGTAGTCATATCTTGTGGGTCGGGTTGTAAAAAAAAGGATGTAACTGCTTTTGGCTTTATATATATATATATATATATATGTCTGGGGAGGTAGCCTTATCGGCTAGCCTGTTGTTTATTTCCTCTAAATGTACGTTAGGAGTTCATGTATGTTCCGCTGATTTTCTCTGATGTTTACCTATAAGGGTGCCCAGGTAGGGCACCAGTCGCGGGGCCGGGGTCGAGTCATGACAAAAGTGGTATCAGAGCAGTTAGTCCTCGTAAAGTGTCTACAAACCGTGTCTAGTAGAGTCTTGGTTATCGGTGTGTTGTGCACCACATCGATAACCAGGAGGCTGCAGGACATTTAGGATTGGTTTTCCACGACCGAACCTCGGGGTGCCTTACCCCGCACCCTAGTGATACAACATCGAGAAAAACCAATGAAATAAAAACTTAAACATACAATTAGATATGGATCAAGATAAAGAAAATAGGCCAACCAAAACGGTTGCCTTTACGCAAATATATATATATCGACATTTGAAGCCATAATCCTTACAACCCGCCACAACAGCATGCACCTCTAAGATTTTTACAACAACTATGACGGGACAGGGCCCCGCCATACCCCTGAATGTACAAGAACCTACAGACTCAGGGTAACATACCAAAAGATAAGCCTCCGAAGGAACGGAGCTTCCCAATACGCTGAAATGTGATCCTATAAGCGGGGATCGACAGCCGATGTACCTCTACCTGCGGCATGAACGCAGCCCCCCGAAGGAGGTCAGTACAACAGGTACCAAGTATGTGAAACTGAAAATACTGTAAATGAAATCATAATAGTCTATATAAAGCAGGAGACATGTATGATAACCAAACTACAGTACACACATATAAACATTTATATCAAGTCAGGGACTCACGCCCTCCAAGTCATTACTCAAATATAACTATGGGTCTCACGCCCACAACATCAATCATGCCCGTGGAATACCTTCCTCATCACGGCGATACATGATATGATAACACCAAGAAGTACACCAACATCGTGTCCCACCGTGTCATAAAAAAGCGTGACGGAAATAATCATAACATGAAGGCGACACGTGGCAAGTGCGATAGCCTCACCAGATCCTCCCGGCGCCACGTAGGCGACGGGGCAAGTAACGTGCTAGGCACCAGATCACAACCGTAAGTCACGAAGCTTCATCCAAACACTGACTCGCGAAGCTGACACGTGGCAAGTGCAATAGCCTCTACCAGATCCTCCCAGCGCCACGCAGATGACGGGGGCAAGTAACCAGGCTAAGCACCAGATCACAACCGTAAGTCACGATACTTCGCCGCGAAGTTGACACGTGGCAAGTGCGATAACCTATACCAGATCCACCTGCGTCACGTAGCTGACGGGGGCAAGTAAACAGGCTATGCACCCGATTTCAACCGTAAGTCACGATACTTCGCCATAAATAACCATAATGGTCACATGCCCACAGAATCCATCATCGGTGTAGACATGCCCATGTAACAATAATAATGGAAGCATACCCGTGGAATCTTCCGTCACTGCCGGTACGTCCAAGTAAGTTATCAACAAGTCAACCGGTCCTCCATTGAGAGACGCGTTAGTATAGAAACACAATTCGTGCACAACAAAGGCTATCACAACAAGCATAGGCAAGTTACACAACAACAAGCATAAGCAAGTTATACACAACTCAAGGTACTTTCATTTTATGCCAAAGTCCGGGTTTTAACCCTAAAGTACTACGTACGTTAAATTACTTTTAAAGATCCATTTCTTTTACAAGGGTCACCCGATACCCGTAGTATAAAAATAGAGTGACTAACATTGTTAAGTAAACCAAAACACTTCCCTTTGTAAAATCAAGTAACAACATTATTTTCCAAACGTTCAAGTTTGCCTAATTTCAAATGCTCAAGTTTCTCATTTTTGAAAAGGTTTCGTAGTTCATAGTTTTAATCCTTTAAAACAATTTGAGAAACATATGCCTTATGTGTGAGTAGGTTATTCTTGTTCATAACAATCTTATTAAAGTAGCCATGATCTAGAAAATGTAATATCATTTTGTCTCATCTTAGCTTTTATGCAGATGGAGGTTTCTACTGGTTTTAATAATACTTCATTATTCAATACATTTCCCTTTATTAGCGCTGCAGTAGTTTGTTCGATATTTATTCTGATTTCAAATCAAGAAACATTATTCCTTTTAAAAACCAAGTACTCATTACTCACGAATGAGGTATCACACTTTTTAACAAACTTCATGTTAATTTAATTAAGTCAAGTCTCTTATCTTATAAAAATCAAATAACCATTCTTTTTATCTTTCTTAAGTCGTTATACCTAACTTCCCATAAAGCTAGTATAACTCTTAAAACCAAGTATTATTCTTCTTTCAAAAAGGTTTCTTATCTTTTTTGAAATACTTCAAGATTCTTTATTATTCAGGCTTAAGTCAAAGACATTGCCAATAACTACGCTCGCTTAACGCATACGCTCACTATATATATATATATATATATATACTTCAAGATTCTTTTATTCAGCTTAAGTCAAAGACATTGCCGATAACTACGCTCGATTAACGCACGCGTCATCAGACTATATATATATATATATATATATATATATATATACTTTTAAAATATCATGCTCAAGAGTATAGGAAGAATCACATACCTCGCGACTATCGACTATTAGCAAATAGCTCCACAAGATCAGAATCCGGCTAGCCCTTTCCACCGCTCGAGTAGAATACGCTACTTGCGATTTCAACCTATAATGGTCATACAAGTCTATCAACGCCTAGACTATTCTGCGGAAAATTGGGCAAGACTTCCTACCCACAAACTTCACAAGTCTCATCAGAATACAATCCTATGTAAAATATTCAATTTCCTTCTTATATACCTTCCTTGTATATAACTTATACTCAATTCTTATACTTCAACAATATGTAAACTCTTATTACAATAGAAGGTCAAGAGTATTTACCTCGATAAGCCCAAAATTATCCAAGTTTATATGTCGATCTTGAGCGACGTTTAGCTCCTACTCTGGGCGCTCCAACCCGCTCCAAACAACCCTTAGAAGTTCCCAAACAACTTCTACTTAGCACTTCAACCAACTATGAAGATTTCCTTAGGGTTTCGTTTTGAGACATAAGGTAGTATTTCCTGCACGATGAGGGTACTACAAAGGTTTTGGGCTAGAGTATTTTGGCATAATAACAATGCTTGGAGAAGTATTTCTATACCACAAAAGGGGAGTGTATTTTACGAGAACAACTCAAGGTAGGGGGGGTATACCTCTCGGCCACACCACTAGGAGGGGGGGGGGAATAACTCTCGGCCAAGGGGGCCTCACGAAAGGGGGAGGGGGTGTTCTTGGACGAGAACACTACACTTAAGAGGGGGAGAAGGCTTTCAAGACTTAGAAACCATTTTTGGATGAAGAAGTCTTCAACAAGGGAGGGGTATTTATAGGCCAACCAATGGCCAAGATGAAGCCAAGTGCAAGGCAAGTGTAAGGCCAAGATCAAGCCAAGTGCACCCTAACCCTACTCCACAATTCCCTCACAAACATTGACCCTTAATTTAGGCACAAAACATGGCACAAAATCTTGCCAAGAACAAGCCAAAAACGCCCCACTTTCGGCCAAGCAAACCGCCAACTTGAGGGTGACAAGTGTCGCCCTCTCGTTGGTCCAAAATATTCCGTCTCTCCGAAAAATCCGCAAAAATAATAAATGACATAGCCGGAATTTTCCCTACGCAAAGTTCGGAAAACGTTTCGTCGGAAAACGACTCTTTTCGGGGGTTGTGCACAAATTTCGAACCTTGCCTACCTTAAGGCTTAAACTTTCGTACGTACGTCTTCACGTGCATACTCTGGAAAATATGGGGTATAACAGTTTCCATTCTTCTCTCTCTGAGATCGTGCAGTAGATCTGTCTTATTAGGTTGAATCCTCTCTGACCTATTCTTATGTATTAGTTATGCCTCTACGGAGGCACTGTGGCCCGAAGGGCAAGCGGCAGCAGGAGTCGCTAGTAGTGGTACACAGAGGGTTACTAGGACTCAGGCCCAGACTACGCCTGAGGTTGTGGCCCAGGCGGCGAGTTCAGTTACGCCAGCAGTATTAGAGGATCCGAGAGCAGCCGCAGCTCCAGAGGTTCCGATACTTGAACCTTCAGTCCCTCAGCCAGGGGCGGGGTTTAGAGATTATGGAGAGCAGATCAGGTTGTTGACCAGCATAGTGGCAGGGCAGTGCCGACAGGAGCTGGTAGCTAACCCTAGAGCAGACAGTTTGAGAATTCGGGATTTTCTGGGTTGTAATCCACCCGAATTCTATGGTTCGAGATCTGAGGATGATCCTCAGGAGTTCATTCGGCAGATACAGCGGACTATGCAGGTGCTTAGGGCCTCGGATATAGAGTCAGTTGTGCTAGCTTCTTACCGGTTACGCGATATTGCGTTGAACTGGTTTGAGTTATGGGAACTGTCTAGCGGTGTGGGTGCTCCTCCAGCTGTTTGGGATGAGTTCACATAGGCCTTCCTTGATCACTTTTTGCCTCCTGAGATGAGGAGAGCCCGTGCTGATAGGTTCTTGACGTTGAGACAGAATTAAAGGTCCATCATAGAGTATAACCTGGAGTTTGACTCATTGGCTAGGTATGCTCTCACTATTGTGGCTAACATGGCTGATAGAGTTCATCGCTATGTGATGGGGCTAGACCGCTACATGGTTACTGCATGCCTGGGAGTGGCCCTTCAGCCAGGCATGTATTGTTATACCCCGTATTTTCAGAGTATGTACGTGGAGACGTACGTACGAACATTTGAGACTTAAAGTTTGGTTTTGGTTCGAAATTTGGGCACAAGTGCCGAATAGAGTCGTTTTCCGACGAAACGTTTCCACAGCTTACGTAGGGAAAATTCCGGCTATGTCATTTATAGTTTTTGCGGATTTTTCCGAGAGATAAAATATTTTGGACCAACGGGAGGGTGACATTGGAAGCAAGGGGCGGCAACCCTTGGACGAATTGGGGTCACGTTTTCTTGGCCAATTGGCTCCTTGTTTTGTGGCTTGTTTGGTGCCATGTTTTGTGCCTTGTTTTGTGGAGTAGGGGTTAGGGTGCACTTGGCTTGATCAAGGCCTTACACTTGCCTTACACATGGCTTGATCTTGGCCATTGGTTGGCTTTTGGTTTTGCTATAAATACCCCCCTAAGCTTGAAGACTTCATTCATCCAAAAACTTCCAAGTCTTGAAACCCTCTCCTCCCTTCTTGCTCTAGCCAGAGCTTCCCTCCCCTTTTCGTGTGGCCTTGGCCGAGAGGTCCCCTCCCCCTCCTAGTGGTTTAGCCGTGGGGTACCCCCCCCTAGCCTAGTTGTTTTGTATAATACACCCCCCCTTGGTAGAAAGTATTCTCCAAGTATTGTTATAATGCCCAAAATACCTTAGCCTTATACCTTGTAGTATTCCAAAGTTACCTCTATACGTAGAGCCCGGAAATACTACCTTTTGTCCTCTTAGTCTCAAACCTAAACCCTAAGGAAATCTTCATAGTTGGTTGAAGTATTTGAGCAAGTTGGTTAGAACTTCTAAGGGTTGTTTGGAGTGGTTTGGAGCGCACGAGTCGAGCTAAACCTTGCTCAGATCGACATTATAACTTGGATAATTTTGGGCTTGTCGAGGTAAATATTCTTGTCCCTTATTGTAATTGGAGATTACATGTTGTAGGATTATATAGTTGAAGTATACTATATATAGAATCAACATAGCATGCGCAATGTCTTTTGACTTAAGCTGAATTTAAAGAAAAGAATCGAATCAGAATTACATAGGATCAGACATGAGACTTGTGTAGTATTGTTGTATAGTAGAATTGTATACGTCCGGTTAGAGGTATAACCCCCGGTCAAGCTTCGTAGCCTACTGCTGAGAGGAGATTTTTACGCCGCTGCGGGGAGGCCGTCGAATTTTCTCAGAGAATATGGAACCGCGGTTAGAAGTTAATAGACGTTTGTGGCCTTATAGCGAAGATCGCGAGTAGCGTATTCTACTTGAAGAGTGGAAACGGCCAGCCGTGTTACAAGATCGCGAGCGCTTTTGCTTATTGTCGATACTGCCGCGAGGTATGTGAACCTCTTCCTATCCTTCTAGCATGATGCTTTGTAAACTATGTAGTACGCAGACGCATACGTGTTAAATGAGTTGGTTGGTTTAAAACATGGGTGTTATAATAGCTTTATGGGAAGTTAGTTATAACGACTCATGTAGGTAAAAGATTGGTTTGTTGATTGTAGAAGTTAAGAGACTTGATCTTGAAAGATAAGAGACTTAACTTGTTTTACTTGGTTATTAACATTTTGTTAAATGTGTTGTGAAACCTCATTCGCGAGTAATGAGTACTTGGTTTTAAAAAGAATAATGTTTTACCGATTTCGGAAATGAGAATAAGTGTCGAGCAAACCACAAAATAGCGCTAATAAATAAGGTGTATTGACAATTAACTAATTGTTATTAAAACCAAGAGAAACCTCCATCCGCATGTAAGCTAAGATAAGACAAAATTTTATTACATCTCCTAGATCATGGTCACAGAATAAGATTGTTGTAAACAAGAATAAACGCTCACGACAAGACATATGTTACTCAATTGTTTTAAAAGAGATTAAGACTATGAGTTATGAAACCTTTCTAAAATGAGAAACTGAGCATTTGAAATTAGGCAAACTTGAACGCTTGGAAAATAATGTTGTTACTTGATTTTACAAAAGGGAAGTATTTTGGTTTAACCTAAATGTGAGTCACTCTATTTTTATACTACTGTATCGGGTGACCTTTATGAAAGGAATGAATCTCTTAAAAGGAATTTAACGACGTAGTACTTTAGGTTAAAACCCACTTTGATACGAAATGGAAGTACTTGAGTCAGGTGTAACTTGCCTATGCTTGTTGTCAGTAACTCGCCTACGCTTGTGATGATAGCCTTTGTTGTACAAGTGTTGATATCAGGTGACTTCTTGGGAAGGAGTGGATCTTTTTATAAAAATCTAGAAGTATGGTAATTTGCTTGAGCTTGTTTGTGATAGCCTGGTTGTGAGGTATAATGTTGTTGATGTCACATGGACATGTCTACACCGACGCAAAATTCCGGGGGGCTACGTGGCGTGGTTGATTACCTGATATAATGTTAATGTGCTTACATGGACATTTCTACACCGATGCATTCCGGGCGCGTGGTCACGCGCGGGGTTAATCACCCAAGATATTGTTGATAATGTCACTGACGGTCTACACCGATGCGCACTCCGGGCATGGCCACGGGCATTGTTATTATTGTTGCATCACGGGCATGTCTACACCGACGCAGATTCCGGGCACGCGCCGTGACGCGAACACGATTGATGTTATGGGCGTGAGACCCATAGTTATATTTGAGTGATGACTTGAGGGCGTGAGTCCCTGACTTGACGTGACTGCTTTTATGTTGTGAACTGTAGTTTTGTCATCATACATGTCTCTTGTTTTCATATAGACTGTTATGATTTCATTTACAGTATTTTTTACAGTTTCACATACTTGGTACCTATTGTACTGACCTCCTTCGGGGGGCTGCGTTCATGCCGCAGGTAGGAGTACATCGGTAGTGGATCCCCGCCATAGGATCACAGCCAACAGATTGGGAAGCTCCGCTTCTCCGAGGCTTATCTTTTGCATGTTACCCGAGTTGTAGGTTCTTGTACATTCAGGTATGACGGCCCCGTCCGCCATGTTGTATAAAAACTCTTAGAGGTCCGTAGTAATCACTGTTGTGGTTTGTAAAAGGATTAAACTGCTCGCTTTGAAAGAGTTGTTTATATATATATTTTATTGAAGGTAACCGATTGGTTGTCCTGTTTTCTTATAATATATCATGTTACTTGTTTTAGTTTTATATTCAGCTGGTTTTCTCTGATGTTGTATCACTAGGGTGTCCGGTAGCACTACCACGGCCCGGATCGGTCGTGACAAAAGTGGTATCGAGCGCTTAATCTCTGAAAGTGTCTACGCATCGCGTTCAGTAGAGTCTTGATTATCGATGTGTTGTGCACCACATCTATAATCGTGAGGTCGCAGGACATTTAGGATTGGTTTCCATTCTTCTCATTCCGAGATCGTGCCTTAGAGTCAGTTGTAAGTTGGACCCTCCGACGATCTCGCTTTTACCGCTATGCCTCCGCCGCATGCAACCAGAGCCCGGGAGGGCAAGGCAAATGGCGGAGTCGCTAGTGAGATACTGAGGAGTACGAGGCGCAGCCCTGACAAGACTGAGGTCAGGCTTCAGACGGCGAAGTTTGACGCCGCCAAATTTCAAAGAAGTTTAGAACCGCAGCAGCTGGTCGCTGAGACCACAAGACTGAGCCTCCAATCCCACACCGGAGCAGATGAGACGGGGTACAAGGAGATGGCCGTTGCCGTGGTCGTGGCCGATATGAGGATAGGCCGGATGCAGCAGCCTGGCCCAAAGAGCACCAGCCGTTCACCCCGAGCAGATAGTTTGAGGCTACGGACTTTCTCGAGTCAGAGCCCGCCAGAGTTTTACGGGTCGAGGCCCGAGGATGATCCGCAGGAGTTCATCCGGCAGCTACGGGTCGCGAGAGTGATCAAGGCTTCGAGACCGAGTCGGTGGTCTTAGGTTCGCATCGGCCGCGTGATACCGCAATGATCGGGTTTGATTCGCGGAGTTGTCACGGAGAGCATGCGCTCCAGCAGATGGGACGAGTTCTCGCAGGCATTCCTCACTCACTTCTTGCCTCCGCATGGCGAGGGCACGCCGACGATTTATGACGCCGAGACGTAGCGGCGCGTTTGCCGAGTACAACGTGGAGTTTGACTCGTTGGCTGTGATGTCCCCGCTTTAGTGGCAACCATGGAGGATAGAGTGCACCGCCACGCCACCGCTAGATGATTACTTGACAGAGGCTTGTTCGAGTGTAGCTCTTCACCGCATGGACATTGCCCGCACGCAGCTCACGACCGGGATGCGAGGCACGGAGAGGTCGACGGAATGACCAAGATCGCCAGAAGAGGCCGTAACAACAGGTCCTTTGGTGACTTTCGAGGCGGACCGCCTCAAAGAAGATACTAGTTTTGTACCTCCACCAGGCAGAGTGGTCCTCCACAACCTTCGTGAGCATCCAGAGTATTCGGAGCGTGTCGTGGCTCCAAGGGTTCGTGTTTCGAGGAAGTAAGGGTGTTGGCGGACGCGGTCACCCCTACCTCGGTGGTCGATGTGGTAGACCGCATTTCGGGAGTGTCGTGGTGCCAAGGAGCTTGTTATTTTGCGCCAGCCGCCATTTTGCGAGGAACCGTCCGACCAAGGGAAGCACGGATGTTACGACTCACCTTCGTGATCGCGGCCGTTCATCACCTTCACTACCGCACTGCAGGCGTGACTGTGATTAGAAAGCGGTAGAGACAGGTATATCCTTAACCCTCTAGAGTTTTGTACGCTGATGTGTTTAGTGTTATGTTCGGATAGCTTTGTGCTTAAATGTGATTTAGACACCGTTATTGTAGGCGGTAAGTATGGGGCATGGTAAGTGTGAACCTTAGACTATGTCACGATTGAGACCTTAGAGGTGCGTCGCTTGAGTAAAAGATTTATTTCATGGTTGACCTTTATCAGAGTAAGTAGTACGTGGGAATTATTTGTGTGATAAGTCCATGGGTAGTGTGAGATGGAAGTGGTAGCTTTCATGACTTGATTTGTAAGATTGTTCCGCTTCGGCGAGCAAGTATTGGCGCGATTTTGGGTCGTTGATGGTCGCGCGTCGACCCGCAGCCCTGCCAGCGGGTCGCTGGGTGGTCCCGCCAGAGGTTAGGGTCACGGTGCTATGCCCCGCTTTAGTTGACCATCGTATGAGTTCGTGGACGTGTTCGACCGTGAGCGGTTGAAGGCCGGAGTGGCCTTAAAGAAGATCGAGGTTAGTAAGATGACCAAGTTTGAGGTAGTGACTCCACAATTTTGAGAATCAAGCAATGACCGGCGTATGGCACGCCCCGAGTGACACTAGAACCTCGCGCAAAGTGACAAAAGTGGTATCGCACGACGAGTGCGGCGAAGGAACGTGTGTTATTTTCGTGGTCAAGCCGTGGGCGCTGGCAACTTGTTAGGAACTTCATCGATATCCGCTGAGAAGGAACATTCGACGAATGTTTCTAGCGAGGAGAATGTTATACCGTATTTCCAGAGTATGTACGTGGAGACGACGCATTTAACATTTGAGACTTAAAGTTTGGCTTTGTTCAAATTTGGGCACAAGTGCGAATAGAGTCGCTTTCCGACTAAACGCTTCATTACTACGTAGGAAAATTCCGCTATGTCATTTATATTTTTGCGGATTTTTCCGAGAGATAAAATATTTTGGACAACGGAGGGTGACACGTGTCACCCTCACATTGAAGCAAGCGGCGCAACCCTTGGACGAATTGGGTCACGTTTCTTCGCCAATCGCTCTTGTTTTGGCCTTGTTTTCAGGGCTTGTTTGGTGCCATGTTTTGTGCCTTGTTTTGTGGAGTAGGGGTTAGGGTGCACTTGGCTTGATCAAGGCCTTACACTTGCCTTGCACATGGCTTGATCTTGGCCATTGGTTGGCTTTTGGTTTTGCTATAAATACCCCCCTAAGCTTGAAGACTTCATTCATCCAAAAATCTTCCAAGTCTTGAAACCCTCTCCTCCCTTCTTGTTGCTCTAGACGAGAGCTTCCTCCCCTCTTTTCGTGGCCTTGGCCGAGGTTCCCCTCCTCCTAGTGGTCTAGCCGTGGGGTACCCCCCCCTAGCCTAGTTGTTTCATATAATACACCCCCCCCCTTGGTAGAAAGTATTCTCCAAGTATTGTTATAATGCCCAAAATACCTTAGCCTTATACATTGTAGTATTCCAAAGTTACCTCTATACGTACAGCCCGAAAATACTACCTTTTTTCCTTTTAGTATCAAACCTAAACACTAAGTAAATCTTCATAGTTGGTTGAAGTATTTGAGTAGAAGTTGGTTAGAACTTCTAAGGGTTGTTTGGAGTGGTTTGAGCGCACTGAGTCGAGCTAAACCTTGCTCAGATCGACATTATAACTTGGATAATTTTGGGCTTGTCGAGGTAAATATTCTTGTCCCCTTATTGTAATTGAGATTACATATTGTAGGATTATATAGTTGAAGTATACTATATATAGAATCGAACATACCATGCAATGTCTTTTGACTTAAGCCCAATTTAAAGAAAGAATCGAATCAGAATTACATAGATCAGACATGAGACTTGTAGTATTGCAGTATAGTAGAATTGTATACGCCCGTTAGACGTATAACCCCAGGTCAAGCTTGGTAGCCGCCTGCTCGGCGAGGAGATTTTTACGCCGTCATGCGAGGAGCCGCCGAATTTTCAGAATATGGAACCGCGGTTAGAAGTTAATAGACGCCAGGCCTTATAGGTGGAAAGATCGCGAGTAGCATATTCTACTTGAAGTGTGGAAACGCCAGCCAAGTTACAAGATCGCGAGCGTTTTGCTTATCGTCGATACTCGTCGCGAGGTATGTGAACCTCTTCCTATCCTTCTAGCATGATGCTTTGTAAACTATGTAGTACTGCAGACGCATACGTGTTAAATGAGTTGGTTGGTTTAAAACATGGGTGTTATAATAGCTTTATGGGAAGTTAGTTATAACGACTCTACGAGGTAAAAGATTGGTTTGTTGATTGTAGAAGTTAAGAGACTTGATCTTGAAAGATAAGAGACTTAACTTGTTTTACTTCGTTATTAACATTTTGTTAAATGTGTTGTGAAACCTCATCCGCGAGTAATGAGTACTTGGTTTTAAAAAGAATAATGTTTTACTGATTTCTAAATGAGAATAAGTGTCGAGCAAACCACAAAGAATACTTAATAAAGGAAGGTGTATTGACAATTAACTAATTGTTATTAAAACCAAGAGAAACCTCCATCCGCATGTAAGCTAAGATAAGACAAAATTTTATTACATCTCCTAGATCATGGTCTTCAGAATAAGATTGTTGTAAACAAGAATAAACTACCACGACAAGACATATGTTACTCAATTGTTTTAAAAGAGATTAAGACTATGAGTTATGAAACCTTTCTAAAATGAGAAACTTGAGCATTTGAAATTAGGCAAACTTGAACGCTTGGAAAATAATGTTGTTACTTGATTTTACAAAAGGGAAGTATTTTGGTTTACCTAAATGTGAGTCACTCTATTTTTATACTACGGTATCGTGACCTTTATGAAAGGAATGGATCTCTTAAAAGGAATTTAACGACGTAGTACTTTTGTGGTTAAAACCCGCACTTTGATACGAAATGGAAGTACTGAGTTGTGTGTAACTTGCCTATGCTTGTTGTTGTGTAACTCGCCTATGCTTGTTGTGATAGCCTTTGTGCAAGTGTTGTTGATATCGTGACTTCGGGAAGGAGTGGATCTTTTATAAAAATCTAGAAGTATGGTAATTTGCTTGAGCTTGTTTGTGATAGCCGTTGTGAGGTATAATGTTGTTGATGTCACGGACATGTCTACACCGACGCAAAATTCCGGCATGTGGCCACGCGCGTGGTTGATTACGATATGTTGTTATTGTGGTTACATGGACATGCCTACACCGGCGCACTCGGGGCGCGTGGTCACGCGCGGGTTAATCACCCAAGATTATTGTTGATAATGTCACTTGGACGTGTCTACACCGGCGCAATTCCGGCACGCCACGGGCATTGTTATTATTGTTGCATCATGGGCATGTCTACACCGACGCAGATTCGGCACGCGCCATGACGCGAACACGATTGATGTTGTGGGCGTGAGACCCATAGTTATATTTGAGCGATGACTGAGGCGTGAGTCCTCGACTTGACGCGGATCGCTTTTATGTTGTGAATCGTAGTTTTGTCATCATACATGTCTCCTGCTTTCATATAGATCGTTATGATTTCATTTACGTATTTTTACGCTTTCACATACTGTACCTATCAGATCGACCTCCTTCGTGGCCGCGTCATGCCGCAGTAGAGTACATCTAGTGGATCCCCGCCATAGGATCACGCCAACAGATTGGGAAGCTCCGCTTCTCCGAGGCTTATCTTTTGCATGTTACCCCGAGTTGTAGGTTCTTGTACATTCGGGGTATGACGGCCCCGCCCCGCCATGTTGTATAAAAACTCTTGAGGTCCTGTAGTATCACAAGCGTGGTTTGTAAAAAGGATTAAACTGCTCGCTTTGAAAGAGTTGTTTATATATATATTTTATTGGAAGGTAACCGTTTGGTTGCTGTTTATGATCATATATCTTGTTTCTTGTTTAAGTTTTATATTCCGCCGGTTTTCTCTCGATGTTGTATCACTAGGTGTCCGGTAGGCACTACCACGCCCGGATCGGGTCGTGACATGTATATTATCAGGATGCAGACATATGCATAGGGGATTGAGGACAGGGAGAGAGAGGACCAGCCAGACCGAGGCCAGCCCAAGAGGGCCAGGACGGTAGGGTTTCAGGGTAATTTTCGAGGCGGACAGCCTCATCAGCAGGCTAGGTCTACATTTCAGCCAGCATCGAGTGCTCCTCCACAGTTTTCCAGTGGGGAGTTTTACAACCCGGGAATGCAGGGGCCGGTCAGAGCTCTAGAGCTTCAGGGTCTCAGGGAGATGGGGGATCCAGTCAGTCGAGGCCACCGTTGCCTCAATGCACCCAGTGTGGTAGGTTCCATTATGGGGTGTGTCGCTCCGGTACGGGTGCTTGTTTTTCTTGTGGTTGTCCAGGCCATAGGATAAGAGAGTGTCCTCATAGAGGTGGCATCGTGGATAGCACGACTACTGGATCAGCCATGGGTTCTTCACATTCAATATCTAGACAGGATGTTCATGCACCGGCAGGCCGTGACAGAGGTCGTGGTGGAAGTTCCCAGTTTTAGCGGTCCTTTGAACCGCCTATATGATTTCATGTATATCTTTGACCCTTTAGAGACTTGTATGCATGATAAGGTTGTTGTATGTTTAATTGTCATGAACGGATAATATTGAGATTATGTACGTATGCTAGAATAAGTTTGGGAGTACGAAAAGATAATCATTTTAGGCCATGAATAGGAGTAAATAGTGATGGTGCACACATTGTATTTGTTTCCTTGTTTGGCTTATGATGGATGGATATGCATGTGCGATGTATTAGGGCCATATGTGGCATAATTAGGTTTCATTAAGTGTAGTTTTATGAGACTATACCGAGAAATGTTAGATTGAGCTCCGAAAGAACATTCGGGGACGAATGTTTCTAAGGGGGGAAGAATGTCACACCCCGTAATTCTAGGACATATATATAAGAACGTACGTAAGAGGAAACAGGACTTTAAGATTTGAGACTTGTAGAATTTATCGGAATTACTAAAATATCGGGAAATGAAATATTGTGACGAATGGGAGGGTGACACGTGTCACCCCTACATAGGCTTGGTCGAATTATTGACCAAGATTAAGTGGTCTTGTGACCAAGGTTAAGTAGCCTAAATGTGGATGATCAAGCTTGAGAAAATTGACCAAGTCAACTAAGTCAAGTTGGCACTAGATATTTAAATTTCTTCATCCAAGTCACACAAGTGTTTTAATCTTGACCCTACATTTAATTATATATACACCCTAGTAGCAAGACAAGCTCTAACACTTAGAAAAAAATTCAAGAACTTGTGTGTTCTTTTTAGGAGCTCTCGGCTAAGCTCAAGAAGAAAAAGATTTTTTTTTCGTTTGTTGTTCATAATTCACAATACTTAAACCCAAGGTTCCTAGGGGTATTATAAGGATATCTCAATACAAATATCCCGGAAAAACTAAGTTTTATGTTAGTCGCAAGATGAAAACCTAAGGTGTTCTTCAACTTTGAATTTGAAAATTGAAGAGAAGTTGTTTATGAACTTCTAAGGGTTGCTTGGAGTGGATTGGAACGTCAAGAAGAGGAACTAAAGTTGCTAAGGATCGACTTTGAATCTTGGATTAGATTTGGGCTTATTGAGGTAATAATCTTCGTCTTACTATTGTAATTGAAGATTCCATGTTATGATAAGTTAGAAATGATCATGTGATATATATTATGAAGATTGATAAGTGTTATGGAATTTGGAAGCTTAAATCCGAGATTGGCATGTTATCCATTAAAATTGGAAATCAATTTGGTCGATAGTTATAATCGTCGCATGTTGTATAAGAAAGGGATTTTAGTTGTTATAATTGATTGCGACTATATAACATGTTAGAATAACAACTTGGATTGAAAAGGAAATGGAAAAGAATAGATGTTGTTGTTGTCCTTGTGATTGCCGAAAATGGCTCAAAGTTATTGGACGGTTTTACTTTAATTGTGGGGCAGAATTTATACGTCATGTTAGACGTATAATCCCCTTTGAATTGTTGGTTTGTTGTACCTTAAATGTGGCATGTTTGGTTATTGATTTCGGGCCTTGGAAAATGTGGAAAAGTACGTAGAAACAAAGGAAATGCTGCCCAAATTTTTGTAGAATAAGAGACCTAGCACTTAGTATTATTCCACGTTGATAAGCTAGGAGTTGATAGACATGTTATGATTATTATAGGTTTAAGTACTACGTGTAGCGTATTCTACTTGAAGGGTGGAAAAGCTAACAGGGTTGAAGTACTATGGAGCATTTTGCTACTTGTCGATAGTCGTCGCGAGGTATGTGAACCTCTTCCTTCTTTTGGCATGATTCTACGTATGAAATATACATGTGGTGTTATTTCATGATTCCTTCTACTCTTAAAAGTTAAGAGGTACGTATGTTGATTTACTCTATGTAAAAGGTATGTCTAAGTTATCTTAAGTTCTTACCAAGTCTTATGGGGATGTTGGTAAGAATCGTTAGAAAGTATTTGGAGTCGAGATGACTTTGCTAATTTCAAAAGAGAATGTAACTTGAGTTTTAAAAAGAAGAGGTTTATTGATTTAAAAGAGAAGGTGTGACATGATTCTTTTATAAGTATGCATGTACGTAGTACTTTTGGGTTTAGTTTTTCCTAATGTAATAAGAAATAAAAGTGCCTTAAGTTCTCTAAAGTGAAAGGTTGTTATAATAGTTTTATGGGAAGTTGTTATAACGACTTAAGAAGAAGTGAAAATATGATTTAAAATGTTATGTAAGGAAAATTACACCGGGCAGTATACCTTTATGGGCAGACTATATGACGTTACCGCATCCCGTGAACGGGCCGGCAAGATACCTTACGGGCGACTATATGATTTCATCGCCCCGTAACGGGCCGAGCAAGATACCTTTACGGGCAGACTTATGTGACCTTACCGCGCCCCGTAACGGGCCGAGTAATATACCTTACGGGCAGACTTATGTGATTACCGCGCCCGTAACGGGCCGTAGTATACCTTACGGGCAGACTTATGTGACTTACCGCCCCGAATGGGCCGGCAAGATACTTTACGGGCAGACTTATGTGACCTTACCGCCCCGTGAATGGACCGGCGATACCTTTACGGGCGTATATGTGACATTGCCGCCCCGTAACGGGCCGGCAAGATACCTTACGGGCGACTTATGTGATCTTACCGCCCCGTAACGGGCCGGCAAGATACTCGCGGAAGACTTTTTATGAATTCACCGTGTCCCTCAAATGGGCCGGGTTACATTATCACATATGGATAATCAAAGTGAACTCCAAAATGAGACGTCCCTCCATAAAGGGCCGGATTATGTTATGCAGGATACGTAAGTTATATGTTTATAAACTTGATGATTTTTCCTAAGTATGTATGTAAGAATTTGATTATAACTCTTATTGAAAATGGGAAAAGATAATAATGTGTGATTAAGTTCATGAGTTGTAATGGCACGGTAGGATCTGGTATTTACTTTTTTTATACTTGCCCCTGTCATTCTTTTGTACAGTTATGATTTGTTTATCAGATTTATTTCCGCTCCATACTTGCACTGTTAGATCGACTTCTTCTGGTGTCACGACCGACAAGCTCGCGATCGTGCCCTACCTGGGCACCCCTTTCAGGTATACATCAGAGAATAGCAGTGGAACATACACAACACAAGTAAACACTTAGACAATAAACAATAACAAGTTAGCCGATGAGGCCACCTTTCGAACAATTTACATAATCCAAAAACAGAACAGTACATTTTTTTTTCTTTACAACCCAATCCACAAGACATGACTACGGACCTCTAAGAATAACAACCGTATGATTGTGGCCCCGCCATACCCTCGAATGTACAACAACCGACCATACCAGTGGATCAGACAAGGATAAGCCTCCGAGTAATGGAGCTTCTCAACAATGAACAATGATCCTAAGAGTGAGGATCAAGAACTCAGACACTCTACTCATGCAGATGAACACACTCAAGGAGGTCGATAACATGTACCAAATATGTGAAATCGAAAGCATCAGAGTGAAATCATAAGTCTAAAATAAAGCTGGAGACATGTATGATAACTCAATTAACAGTACATTGTGCCTTACTAACAATGAGAGTAAACGATAGTATACTTTACTGCATAAAAATAGGAGGCTCATGATCAAAGTAGGACCACCCGCCCGTAGGTCATTAAGCAATCCTACTCCTGGGACTATTTCACCCGCAATGAGGTAACTTCCTCGCATAGGCTGTATCCGCCCGCATAGGTCGTGTGGACCCGCATGAGGTATTCCTCGCATAGGACTATTTCACCCGCACAGGACTATTTCACCCGCTTAGGCCCGATGGGCCCGCAATAAGTACAAACGCCACACTCGCATCATGGGTAGCAAATCCATGTAATTAATAGTAACTCGGGGCTTTACCCCGTAAGAATAACGTAAACTAGCACAACCGACTATCATACATAACATAAGCACTACCGGCTTATCATACATAACATAAGCGCTACCGGCTTATCCTAACATAACATAAGCGCTACCGGCTTATCCTAACATAACATAAGCGCTACAAGCTTATCATACATAACATAAGCGCTATCGGCTTATCCTAACATAACATAAGCAAGTTAAGGAATCCCCCTAACTTCTTATTAGTCTTATTCATATACACTCTCATTTTAGTTTACTTAAGGCACTAACATGTCATTATAAATCCGAGAATTTAACCCAAAGAACGACGTACTTCTTCTTTTTTAAAATGACTCTTTTTCATATAAACTTCCAAGATACTAATAACCGTAGTATCAAGTCAAATATACTTTTCAAGACAAGTCACATTACCTTTTAGAAATACATTTAGGCTTCTAAATCAAGTGACTTCTTTCTTTTTAAAACCTTAAGCAAATGATGCCTTAAAATCAATTTGTCTTTCATTATATCGAGTCATTTATCATACTTACATTACTTAGAGTAAACCACTCTTTTTAACTTTCCATAAAGCTAGTATAACCAACTTCCCATAAAGCCGTTATACTAGCTTTATATTTTAGACAATTACATTCTTCCTTATATCCAAGGGACTTATACTTTTAAAACGTAACAAGTATCATATACTTTTAAAATACTTCAAGTCCCTTAACTTTTAGAAAACCAATATATCCTTAATATTTTTAAACAAGTGAGTTAATTCCCTAACTCAACCAACTTGGACATTCTTAAAATAAGCCAAGGATATCAAATGGACTAGATTGTCAAAATCTCGTACGTCTATCGTACTATATATTTACAACTATTCATGCTCAAGAGATAGGAAAGTTCCACATACATCTTCGGTTCAATCCACTTGCTAAGTCCAATATGTCGTACGTAGTATGTCAACCTATAATGACCATAATACGTTTATTAACTTTTATCTTCAAACGTAGAATATTCCAAGTGCAAAGTCACTAAATTCTACGGAAAATCGGACAACACTTCCTTTGTTTCTACATACTTTTCCACATTTTTCAAGGCCCGATTTCAATAACCAAACACGCCACATTTAAGGCCCAACAATGTAGTTAACAATATGGGATTACACGCCTACAAGACGTGTAAAATTCCGCCTCACAATTTAATATCAAACTAATCCAACATACTATGTCATTTCGGCATTTTGAGGTATAACAACACAAAGTCTTCTTTCCAATTCCTTTTCAATCCAAGTTGTTTAGTACAATATGTTATAAAGCCGCAATTGATTATAACAACTATAATCTTCAAGTAGATAACATGCGACGATTCTAATATCGACCAAATTGTATTTCAATTTCAAATGGCTAAACATGTCATTTCGGATTTTAGGCTTCCAATATCCATAACACTTATCAATCTTTAATACATATACTTCATGCTAGTTAAAATGTAAGGCTTACAACAATATGTAATCTTGTAACACTTAAGAAAACAAGATTGTTACCTTAGTGAGCCTTAATCCACTTCAAGATTCGAAGTCGCTCCCTAGCAACTTAGAGCCTTTCTTTGACACCCCCAATCCGCCACTTGAAGCCCTTAGAAGATTACAAACAACTTTCCTTCAACTTCCAATCCAAACCTAGGAAAGTGACTAGGTTTTCACCTTGCGACTAATACGAAAACACCACTTTTCCGGGATATTTCGATTGAGATACCCTTACAATACCCTTAGGAACCTTGGTTTAAAGTGGGGAGATTATTGGACAACAATTGAAATTTTTTGTCTTCTTGAAACCCTCAAACCCGAGAGCAACTTGTGGAGAACACACTTTCTTGAAATTTTTTCTAAGTATGGAAGCCTTGTCTTGCTACTAGTATGTATATATAACACTATGGAGGGCCAAGATTAGAACAAATGGGTGGCTTGGATGAGTGTCACGACCAACCTCGGTTCGCGATCGTGCCCTACCCGCACCCTTTCTGTGATACATCGAGAATAGCAATGAACATACACAACTTATAAAATGCTTAAACATAAAATAACAACAGGCTAGCCGATAAGGCCACCTTCCGTAAAATATACGTAATAAAACAGTACATCTTTTTTTTTACAACCCAATCCACAATGTGACTACTGCACTTAAGAATAATAATCGTGACGGACAGGCCCCGCCATACCCCGAATATACAACAATCAACCATACTGCAGATAGCCTCCGAGTAATGAGATTCCTAACAATGAACAAATGATCCTAAGAGTGAGGATCAAGAACTCAGATACTCTACCGCATTTAACGCACTTCAAGGAGGTCGATAACATGTACCAAATATGTGGAATCAGCATCAGAATGAAATCATAAGTCTATAATAAACGAGACATGTATGATAGCTCAATTAAAGATAATCGGCCTTACTAACAACGAGTAAATAAGAGTATACTTACAACATAAAAATAGAAGCTCATTATCAAAGCAGACCACCCGCCCGCAGATCATTAAGCAATCCTACTCAAACTATTTCACCCGTGATAGTCGCGTGGACCCGCATGAGGTATTCTCGACGGGACTATTTCACCCGTGATAGTCGTGGTAGACCGCACGGTATTCCTCGCATAGGTTGTATCCGCCCGCACGGGACTATTTCACCCGCATAAGCCCTTACGGACTCGCACGAGGTATTCCTCGCATCGTGGGTAGCAAATCCACTAATATGCAAATGCTACAAACTCTGGAATGACCAGAATGAATAACATACTACTAGTACAAACCGCTTATCACATTACAACATAAGCACTACCGGCTTATCATACATAACATAAGCACTACCGGCTTATCATACCATATATAAGCAAGTTAAGAAATCTCTTAACTTCTTATTAGTCTTATACATGTACACTCTCATTTTTAGTTTACTCAAGGCACTAACATGTCATTATAAAAATCCGGGAATTTAACCCAAAGTACTATGTACTTCCACTCTTTTAAAATGACTCTTTTTCATACAAAACTTCCAAGATACTAATAATCGTAGTATCAAGTCACAATTTCTTTTCAAGACAAGTCACAATACCTTTAGAAATAAAATTAGGCTTCTAAATCAAGTGACTTCTTCTCTTATAAAACCTTAGGCAATTGATGCCTTAAAATCAATTTGTCTTTCATTAATTCAAGTCATTTATCATACTTAAATTACTTAGAGTAAATCACTCTTTTTAACCTTCCATAAAGTTATTATAACCAACTTCCCATAAAACCGCTATACTAGCTTTATACCTTAGAAACTTACATTCTTCTTTTATATCGAAGAGGCTTAAACTTTCCAACAAAACAAGTATCAAAATACTTTCAACATACTTATAGTCTCTTAACTTTTGAAAACCAAGATATCCTTAATATTTAAACAAGTGAGTTAATTCCCTAACTCAACCAACTTGGACATTCTTAAAATAAGCCAAGGATATCAAATGGACTAAATTGTCAAAATCTCAGACGCTCACCAGACTATACATTTACAACTTACTCATGCTCAAGAGATAAGAAAGTTCCACATACCTCTTCGGTTTAATCCACTTGCTAAGTCCAATTCGTCGTACGTAGTATGTCAACCTATAATGACCATAATACGTCTATTAACTTCTAGTTTCAAACGTAGAATATTCCAAGTGCAAAGTCACTAAATTCTACGGAAAATCGGACAACACTTCCTTTGTTTCTACATACTTTGCCACCTTTTTCAAGGCCGAATTCAATAACCAAACACGCCACATTTAAGGCTCAACAAAGTAGTTAACAATAGGGGATTACACGCTTAATCAAGACGTGTAAAATTCCGCCCCACAATAAACATCAAACTAGTCCAACATATAATGTCCATTCGGCAAAATAGGGACAACAATACAAATTCGTTTCCAATCCCTTTTCAATCCAAGTAGTTTAATATAACATGTTATCTAGCCACAATTGATTATAACTACTACAATCCTCAAGTAGGTAAGCATGCGACGATTCTAATTATCGACCAAATTGTATTTCAATTTCAAATGACTTAACATGTCATTTTCGGATTTGAGCTTCCAAATTTCCATAACACTTATCAATCTTCATAACACATATCACATGATCATTTCTAACTTATAATAACATGGAATCTTCAATTACAAAAGTAAGACGAAGATTATACATCATTTAGCCCAAATATGATCCAAGATTACAAGTCGATCTTTAGCAACTTTAGCTCTTCCTTTCGACGTTCCAATCCACTCCAAGGAACCCTTAGAAGCTTATGAAGAACTCCTCTTCAAGTTCCAACTTCAAAGTTGAATAACTTCTTAGGTTTTCGCCTTGCGACTAATACGAAAACACCATTTTTCCGGGATCTTTCTATTGAGATACACTTACAATACCCTTAGGTACCTTGGTTTAAAGTATGGGTATTATTGGACAAAAATTGAAAAAAATTCTCTTGGAAATGGGTCATTTGCCGTGAGCTTCACAATAGGGAGCAAGAACAAGATTTCAAATTTTTTCTAAGTGTAGAATGACAAAGTCTTGCTACTAGTAAGCTTATATAACACTAGGAAGGGTCAAGATTAAAACAAATGGGTGGCTTGTATGAGTTTCACAAGGATCAAGCCAAGTGGCCCTTTGACAAGTCAACAATGTCAAGCTTTTTGTCTTTGCAAGACTTGGTCATTTAAATTATGGTCAAATGACCATTTCATCCATGCCATTTTCGTCCAAGACCACTAAGGGGGTGACACGTGTCGCCCTCCCGTTCGTCGCAATATTTCGTTTTCCGACAATTCCATAATTCCGATAAATTTTTACTCGTCTCAAATCTTAACATTTTTAAGTTCTTACGTACGTTCTTATAAACATATCCTGGAATTCCGGGGTGTAACATTCTTTCCCCCTTAGAAACATTCGTCCCCGAATGTTCTTTTGGGAGTCAAACTTAAAGGTAGCGGCATAGTCTCCTTACAACCCCTACATACCAATAATGCCACACGTGGCCACATAACAATACTCATACCAAAATGTCAACTCAACCCCACGTGTCAACGCTTGCTATCCGCCTAAACCTTCACGACTGAGCTTACTAATAATCTTTCCTGGATAAGCTTCGCCTTATCCACAACCCGTTGAATCAAGTCTGGACCAAATAACTGAACCTCGCCTATGTCGAACCAACCAACCGGCGATCTACACTTTCTTATATACAAGGCCTCATACAGGGCCATCCGAATACTGGAAGGGTATCTGTTATCGTATGTAGCTCAACAAGAGGCAAATAATTCTTTCAGCTAACTCTGAAATCAATAACACAGGCCCGCCGCCTATCCTCAAGTGCCTAGATAGCACACTCTGCCTGTCCGTCGGTCTGAGGGTGTAATGCAACACCGAGACTCACCTGTGTCCCTAAACCCTTCTGAAAGACCTCCAGAAGTTATCCGTAACCGAGCTCATCTGTCTGACCTCATAAACGTAGGAACCCCTGCTCGCCTCACAATCTCCCGCTATATAAGCTAGCATAAACCTCATCCGAGCAAAGTGGTCCTAATCGAAGAACACTACTGGTTTCGCCAAATTTAATTACTATGACTTCGTGAGTCGCACTTCCTCCGAGTACGATGCCACCCTGTAACAAGATCCATATTAATTACCTCTCATATCTAGGTTGGGATTTCAATCGCCTGTAATAGCC
The DNA here is from genome assembly GCA_029844215.1 of Przewalskia tangutica. Taxonomy (NCBI): domain Eukaryota; kingdom Viridiplantae; phylum Streptophyta; class Magnoliopsida; order Solanales; family Solanaceae; genus Przewalskia; species Przewalskia tangutica. Next base: position 12,200,336 of record CM056737.1, read on the forward strand.
CACTGGGCTTCTGGTGCTCAACCATGACCTGCTACTAACTCGGACACTAAGCAGTAAACTTCGTTATGTCCCTTTTACGGTCCTCTTACCCATACATACATCTGAGATCATGACATAACTTAGTCGACCCCGAACAATTTGAGCGATAAGCACTGCGTGCCTCCCCTAAAACCTGCTGACTAGTCCTGCAGCACCGGGTACACACAATCTATCCTCATATCACAGCACATCATCCGGTGCTACTCAAAACAGGCTCTTCTCTTCTCGGAGAGTCGTATCTCGATACCGTATCATAACTAGATCCTCATATTGTCGCCTCTTTACCTCCTCAACGACTAAGACTCAAAGAACCTCGGATCTAAACTTCATTAACCTTGGAAACAAATAATCGAACTCCTAGGCTCGGTAACTGAAGAATTTCACGGACCACGTCCAGTCTATCTGGATGTCCATCTGGCATACTACCCTTAGATCCATGACTCGCAGTATTCAGAATCGCCTCGCTTTCCCCGGTGGTATAGATATCGATATCACAATCCTTGAATAACTCTAACCACCATCGCTGCCGCAAATTCTACCGCCTCACCGCAGATATACCGAGGCTTTTGTGGTCCGCATAAATATCCACACGGTCTATATATACGCCATGCCCCAAATCTTCAAGGCATGATTTAACCGCCGCCACTTCTAAATCGCGAGTGGCGTAATTTCTTTCCCCGCTTCCTAACTACCGGAAAACATAGCTCTATCTCATCCAAGTCATACAAGACACAACCTAGCCCAACACCCAACGTGTTAACATAATAACCTAACCTCTAGTCTTTCGTGAGGAGTTAGAATCAGTAGTCGAGTCAACTTATGTTTCAATAATCGAAACCTTTCTCATTCTTATAAATATTCGTGTCCTTAATCTCACCATGGCTCCTGCTTCTTTTCTCTCTGCAACCAAACTTGGTCATTAACTTAGATTTGATTCTTTTGCTTGCCTCCCGCTAAGACTTCCACAATCACAATTTAGTGGGAGATTTCTGATCTCGCCAAGTAATAACCCGATTATTTTCTCCTGTACCAGAGCTTATAGTCGTATTCAACCTCAATTCATCAGACACATATTCCAATGACTTGTCAAGACTTCTTATCGTTCGGGTGTCCACTCGTCTTTCCTTTATAAGTTATTTCAATTTGTCCTGGGGCCCCTTACCCCTTCGTATTTTCTTACAATCTTTCTCGTCAATACCGATGCTACCACTTTTCCTCGAGGTGTTCTTACTGCCCATTATTTACTAATGGTCTTACATTAGTCTGGGGTAATCATATCTCGTGCAACTTACATAACCATAGTCGTATTCTCTTTTATCCTCCTGGTCATAACCTTACCTTATGCTTATTATTAGCAAAAGTATTTCTATCTTGATTCATAATCGTACAGTTTCATATATGCGCACTACCTGCATTTTTATCCTTACGACACTTCCTCGACCATTTCGTAACGTCGTTCTTAATTACCCCAACACAATACTTTTCTCATGGTTATCCAAAATCAGAACCTATGGTACGACGACATCAAGACCTTACTACCTCATATCCTTCGCCTAACAATCATGGGTACACATAACCCCATAATACGAAACCGCCTCACGGGGAGAGAACTTATCTCCACTAAATAAACTTTCTCTCGAGTCGCAACCCTAATCACCGGTCCTCATGTCCAAGAAATATCTAATCATCACGCACCGCCTTAAAGTCGTGGTAGATTTTCAAAACCTACCAAAGATATCTTCTGCTTTTCCGAGGCAAGACTGCATTTATCTTATTCTAGCGCACATAGCCTTCATACCGATTTGAGCCTCTAATCTTGGAGTTACTATTCAACAACATAAGGCCATTTCCGCTCACAACTCGGTTCCGTGGAATGCGCCCACTAACCCGTGAAATGATTTACTAGACTTGCTTTGCACCGTGACTGCCACGAATGACTACTATCTACCGATCCCATTCCATTTCAAAGCTGCTACACCCTTAATAGGTCCTCAACTCGACTCGGCGTCATACTTAACTCTTACCCTTGGTCTGACTTAACTTTTTACTACCCGAGAAGGCCTTATATATCTAAGGTCTCGGTGGTTATCAACATTCCTAGGCTCGAAATTTCCATGCTCCACGCCTACCTTATTAGTCCCCCCGTAAACGGGTACAAAAACTTCTCGTAATACCATAATCGTGTTGTCTTGACCACAACAACCATACTTACTCCATACGGATCGCACCCGTACCATTCTCTTAATCATACCACGTAGCTTAACCTATTAACATAGTCTTCCATTAATTCCCTTAATAATAACTTCTTAAGGGTCCATTTCCTTCTCAGACAGCTCATCATTTCCTAATTATCTCAAATTAGTACGTAAAACCTTGATGAGAATTCATTAAACTGTTTCATACCTTCCCGGTATTTATTTAGTCCTTACCAAATCCTGGTAACCGAAAACCATTCTAGGCAACACGCGTCCGACCCTCATACATAAATACGTATAGCTGTATGTTACAATACCAACTATACTACAAATATTACCTACCTGGATACGTAATCCACATCATCTTTCCTGGGTCACTGATGCCTTTCTCGTAGCTGCAAACAACATAACCTGTTAGGGAGAGACGACCCTAACCACACAGCTCTATCGCACGATCTTAGAGTGAGAAGAATGGAAACCAATCCTAAATGTCCTGCAACCTCCTGATTATAGATGTGGTGCACAACACACCGATAATCAAGACTCTACTAGACACGGTCTGTAGACACTTTCCGAGGACTAATCGCTCGATACCACTTTTGTCACGACTTAATTCAAGCTCACTGATCGTGCCCTACCGGGCACCCTTTCGATATACATCGAGAATAGCAATGAACATACACAACTTATAAAATGCTTAAACATAAAATAACAACAGGCTAGCCGATAAGGCCACCTTCCGTAAAATATACGTAATAAAACAGTACATCTTTTTTTTTACAACCCAATCCACAATGTGACTACAGACCTCTAAGAATAACAACTGTGACGGGACAGGGCCCCGCCATACCCCTGAATATACAACAATCAACCATACCAGAGATAGGCCTCCGGAGTAATGGAGATTCCCAACAATAACAAAGGATCCTAAGAGTGAGGATCAAGAATCAGATACTCTACCGCAAGCATTTAACGCAGCCCTCAAGGAGGTCGCATAACATGTACCAAATATGTGGAATCAAAGTATTGTAATGAAATCATAAGTCTATAATAAACCGAGACATGTATGATAGCTCAATTAATGCATAATCGTGCCTTACTAACAATGAGAGTAAATAAGAGTATACTTACAACATAAAAATAGGAAGCTCATGATCAAAGCAGACCACCCGCCCGCAGATCATTACAATCTTAATCTCGACTATTTCACCCGTGATAGTCGTGTGGACCCGCATGAGGTATTCTCGCACGGGACTATTTCACCCAGATAGCCGTGGTAGACCGCATGAGGTATTCCTCGCATAGATCAGATTCGCCGCATGGAACTATTTCACCCGTGATAAGCCCTTACTGACTGCATGAGGTATTCCTCGTGATCGCGGTAGCAAATCCACGGAATATGCAAATGCCACAAACCCGGGGAATGACTCCATAATGAATAACATACTACTAGCACAAACCGGCTATCACACATAACATAAGCACTACCGGCTTATCATACATAACATAAGCACTACCGGCTTATCATACCATATATAAGCAAGTTAAGAAATCCCCTAACTTCTTATTAGTCTTATACATGTACACTCTCATTTTTAGTTTACTCAAGGCACTAACATGTCATTATAAAAATCCGGGAATTTAACTCAAAGTACTATGTACTTCCACTCTTTTAAAATGACTCTTTTTCATACAAAACTTCCAAGATACTAATAACCGTAGTATCAAGTCACAATTTCTTTTCAAGACAAGTCACAATACCTTTAGAAATAAAATTAGGCTTCTAAATCAAGTGACTTCTTTTCTTATAAAACCTTAGGCAATTGATGCCTTAAAATCAATTTGCCTTTCATTAATTCAAGTCATTTATCATACCTAAATTACTTAGAGTAAATCACTCTTTTTAACCTTCCATAAAACTATTATAACCAACTTCCCATAAAGCCGCTATACTAGCTTTATACCTTAGAAACTTACATTCTTCTTTTATAACCAAGAGGCTTAAACTTTCCAACAAAACAAGTATCAAAATACTTTCAACATACTTATAGTCTCTTAACTTTTGAAAACCAAGATATCCTTAATATTTAAACAAGTGAGTTAATTCCCTAACTCAACCAACTTGGACATTCTTAAAATAAGCCAAGGATATCAAATGGACTAAATTGTCAAAATTTCAGACGCTCATCAGATTATACATTTACAACTTACTCATGCTCAAGAGATAAGAAAGTTCCACATACCTCTTCTGCTTAATCCACTTGTTAAGTCCAATTCCCGCATATAGTATGTCAACCTATAATGACCATAATACGCCTATTAACTTCTAGTTTCAAACGTAGAATATTCCAAGTGCAAAGTCACTAAATTCTACTAAAATCTGACAAAGACTTCCTTTGTTTCTACATACTTTGCCACCTTTTTCAAGGCCGAATTCAATAACCAAACACGCCACATTTAAGGCTCAACAAAGTAGTTAACAATAGGGGATTACACGCTTAATCAAGACGTGTAAAATTCCTCCCCACAATAAACATCAAACTAGTCCAACATATAATGTCCATTCGGCAAAATAAGGACAACAATACAAATTCGTTTCCAATCCCTTTTCAATCCAAGTAGTTTAATATAACATGTTATCTAGCCACAATTGATTATAACTACTACAATCCTCAAGTAGGTAAGCATGCGATGATTCTAATTATCGACCAAATTGTATTTCAATTTCAAATGGCTTAACATATCATTTTCGGATTTGAGCTTCCAAATTTCCATAACACTTATCAATCTTCATAACACATATCACATGATCATTTCTAACTTATAATAACATGGAATCTTCAATTACAAAAGTAAGACGAAGATTATACCTCATTTAGCCCAAATATGATCCAAGATTACAAGTCGATCCTTAGCAACTTTAGCTCCTCCTTTCGACGTTCCAATCTACTCCAAGCAACCCTTAGAAGCTTATGAAGAACTCCTCTTCAAGTTCCAACTTCAAAGTTGAATAACTCCTTAGGTTTTCGCCATGACTAATACGAAAAACACCATTTTTCCTGATCTTTCTATCGAGATACACTTACAATACCCTTAGGTACCTTGGTTTAAAGTGATGGGATTATTCGACAAAAATTGAAAAATTTCTCTGAAATGGGCCATTTGCCAGCTTCACAATAGGGAGCAAGAACAAGATTTCAAATTTTTCTAAGTTTAGAATGACAAAGTCTTGTTACTAGTGTTTATATAACACTATAAGCGGTCAAGATTAAAACAAACGGGTGGCTTCGATGAGTTTCATATGATCGCTGCCGCCCTTTGACAAGTCAACAATGTCAAGCTCTTTGTCTTTGCAAGACTTGGTCATTTAAATTATGGTCAAATGACCATTTCATCCATGCCATTTTCGTCCAAGACCACTAAGGGGGTGACACGTGTCGCCATCCCGTTCGTCGCAATATTTCGTTTTCCGACAATTCCATAATTTCGATAAATTTTTACTCGTCTCAAATCTTAACATTTTTAAGTTCTTACGTACGTTCTTATAAACATATCCTGGAATTCCGGAGTGTAACAATGAGTTTCACAAGGATTCTAGCCAAGTGGCCCTTGGACTTAGTCAACAATGTCAAGCTCTAAGACTTTAGCAAGACTTGCTCATCTTAATATTGGTCAAATGACCATTCTATCCATGGTTCAATTCGTTCAAGACCAATAAGGGTGGGTGACACGTGTCGCCCTCCCATTCGTCGCAATGTTTCATTTTCCGACAATTCCATTATTCTGATAAATTTTTACTCGTCTCAAATCTTAACATTTTTGAGTTCTTACGTACGTTCTTATAAACATATCCCGAATTCCGGTGTATGGCGCCGGCTCATGCCCGCAGTGTTAGTACAGTGTCAGCGATCCTCGCTTCAGATCTTTGTTCAATTTTGGGGAAAAGGCTCCATTTACTCCGAGGCTTATCTTTTGGCATGATCCTCATGTAGATTTGTGTATATTCGTGGTACGGGCCCCGTCCCACACAGAATTATGTGAAAATTTTTAGAGGTCCAGAGTCATATCTGGTCGGGTTGTAAAGAAAAAAAGACGAATCGTTTGGCTTTATATATATATATATATGTCCGGGGAGGTAGCCTTATCGGCTAGCCTGTTGTTTATTTCCTATAAATGTACGTTAGGAGTTCATGTATGTTCCGCTGATGTTCTCTCGATGTTATTTATGCGGTGCCCAAGTAGGCACTGGGCCATGCCCGGTCGTGACAGATCTCCATTCCCAGAAGTTTCCGGGCTGCACCCAAATCCTTTATATCAAACTCGTCACTGAGAAGATCCTTCAACTTCTAGATATCAGACTTCTCATTTGCAGCTATCAACATATCATCTACATACAGGACCAAGTAAATCAAAGAACTATTTGCTGACCTATTGTAGTAAACACAACAATCATATGGACTTCTGTTGTAGCCAATCTCTACCATATAGTTGTCGAACCTTTTGTACCACTGCCTCGGAGACTGCTTTAGCCCATACAAGGACTTCTTCAACTTGCAAACATAGTACTCCTTACTGTGAACTCAAACCCATCCGGCCGAGTCACGATATTTCCTCCTCCAACTCTCCATGTAGGAAAGTTGTCTTCACATCTAGTTGTTCAAGTTCCAGATTCTGATGTGCAACTATTACTAGTAGTACCCTGATGGAAGTGTGTCTGACCACTGGCGAGAAAATCTCATTGTAGTCTACCCCCTCTCTCTGATTGAACCCCCTAGCTACAACTCGAGTTTTATACTTGATACCCTCCACAGGTGTTCTTCATTCCTTCTTCTTGTAGATCCACTTGCAAGTGACAACTTTTCTGTCTCGCGGTCGCTTGGCTAACTCCCAAGTCTGATTCTTATGGAGTGACTCTATCTCATCTCTCATAGCAGCAAGTCATTGGGAAGATTCAGTACATGTAACTGCTTCTTTATAAGTGGATGTCTCATGTGAGTCAGAATCCACTTCTTCAGCAATCTGCAATGCATAAGCTATCATGTCTTCAAAACCATACCTTCTGGGAGGTATTCCATAATTTGCTCTCTTTGATAGATTAAGAGCCAAATTGTGTTGATTTGATGTTGGTAATGAATATCCTGATGATTCTCGCTTCGATCGCGTTGTTGGACTTCATATGATGGTTCACCCTTATCTGGAGTGACTTGTTGCTCCACCTGTTTCCCAATACTACCACCAACAATAGACTTCACAGTAGGGTTAAACATAGAATTTTCATCAAAAACTATATTCCTGCTCAGTATAACCCTCTTCTCAGATGGGGACCTGTAACCTTTAACACCATCCCCATAACCCACAAACACTCCCCTTTTAGCTCGTGGTTCTAATTTACTCTCATTCACATGATAATAAACATTGCAACCAAAAGCTCTCAAGCCAAAGTAATCAAGAAGTTACTGCACTCACATCTCAAAAGGAGTTTCAGATGCATCACGCGAGGTCCACGATTTATCGCCAGCGTCGCACTAACTGCCTCGCCTGCACGTCCTAATTAGTCCAAAGATTAGAGAGCATGCATCTAGCCTCTCCGTAAGTGTCCGATTCTTTTTCTCGCTATACCATTGTGTCAAGGCGCTCCCCGATCGTATTGATGCCTAGCAATCCCTTCTTTCTACAAAATTCATCAACTCGTAACATCAAAATTCCGCACCATTATCACTACGCCTTTTGTTATACCTCGTATTTCCGCAGTATGTACGCGGAGACGCACGCATTTAACATTTGAGACTTAAAGTTTGGCTTTGTTCAAATTTGGGCACAAGTACGCATAGAGTCGCTTTCCGACTAAACGCTTCCATTAAATTTACGAGGAAAATTCCGCCATGTCATTTATATTTTTGGCGGATTTTTCCGAGAGATAAAATATTTTGATCAACGAGGGTGACACGTGTCACCTCACATCGAAGCGCGGGCGCAACCTCGACGCACTGGGGTCACGCCGCCAATCGCTCCTTGTTTTGGCCTTGTTTTCGGGCTTGTTTGGTGCCATGTTTTGTGCCTTGTTTTGCCGAGTAGGTTGGTGCACTTGGCTTGATCAAGGCCTTACACTTGCCTTGCACACGGCTCGATCTCGCCATCGTTGGCTTTGGTTTTGCTATAAATACCCCCTAAGCTCAAGACTTTATTCATCCAAAACTTCCAAGTCTTCAAACCTCTCCTCCCTTCTGCTTCCAGCCGAGCTTCCCCTTTTCGTGGCCTCGCCGAGGTTCCCTCCTCCTCCTAGCTCTAGCCGCGGGTACCCCCAGCCTAGTTGTTTCGTATAATACACCCCCTCGTAGAAAGTATTCTCCAAGTATTGTTATAATGCCCAAAATACCTTAGCCTTATACCTTGTAGTATTCCAAAGTTACCTCTATACGTAGAGTCCCAAATACTACCTTTGTCCTCTTAGTCTCAAACCGAAACCCTAAGGAAATCTTCATAGTTGGTCAAGATTTGAGCAGTGTTGGCTGAACTTCTGGCGGTTGTTTGGAGTGGTCTGAGCGCACTGAGTCGAGCTAAACCTTGCTCAGATCGACATTATAACTTGATAATTTTGGGCTTGTTGAGGTAAATATTCTTGTCCCTTATCAGAATTGGAGATTACATGTTGTAGGATTATATAGTCAAGATACTATATATAGAATCAACATACTATGCAATGCTTTTTGACTTAAGCCCAATTTAAAGAAAGAATCGAATCAGAATTACATAGATCAGACATAAGAGACTTGCGTAGCATTGCCGTGTTGTAGAATTGTATACGCCCGCTAGACGATAAACCCCCTCGTCAAGCTGTAGCCTACCGATAGAGAGAGATTTACGCTGCCATGCGAGCCGCCAATTTTCTGTAATATGGAACCGCATGTTAGAAGTTAATAGACGCCAGGCCTTATGCGAAAGATCGCGAGTAGCGATTCTACTCAAGAGTGGAAACGCCAGCCGTGTTACAAAGATCGCGAGTGTTTTGCTTATTGTCGATACACCGCGAGGTATGCGAACCTCTTCCTATCCTTCTAGCATGATGCTTTGTAAACTATGTAGTACTAGACGCATACGTGTTAAATGAGTTGGTTGGTTTAAAACATAGGTGTTATAATAGCTTTACGAAGTTAGTTATAACGACTCTACGAGGTAAAAGATTGGTTTGTTGATCAGAAGTTAAGAGACTTGATCTTGAAAGATAAGAGACTTAACTTGTTTTACTTCGTTGTTAACATTTTGTTAAACGTGTTGTGAAACCTCATTCGCATGAGTAATGAGTACTGGTTTTAAAAAGAATAATGTTTTACCGATTTCTAAAACGAATAAGTTGTCGAGCAAACCACAACAAATACTTAATAAAGCGTGTATTGACAATTAACTAATTGTTATTAAAACCAAGAGAAACCTCCATCCGCATAAGCTAAGATAAGACAAAATTGTATTACATCTCCTAGATCACGGTCAGAATAAGATTGTTGTAAACAAGAATAAACTACCACGATAAGACATATGTTACTCAATTGTTTTAAAAGAGATTAAGACTACGAGTTATTAAACCTTTCTAAAATGAGAAACTCGAGCATTTGAAATTAGGCAAACTTGAACGCTTGGGAAATAATGTTGTTACTTGATTTTACAAAAGGAAGTATTTTGGTTTACCTAAACGCGAGTCACTCTATTTTTATACTACGTATCTACGACCTTTACGAAAGGAACGGATCTCTTAAAAGGAATTTAACGACGTAGTACTTAGGTTAAAACCTAGACTTTGATACGAAACGGAAGTACCTCGAGTCAGGTGTAACTCGCCTATGTTGTCGTAACTCGCCACGCTTGTTGGATAGCCTTTGTCGCAAGTGTTGATATCAGTGACTTCGGAAGGAGTGATCTTTTATAAAAGTCTGTAAGTACGGTAATTTGCTCGAGCTTGCTTTCGGATAGCCCAAGGCGCGGTATAACGTTGTTGACGCCATACGGACACGCTCACACCGGCGCACTCGGTACGCGCTACGTACGGGTGGTCGATTACCGATATATTGTTATCAGGTTATACGGATACGCCTACACCGGCGCATTCCGGGGCGCGCTACGCGCGGTTAATCACCCAAGATATTATTGATAATGTCACTGACGTGTCTACACCGGCGCACTCCGGCATGCGCCGGGCATTGTTATTATTGTTGCATCACGGGTACGCTACACCGACGCAGACTCCGGCACGCGCCACGACGAACACGATTGATATCGGGCGCGAGACCCATAGTTATATTTGAGCGATGACTGGCGTGAGTCCTCGACGACGCGGATCGCTTATGTCAGGAATCGTAGTTTTGTCATCATACATGTCTCCCGCTTTCATATAGATCGTTATGATTTCATTTACGTGATTTTTGCGCTTCACATACTGTACTGCCAGATCGACTTCTTCGGGGCCGCGCTCATGCCGCAGTAGAGTACATCCAGAGTGGATCCCCGCCATGATCACGCCAACAGATTGAAGCTCCGCTTCTCCGAGGCTTATCTTTCGCATGCTACTCGAGTCAGGTTCTTGTACATTCTGGTATGACGGGCCCCGCCCCATCATGTTGTATAAAACTCTGTAGGTCCGTAGTACCGCTGCAAGTGTGGTTTGTAAAGGATTAAACTGCTCGCTTGAAAGAGTTGTATATATATACTTTATCGAAGCGTAAACCGCTTCGTTGGCCTGCTTTATGATCATATATCTGCTTTCGTAAGTTTTATTTTCCGCCGTTTTCTCGACGTCAGATCACTAGTGTGCCCGGTAGCACCACCACGCCCGGATCGGTCGCGACAAAAGTGGTATCATACAGCGCTTAATCCTCTGAAAGTGTCTACGCATCGCGTTCAGTAAAGTCTTGATTATCGACGTCGCGCACCACATCTATAATCGTGAGGTCGCAGGACATTTAGGATTGGTTTCATTCTTCTCATTCCGGATCGTGCCTTAGAGTCAGGTTGTAAGTCGACCCTCCGACGATCTCGCTTTACCGCTTATGCCTCCGCAAGTGCAACCAGAGCCTGGGCGGCAAGGCAACAGGAGTCGCAGTGAGATACAGAGGAGTACGAGGCGCAGCCCTGACAAGATTGAGGTCAGGCTTCAGACGGCGAAGTTTTGACGCCGCCAACCCCAAAAGACTTAGAACCGCAGCAAGGGTCCGCCGAGACCACAAGACTGAGCCTCCACCCACACCGGAGCAGATGAGACGGGTACGAGATGGTTCAGCTTGCCGTGGTCGCGGGCCGAGCATGGCGATAGGCCGACGCAGCAGCCCAGCCTCAGAGCACCAGCCGTTCACCCCGAGCGTATAGCTCGAGGCTACGGACTTTCCGAGTCAGAGCCCGCCGTAGTTTTACGGGTCGAGGCCGGCGATGATCCGCAGGAGTTCATCCAGAGTTACAGCTGGCCACGAGAGTGATCAAGGCTTCGAGACCGAGCCGGTGGTCTTGTTCGTGACGGCCGCGCTGATACCGCAGCCGATCGTTTGATTCGCGAGTTGTCCCGGAGAGTACGCGCTCAGCAGATGGACGAGTTCTCGCAGGCATTCCTCACTCACTTCTTGCCTCCGCACGGCGAGGGCACGCCGGCAGACGGCGATGCCGAGACGTAGCGGCGACGGCCGAGTACAACGCGAGTTTGACTCGCTGCCTCAGATGTCCCCGCTTTAGTGGCAACCATGGAGGATAGAGTGCACCGCCACGCCACCGCCAGATGATTACTTGACAGAGGCTTGCTCGAGCGTAGCTTCACCGGCACGACATTGCCCGCACGCAGCTCACGACCGACGCGAGGCACGAGAGGTCGACTGAACGATCAAGATCGCAGTAAGAGGCCGTAACAACAGGTCCTTGGTGACTTTCGAGGCGACCGCCAAGAAGATACTAGTTTTGTACTTCCACCAAGCAGAGTGGTCCTCCACAACCTTCGAGCATCCAGAGTATTCGTGCGAGCAGTCGTGGCTCCGCGGTTCGTGTCAGAAGTATGGCGGTTGCTGACGCGTTACCCTACCTCTGCGTGGTCGATGGTAGACCGCATTTCGGGAGTGTCGCGCGCCAAGGAGCTTGTTATTTTTGCGCCACCGCCATTTTGCGAGGAACCGTCCGACTGGGTAGTACTGATGTTACGATCACCTTCAGATCGCGGGCCGTTCATCACCTTCTACGCTTATGCGCCCGCATTGACTGACCCATGATTGTGAGTGACGCGCGAGACAGTATATCCTTAACCTCTGTAGTTTTGTACGTCGATGTGTTTAGTGTTATGTTCGGATAGCTTTGTGCTAAAATGTGATTTAAACCCGTTAGTGTAGAGGTAAGCCCGGGCATGGTAAGCGAACCTTAGACTATTTCACGATCAGACCTTAGAGGTAAGTGTCGCCTTTGTAAAAGATTTATTTTATGTTTGACCTTATTAGAGCGCGAGTATACGTGGAGTTATCGTGGGAATTCTTCTGGTCAGGTAAAATAAGTGGTAGCTTTCATGACTAATAGTAAGATTGTTCCGATCGTGAACAAGAGCGGCGCGCGGCTGGTCGGGCCGAGGACCATTTCGCGTCAACCCGCAGCCCGGCTGCGCGGGCCGGGCCGAGCGGTCCCGCCGTGGTAGGTCACGAGGATGCTAGCCCGAGTTTTGTTAACCATCGATGAAGTTCGTGGATACGTTCGACCGTAAGCGTTCGCAAGGCCGGAATGGCCTTAAAGAAGATCGAGGTTAGTAAGATGACCGCGAGGTAGCGACTCGCTTTGAGAATCAAGCAACGATCAAGTATGGCACGCCCCGAGCGACACTAGAACCTCGCGCAAAGTGACAAAGCAGTACGCATCACGAGTAAGCGAAGGCGAACGCGTGTTATTTTCGCGGCTGCCGCGGGCGCTGCAACTTGTTGAGGAACTTCATCGATATCCGCTTGAGAAGCGAACATTCGACGAATGTTTCTGGCGAGGAGAATGTTATACCTCGTATTTCCGCAGTATGTACGCCGAGACGACGCATTTAAACATTCGAGACTTAAAGTTTGGCTTTGGTTCAAATTTGGGCACAAGTGCCGAATAGAGTCGCTTCCGACTAAACGCTTTCACATTTACGTAGGAAAATTCCGCCATGTCATTTATATTTTTTATGGATTTTTCCGAGAGATAAAATATTTTGATCAACGAGGTGACATGTGTCACCTCACATCGAAGCGCGGGCGTAACCTCGACGAATCGGTCACGCCGCCAATTGGCTCCTTGTTTTGGCCTTGTTTCGCGGCTTGTTTGGCGCCATGTTTCAGGCCTTGTTTCGCGAGTAGGGTTGTGTGCACTTGGCTTGATCAAGGTCTTACACTTGCCTTGCACACGGCTTGATCTCGCCATCGTTGGCTTTTGGTTTTGCTATAAATACCCCTAAGTCAAGACTTCATTCATCCAAAACTTCCAAGTCTTCAAACCCTCTCCTCCCTTCTCGCTTCCAGCCGAGAGCTTCCTCCCCTTTTCGTGTGGCCTTGGCCTAGGTTCCCCTCCTCCTAGTGGTCTAGGTACCCCAGCCTAGTTGTTTCAGATAATACACCCTCCCTGGTAGAAAGTATTCTCCAAGTATTGTTATAATGCCCAAAATACCTTAGCCTTATACCTTGTAGTATTCCAAAGTTACTCTATACGTAGAGTCCCTAAATACTACCTTTGTCCTCTTAGTCTCAAACCGAAACCCTAAGGAAATCTTCATACTTGGTCAAGTATTTGAGCAGGTTGGTTAGAACTTCTATGGTTGTTTGAGTGGTCGAGCGCACTGAGTAGAGCTAAACCTCGCTCAGGATCGACATTATAACTTGGATAATTTTGGGCTCATTGAGGTAAATATTCTGTCCCTTATCAGAATTGAGATTACATGTTGTAGGAATATATATAGTCGAGGTATACTATATAGAATCAACATTATACGGCAATGTCTTTTGACTTAAGCCCAATTTAAAGAAAGAATCGAATCAGAATTACATAGATCAGACATAAGAGACTTGTGTAGATTGCTGTGTCAGAGAATTGTATACGCCCGTTAGACGATAAACCTCGTTGGCTTCGTAGCTACCGATAGAGGAGAGATTTACGCCGTCATGGGGAGACGCCAATTTTATGTAATATGGAACCGCAAGTTGGAAGTTAATAGACGCCATGCCTTATAGCGGAAGATCGCGAGCAGTAGCGATTCTACTCAAGAGTGGAAACGCCAGCCAAAGTTACAGATCGCGAGTGTTTTGCTTATCGTCGATACTCGCCGCGAGGTACGCGAACCTCTTCCTATCCTTCTAGCACGACGCTTGTAAACTATGTAGTACGGTAGACGATACGTGTTAAATGAGTTGGTCGTTTAAAACATGTGTGTTATAATAGTTTTATGGGAAGTTAGTTATAACGACTCTACGTAGGTAAAAGATTGGTTTGTTGATCAGAGAAGTTAAGAGACTCGATCTTGAAAGATAAGAGACTTAACTTGTTTTACTTCGTTGTTAACATTTTGTTAAACGTGGTCAGAAACCTCATTCGCGAGTAACGAGTACTTGGTTTTAAAAAGAATAATGTTTTACCGATTTCTAAATGAGAATGTTGTTTAGCAAACCACAGCCGCTTAATAAAGGAAGCGTGTATCGACAATTAACTAATTGTTATTAAAACCAAAGAGAAACCTCCATCCGCATGGCTAAGATAAGACAAAATTGTATTACATCTCCTAGATCACGGTCAGAATAAGATTGTTGTAAACAAGAATAAACTACCACGACAAGACATATGTTACTCAATTGTTTTAAAAGAGATTAAGACTACGAGTTATGAAACCTTTCTAAAATGAGAAACTCGAGCATTTGAAATTAGGCAAACTCGAACGCTTGGGAAATAATGTTGTTACTTGATTTTACAAAAGGGAAGTATTTTGGTTTACCTAAACGAGTCACTCTATTTTTATACTACTTGTATCTAGTGACCTTTACGAAAGGAATGGATCTCTTAAAAGGAATTTAACGACGTAGTACTTTGTGGTTAAAACCCGCACTTTGATACGAAACTAAGTACCTTGAGTCAGGTGTAACTCGCCTATGCTTGTTGCGTAACTCGCCACGCTTGTTGTGATAGCCTTTGTTGCGTTGTTGATATCGTGTGACTTCTGGGAAGGAGTGGATCTTTTATAAAAGTCTGTAAGTATGGTAATTTGCTCGAGCTTGTCGCGATAGCCCGTCGCGGTATAACGTTGTTGATGCCACATACGGATACGCTTACACCGGCGCAGATTCGGCACGGGGCTACGCCGCGTGGTTGACACCGATATATTGTTATCAGGTTACACGGATACGTTTACACCGGCGCACTCCGGCGCGGCTACGCGCGCGGGTTAATCACCCAAGATATTGCTGATAACGCCACTGACGGCTCACACCGGCGCACTCGGCACGCGCCGGGCATTGTTATTATTGTCGCATCACGGTACGCCTACACCGACGCAGACCGGCACGCGCCGCGATGCGAACACGATTGATGCTGCGGGCGCGAGACCCATAGTTATATTTGAGCGATGACTGAGGCGCGAGTCCTCGATTTGACGCGGATCGCTTATGTCAGGAATCAGAGTTTTGTCATCATACATGTCTCGCTTTCATAGATCGGCAGGATTTCATTTACGATTTTTACGCTTCATACTGTACCGCTGTGATCGACCTCCTTCGGCCGCGCTCACGCCGCAGTAGAGTACATCAGAGCGGATCCCCGCCATGTGATCACAGCCAACAGATTAAAGCTCCGCTTCTCCGAGGCTTATCTTTCGCATGTTACCCCGAGTCAGTGTTCTGCATATCTGTGGTGACGACGGCCCCGCCCGCCATGTTGTATAAAACTCTGTGAGGTCTGTAGTACTGCCAAGTGTGGTTTGTAAAGGATTAAACTGCTTCGCTTTGAAAGAGTCAGATATATATACTTTATCGAAGGTAACCGCTTGGTCAGTCTGCTTTATGATCATATATCTTGTTTCTTGTAAGTTTTATTTTCCGCCGTTTTCTCGACGTCAGATTACCAGTGTGCCCTGTAAGGCACCAACACGCCCGGATCTGGTCGTGACACTTTGATCTTCTTACCGCTTGATTTTCCATTAATGTCTTCCATCGCTGTTCTTGAAAGTTTCACTTTTATGCTTCATAAAGAACACCTAATTCATCCTTGAGAAATCATCAATAATTGTCATAAAATATATGTGACTTCCTGTAGACTACATCCCAGAACCCCAACAATCGAACGGACGTAATCAAGTGTCTTTGTTCTCGGTATTGCTTCGGGAAACTTGTCGTGATGTAATTTCCTAATACACAAGGTTCACAAAACTTAAGCGTCCTCGACCTCGTGACCACAAAGCAAGATCTCCTTGACACTCAGATCCTCTCTCGCCATACGCCAAGCCTCATATGCCATAACTTGGTCAAGTTTTCTTTATCAACCTCTGAGGATGCAACAGCAATAGAATCTGATAATGTAGAACCTTGAAGGAAATACAAGGTACCACATTTGTTGCCCTTCAGAACCACATTCGAATCCTTGCGCATATAGAACTCCACCTCCACCTCGAAATCTGAACCCCTTTCTATCTAATATGCTCAATGATATCAGATTCTTTGTCATGGATGGAACATGCCTTACGTCATTCAATGTATAGAATTTACTATCATGTGTCCGAATTTCAATAGAGCCTATCCCAACCGTTTCGCAAATGTAATCGTCACCATGTAAGATCGCCACCATCCACTTGCTCACAGTTGTAAACCACTCCCTACGCGACATATATGGTAAGACGCCGCCGAATCGAGGATCCACACATCATTACGACGCGGTACTCATTAGCAACCAGAGCAATATCATCTTCGAGTCAGATCTCACATACAAAGCAGCACTGCCGAATTATTACGCCGCTTCTTCTTCGGGGACAATCGATTCCTGTCCCTTCTCATAAAGAATTACAGGCATATCATTTGGTTTTCGACCTTTAGAAAATGGTTTCGACTTCTTCTCCCCGAATTTCTATGTCCATGACTTCCATCGCTACAACCCCGGCCTCGATTATCTGCACTGCACTCACTGCCTTACGGGCGCAACTCCCTAGTATGGAGAGACGATCTCACTCCTCTAGAGACACAATATATTTTCTAACAATGAACGATCAGATTTAAATTTTCATACGATAATGGTAAAGATACTAACAAAATCAATGCAACATCCTCATCCTCAACTTTCACATCAATATTACGCAACTCTAACAAGATTGTGTTTAGTTGATCTAAGTGATCTCAAGAGGCATACCTTCCCGCATTCGTAGATCGAACAAACGCCGCTCGTACAACTTGTCGTTAAGGACTTCGCCATATAAAGACTCTCGAGCCGACCCATGCACTCGCGCGCTTTCCTCCGCGACCTAAGTGATAATATCATCAACAAGACTCAACATAATTGTTGAATGAACATTCTCTTCCAGAACAACCATTTCAGCGTTAATGGGTTCTCCCGGCTTCCTAGCAAGCGGCGTCCAAAGTCCTTATTGTTTTAACAAGGCTCGTGATTCGACCGCTGCACTAAAACCAAGCTTTCTCCTCAGAATTTATCGATTTTCACCTTCATTCCGCATATCTTTCAAACAAACAACCTACCCGATACCAATTTGTTATAGAGGAAGCAATTAAACAGAAGAAAGAATAATAATGAATGTAAATGACACAAACGATTTAACGTGGTTCACTAACAATGTGTTAGCTACGTCCACGGGCAGAAGAGAGAAAAGTTTTATTGATCTTGAAGAATACAATTTTGAGATTTCTCTGGATTGTATTTCAGATTGTTTATTAGTTTATGACCTATGAGGTTTATATAAAGTACCCCTTACACAGACTAAGGAAAGATTTTTCAAACAGAAAAGGAAAATGTTTTTCAAACAGAAAAGAAAAATGTTTTCCAAAACATGGTATAAACCTAATATGCCCGGATTCAAAGCATATTTCAACATAATAAAATAATGCAATCAAAACATAGGTTTCTAATATGTCTATCTAAACAGAGGATGTTGCTTACTAAAGGAAATAATGGTTGAGATGAGGTTGAATTGTGATAATATAGATTGTGGCGTTATAGAAAGAGATAATTCAGGACACGCAACACTTGTTTAAGCCGCGCATTGCCACAGAGCTTTGGCAAAATTTGTAGAGATGATGCGCAACTAATGCTGAATAACATCGACATTTCACCATAGAGATCACTAAAAGATTGGTGCAAATATAAGAAGAGACTATCATGAAATATTTTAAGTCGTTTATACCGTATACGGCATACAAGAACCAAAATATCTTCAAACGATATAACGTGATAGAGATTTTGTCATACTACGTATAAAAATAATTAGTACCGAGAATTCAAACGCAGAGGTCTAAGAACGCTAGAAAGGTATATGTTTGATCGATCAACTTTGTACTTACTTTCCAAGACTGACATACTTCCAACACTCTTCCTGTGGCTGGTCAGAATCGGATCCTTGTGTGTACGATCTTTGCTTTGTCGGTATAGTAATAATTTACAGCTATACCAAAACAATCCCTTTGTATCAGATCGAAAGGATCATAATTCATAGTTCATCAAGTTTAGGCCAACCATACGAGATCTTACCAATCACACTATGTCAAGGTTATCCATGATAACCATTCTTTCCATTTTTACCTCGTCCGCTTAACGCATTTAATTTCAATTCTACTTAACAAGATACCGCTTGAAAAATCAAGCAACTTTTGCGCAGGTTTTGACTTCAAAGCATCCAACGACAGAGTTTAGTAAATTTGCATAGCTTAGTAGTAGGTTGGGCTCACGGAGGAATTGGGGAAGAATAATGGCAAGAAGATCGGCTAAGTCTCCTAATCACCACCGACATTCAGCTAAGTCTCCTGTAGTTTAGCGACGAATTAGTGGTTCGCGAATCAAGAGAGTAAGAGAGAGTTCAACCTCATTTTCTATATCGGGCACGGGTTTTCGTTCTATGATTTGACGCTGTATCAGTTCCCACTTATTATGTTTCTTTAAAAATTATCAGGTTTAAAGCTGTGATCAAAGAAAATTGAAATATAATTTTTTTGATGAGAACAAGATAGTCAACCAATCATTTAATCTTATAAATTTGTAGTTACTCATTTTATTGGGTTTAAGAATTTTATCATATGTGGTCCTTTATTCAGCGCAAATTGATTTTAAAAAATGCTTTCATTAAGGAGTTATCAAACTTAAAATATCTCATAGTTTAGAACAATTATTTTTCAATACCCTTTTAGGAATTGTTGAAGAGAATTTTGCTTGAAACAAATATTATGTTAAATTTTGGAGTAAACATATTACAAAAGATAAAGCAAAATTAGGATCCTATGTCAAAATGTAATGCCCGTTTGGACATGATATAAAATTAGTAATTTGAATTCAGTTTGATTTGAAGATATAGTTTTGTTTGGATATATAATTTGAATTTTTTAATTGTATTTTTTCTCATTTTTTTAAACATGAAAAAACCACAAATTGTGAAAACCATCAAATATAATCTTACCTATTGAGCAAAACATAGTTCATAAAAAAATTAATACGCTGCCAGAAACCCTTTCTAAAAATTAAAAATACTACATCTATTGATCGAACTTTAGTTCAATAAAAAAAATTGAAGATGAATTGTAGTGCAATTACTCTTTAATATAATTCTCCCACATGACTCCACGTCAAGAGTATATTTGCTATAAATATTCTATCAATTTACAGATCTTTTTTTATATTTGATATAAATAGTTGGTAAACATGGTTACAGATATATATATCAATTTATAAATTTTAAAATTGAAATTCTAAATCTTATATGTTTTTGGAAAATATGAAGTTGAAATTAAAGTTTTGTACATATTTAATAATCAAATGCTGATTTAAAATTAAAATATAAAATTATAATTTCAAATCACGTGGCCAAAGGGGGTAGTGAAACAAAAGAGATACCTAAGTTGAAAAGAAAAGGAAAAATACAACCACAAGGACAAGGGTAGTTGAAACGGGTAAGACTTGTTACAGATTATTATACACCAAGGCATATGCAAAATCTGAAGGTCTCCTTAATTTCTGGCAAGTTATTAAAGGCCATCAATCTGAAATCCAAGCGTCTCCGATTTTTTGCTTGTGTGTCCGAATTTTATATTCTTCCTTTTTCGTCAGCGCTAGGGTTTCTCCATTCACCTAACCATCTCTCTCTCAAAAGGTTTGCCTTTTCTCCTTCTCTATTTGTTCTTTCTATGTGCTAATGCTTGATTTGATCTCATTCCGTTATGTTCATTCTGCAATACGTTAACCCCTTTGATTGCTTTGGTTAAAGCATTTCTTTTTCTGATGCGTTCATGATTTCTGATTGTGCTGTATATGTTCATTCTGCAATACGTTTTATACATGATTATGCCATGGAAATCAGATGATTTAAGGATATAGTTTAGAACTATTCTTTTTTGCTTTGTGTTTGTTTATATAATTGTTTAAAGTTTTTTTTTTGGCAGGTTTGAACTGCGGTCTGTTCTAAACAGAGTGTTTTTAAGAAGAGAATTTCAATTGTTGAGGGTCAGGCTTTAGGATTTTGAACTCTGTGCATTAAAATTTTGATAATGAGCAACTCTTGGGCAGATTCTGTTGAGAATGTACCTACTGATAATGTTGGGCCCAGTGGGGCTTCTGCTTCTACAAGGAGATCATCTTATGTCCCACCACATCTTCGCAACAAACCAATGGCAACAGAACTCTAGCTCCATCGCAGGGTGGCCCACTGTCTGGGTTCAATGGAACAACTAGTGGGTCTCGATGGGGTGCTTCTAGGCCAGATTACGGACGCCAAGGGGGTGGCGGCCACACCGGAGGTGGTTGGGGTAGAGAGCGGGAAGTTAACCCTTTTGGTAATGATGCAGATGTGGACTTGGAGCAATCCTTTGATCAGGAGAATACTGGTATAAATTTTGATGCTTATGAGGATATTCCAGTGGAAACAAGTGGAGAAAATGTGCCACCTCCTGTTAATACATTCGCAGAGATAGATTTAGGAGGCCGTTAACTTGAATATTAGGAGGTGCAATATGTTGCCGACTCCTGTCCAGCGATATGCAATTCCCATCTCCTTAGCAGGACGAGATCTCATGGCCTGTGCCCAGACTGGATCCGGCAAGACAGCTGCCTTTTGTTTCCCAATTATTAGTGGAATCATGAGGGGTAGTTTTCCGCAACGGCCTCGTAAAAGTGACAGTGTTTCCTTGCTCTTATTCTTTCACCAACAAGAGAGCTCTCAATGCAGGTAAGTGTGGTGCTAAATCAGTTTGAAATGCCACTTGATCCCTTTACCTCTTTTTTCCTTATAAACCTTCAAGTTTGTTAATTCCAATTTTATGCATGTAGATACATGAGGAAGCTAAAAAGTTTTCTTATCAAACTGGTGTTAGAGTGGTAGTGGCCTACGGTGGAGCCCCGATTAATCAACAGGTACCTCTTTAATCTCTCTCCTTCTGCCCTATTTTGTGAAGGAAAAAAATATATGTTGTGGTGATATACTTGGGGTGCTTTGCATATGATGTTGGATAGATACGTAGTCTTTTTGTCGAGTGGAGGTTAGTTTCTGATTTTTTCGTAGTAGCTTGATTCTTATGAGACCTAAACACCACACATCCTTGAATATCCCCAGAAAATGCACATAATGAATCCAGAAGCATTTGCTCCCATTATTATAACTTGAAGCAAAAGAAAGGGGGACTTTGACAAGCTGTCGTACCATGTACTTTGAGCAACATAGTTAAAGATAATGCCTTACTCTTTCCATGCACATAAATAGCATATAATTGACTCCTTAGTGCACCATTCAGTTGAAGCAGGTCTAATTCCGCCTCTTACTAAATGCACAGATAGAGACCACATGACACATCTATGGTTAAACAGAAAAATTTGTTATAACTTTACAATATGCAACTTATTTAATGCTTGCTTCCTTATTGGTGAATGAGAGCATTCCTCTGTGTTGTAAGAAGGGAAGTTGAATATATGCTTCATTATTGTGTTGTCAATTATTTAGATGAGAACTTATTCCTAGTTGTATGATTTCTTCATGTCTGCTCTGTTATCGTGCATGTTAAACTGTTTTAAAAGTAACCTTAATGATCTACTATGTCTTGCAGGTCAATCTGCTTGTCTGGTTACTTAGCTTGTTTATATTTTCTTAACCATCAAAATAAGTGATACTTAAGCAGAGAGGCAATAAAATAAGTGTCATTCTTTTAAGTAGTTGCATTTGCTTGTATAATTAGATCACTGGTAGTTTTCACCAGTCAATGGTCATTCCAATGGAGACGTCTGCTTTAATGCTGATGAGCCATATGTCAAACAAGAAAAACTTTCTATATTCTAGCTTGATTGTGGAACTCTGTTGCTGGACAACGAAAACAGGAATATATGAAACCAAATTTTGGGTGGAGGAGCAAGGTTTCGTGTTTTTCTATAAGTTTTTAAGCAGACATACTAAGGTGCGACTGGGTTTGTAGATACTTCAGGGAGACTGATGCTTTTACTCCTTCATTTATGAATTTGATTTGTGAGTTTTTTCACCAGGAAAGTACAACTGTATTAGATGCTAGAGTTTGAAAATTATCTTATGGGTTGACCAGATTGATTTTGCTGTTACTATCATACTGATATTTTGCTATTACTAAAATATTGATTATTTCCTTCACCAACGGACTTGATATATATATATATATCAAGTTACCGCTGAAATAGCCTCTGTAGAAATGTGAGATAAGGTTGCGCATAATAGACCCTTGTGGTCCGGCCCTTCCTGACCCGCAGATAGCGGAGCTTATATGTATATATATATCAAGTTACCACAAACAACCTCGCAGAATGCGAGGTAAGATCGCATACAATAAACCTCGTGTCCAAATTTCTTCCTCGCACTTCGCGCATACGAGCTTAGTGCACTTACCGCCTCTTTATCTAGTTACCGTTGCTTTTTCCATTTACTCTTCCATCTCTTTCTTATAACCGTGAAATTCCTGACGGTGGGGGCGCTAAGGTGCGAAACACAATGGATTATGAGTTCGTTACCTTTATCCACTTAAATTTCAAGCGTTTGTTGGCGATAAGGTTCAATCTCAGGATGTACGCCTAACCCACACATATGTGTCAGGCTCTTATCACTATATCAAAGCCCTAGTGCCTTTTTACTTTCCATCTCCGCATTCTCTTTGAAAAGACCTTTCTTTGACAAACAAGTTGATTAGATTTATTCCAAACAACGGTGTAATAAGGGCCAATATTTTTGGTTTGCTTTATAGTCCCATGTCGTTTGATTTTTGTTGTTATGTGTTCTTTAGTGTACTTTGTTTGTTTTATTTACTTACGTTAGTTACTGCTTCTTTTTTCAGAATGTGCTATCATGACTTATTCGATTTTGTTACCATCATTTTCATACTTCTTTAAAATTGTTCGCATGACCGCTTTCTTGCTTTGCTTTGCTTCTCTTACTTTGCTTCAGTGCTTATGCTTTGTCTTGAACCGAGGGTCTTTCTAAACAACCGCTCTACCTACCAAGATAGAGATAAGGTCTCAGATACACTCTATCCTCCCTGCACTCACGCCAGGATTTTACCGTATGTTGTTAATCGGGGCGCTTTTTTCTCTTATATGGTCAATTAGGTGCCATGTTATTCTTTCATGCTTTCAGCTGTATATGTAAGTATTTCCTCTTCTCTTCCCTCCTCTATTCAACTTGTAAGTAGTCGGAAATAGGGAAAGAGATGACGGGAGACCGAGTGTATCTCAATTTCTTCTGAAAATGTTTAAATACAAGTTGTTACCGAGTCCTAACATGTGGGGAGCATTACTCATATTTTAAAGTACATGCAACTCATCGATTGTGCATTAGGGACATTTTTGTTAGTTTGAATATGTAAATATGAAAATCTGCTTAAATATTGGTAACTTCGGATACTTTCCTTGACAAAAGGTCCGCTAAAAAAATGAGTTTGATAAGAGTTCAACTAAGAAGCCCTATAGACACATCAGTCTATAAACAAATTAGATCTGTCAAGTTGGTTTTAATTTGTTTATCTCATCATTCTAGATCTAATATGCATTTGACGGTGAAAGAGGGAAACTTATTCCACAAAAGTAGATAGTAATCTAACGTTATGAATTTGTCTTCGTTCAAGGAGGGACCCTCTAATCTGTCAATGGAAAGGATCTCTGGGTACTTGACAGTCCCATGAAGATCTATATGTACTTGACCAAGACAAGTGAGATCCTTCGAGATGCAGTGATTTTGGTAAATAGTAGCTTTGAATATGAACTTCGCTATTCACATTCTTTTTGGTTAGATCCTGAAATCTAGTGCAAATGCAATTGAAAGCTCAGATCTTCATCTTCTGGAGTTTTTTTTATTTAATGTTTTGAAAAAAAAGAAGAAGAAAAAACATCTTCGTTTTCTGGTACATGTGTACATGATATTAACCATATATTGTTTTCAGTTAGCAAGTTATTTATTTGGTGTGCCCCTTGTTACCCAGTTTCCCATTTCTGAACATCCCATTTTCTTATTACATATTTTGAAGGGAAGTCTAGAATGTTCTTCCACAGTTCCACCTCCACCATGATGCTCTATCTTGTCCACTTTCAACTGAAACTCGTTTCAAATATACAACATGCAATTTTTTGTTGTTGACATTAGTGGAGAGGGTTGGACCCATTATTTATGAGTTTCGAACTGTGTGCCATTGGCCCTAGGGAATTTCTTGGTTATTAAAAAAAGTCACTACACTGAAATTAGTTTCGGAGACTTGAACAAATAAAATCTAGTAACAGTACTTTCATTTGATATGCCGGTGAAGTCAGAACCTCAGTAGAAGTATTAAGAAATATTCAGTTGTTTAACTATGGTGATTTCATTGTCTGATTATATATCAAGTTTAGTATCTGATCTTATCAGTTCTTTGTCAGAATAGCTCACTAAGCCTGAACATTCGAGTATAAAGTGGTGTTTTCTGTAGATTCTTTACTGCTTAGTACACATCTCATATATTTTGTTTCCCCTACTATATCAATAAAACATTACTTTCATCAGGGAAATAGATGATGTGTTTTTTATGCTATTGTTTATTACATATCTGCAGCTCCACAGCTTGAGAGAGGAGTTGATATTCTTGTGGCAACTCCTGGAAGACTGGTCGATTTACTTGAGAGAGCAAAAGTTTCATTACAGCTGATTAGCTATTTAGCTCTTGATGAGGCAGATCGGATGCTGGACATGGATTCAACCTCAAATCAGAAGGATAGTGGAGCAAATGGATATGCCTCACCTGGTGAAAGACAGACAATGCTGTTCAGTGCCACATTCAAAAGAGATTCAGGTTTTCTTTTATTCAGTAGGGCTGTTTTCAAATCCTAATTTTTCTTCTTATTCTTGTTGTTAAATGATGATTATTTACCTGTCTTTTCGCAACGCTGGACATTTTGTCTTGCAAAATGTTTGAGTTGGCAGTGAGTAGAATCTTCCGAGTAGTTGTAGTCTTGTTTTGTATATGATCTCTAACAATTTCTTTCTTCGTTTGTTCTTTGGAATGCAGAGACTGGCATCTGATTTTCTTGCAAACTACATATTTTTGGCAGTTGGACGGGTTGGTTCTAGTACTGATTTGATTGCTCAGCGAGTTGAATTTGTTCATGATGGTGACAAGAGAAGCCATCTTATGGACCTACTTCATGCACAGATGGCTAATGGGGTTCATGGCAAGGTAGCATGTGACTCTAGCTCTCTAGCTACTTTTTCTTTGTCTGTAAAGGCACTAACGTAAACCTTCTCATGCCTGGTCACTATTAGCTGTCCATGATTGGTTTTGTTGGTTTACTTACCTACTATATATAGATAGGAATGGTGAATTTCCTAGAATGGAGTCTGCTTAAACTTTCATTTAAATTGACCGTCTTTCCTCTTAATGCTTCAGTGTCTTCCAATGGCATGACTGCATCCTCTTCCCATTTGTTGCTTTGTGTAATATAGATTTTGTTGCTATAGGCCCATAAAGTTTATACATGACAAAATACAATGTGGAATCAACTGGCAATCTTATTAACTGCTTTATTGTTATCTGCAGCAATTCTAACTTTGGTGTTTGTCGAAACAAAGAAGGGTGCTGATGCATTGGAGCATTGGCTGTGTATTAATGGGTTTCCTGCAACTGCCATTCATGGTGATAGGACTCAGCAGGTAGGCGAGATCTAGGTATTGGCAGATGGATCAAAGCAATTTGATCTTTGATCTTCAAACATGACCTTTACACTGTTCTACACTCCGCTATAATGTGATTAAATGGTGCCACTTCTTTTTGAGAAATGGTAAGTGTATTATAATATGGCACCAAGGAGGTGCTGTCAAAAATATTTACAAGATACCAACAGAATATCCCTTCCTATTCTTAAAGGGATTCTGTGAGTTCTGTCATTGCTTCAGCTTCATTTACAAAATTCTGTTTACACCAAATATGAAATAAAATGTAGACAGTTCATCTCGTTCTTCAGAATTGAGTTTCCTTTATCTTCAAACACCAAGAATTCTAACCTTGTGTCAGACTCACGGTTTCACTCCTCCAAACTGTCCACGATATGCACTGAATGGTTTGCCACCACATCTTGTATCAATATTTGAGTTCCAATACTGGTTTAACTCTAGAACAAAGATGAGGTGATCCAATAGTTTCTTCTGCATCTACAGCTGCCTGTGTGCCAGTGTTATCAAAGGCACGACAGCGCTGCTTAGCCCGGCGAGGCACAAAACAAGTTGAGCGCTTTGCCTCGCTTTATGGGGGCGCTGTCGTTATCAAGGCTCTAAGGCATACTTTATCTTGCCAATGAGTGCAACTCAAGATGTGACACTAAACAATTGACATTTCACTTTATCATAGTTTTGTTCAATTTCTTTGTCCACATATTTGTTATTCATGCTGATGATTATTAATCTTGGATTTCACATACATATCTGTTGTTTTTCTCCATTTGCACCTTTTTTCATTGAAGTCCATGCTTTATTTGCGCTTAAAGCCCCAAAGAACCTTAGAGCTTTTTTGGGCTTTTCGTTTTCGATAACACTTGTGTTAAAAAAAACATTGAAATGTATGCATATGAAGCATGAGTAACTATTTAATATTTACTTGTAGAAGCATAATATATTTGCATCGCATGTCAAGGAAGTGTGCACGTAACACGTGTACCTGATACTTCTATATTCTCTCCGGTTTCTGTGTTGCACCAACTATTACTTGCACTATTCTGCAGCTCATCACAGTCAACATTACATGTGGATTTATTTTATAGGAAAGGGAGCAAGCGTTGAGAACATTCAAGAGAGGAGATACCCCAATTTTAGTTGCGACTGATGTGGCTGCTCGAGGCCTTGATATCCCTCATGTTTCTCATGTTATCAACTTTGACCTTCCTAATGATATCGATGATTATGTGCACCGGATAGGCAGGACAGGTCGGGCAGGCAAGACAGGATTAGCAACTGCTTTTTTTAATGATGGTAACCTTTCGATGGCCAAACCGATAGCTGACTTGATGCAAGAAGCTAATCAGGAAGTACCTGAATGGTTGACTCGTTATGCGAGCCGCTCATATGGGAGGTAGAAACAGGCGGGTTGGCGAGGCCGCTTGTGTGCGTGACTTCAGGAGGGATTCTCATACAATAGAAGTGGAGGTGGTGTGAATTACTA
Source organism: Przewalskia tangutica (assembly GCA_029844215.1). Classification (NCBI taxonomy): domain Eukaryota; kingdom Viridiplantae; phylum Streptophyta; class Magnoliopsida; order Solanales; family Solanaceae; genus Przewalskia; species Przewalskia tangutica. The sequence continues at coordinate 12,228,405 of CM056737.1, forward strand.
TGACGGAGGTAATAGTCGTGGTGGTTATGGCAATTACAGTGGGGGGGCATATGGTCCTGGAGTAACTAGTGCTTGGGACTAGCTGCTCAAACTTGTGATACCTATACTTTCCTGCAGTTGTATATTACTCGTCAACAAATTTGGATTATGATATTTTTCAGTGGGAAACAGGGTTGAGTTCTTGTTGTTTTGTGGTCCTATAGGGGGGACAACTGCAAGATTGTTATGGTAGTTAGATTGGCAATTTGAGACCACTAGCAGGTAGCTTTTGTCCAACAGTTCAATGATGCCTTTGTTTAATATATGTTACTTCGAGAGTTAATTTTTTTGGAATGCATATGAATCGTTAATGTCCACGTGCAATGTGCATCTCAATTGGTCGGCTTTTATCCCTTTTATTTGAATTAATGTGATAATTTAAAAAGTCAAAAAATCACCTCATTAATTATTTTCATAATTGCACATTTATATTCTCTTTTAGTATGAATAATAATGACTGATACCTATTGAAGAAAGACAAAAGTCAGGAGAATAATAAGGAACACAATGGTTTCTTGAGGAAACGAAGGAACTCAGAGGATTTTAATGTGGAAAACCTTTCGTTTATTTTCTAATAAAGTCAATGATCTATAATTCCGTTGATAAACCCTTTGCTTCCGGTTGAGTCTATATTTATATATAACTATAAAGCTGAGAATGTAAGGTGATGTGGCATGTCTTGGTGGCCAGCATCACTATTTATCTTTCTTTTTTTCAGAATTTTGAATTTTTTGTCCCAAATATCTCCAAAAAAAATATTTAATATATCTTTCTTCATTATTGGCATTTATTTCATTTAATTAAATACCCTCTTTCTTCACTCTCTTTACTCTTTCACACACAAAAACCAATAAAATTCAGCATGGAAACTCAACTCAAAGACTTGCCTCTTCTGATAAGCACCTTATGAGCTATCCTCGCCTGCTTCAAACTCCTTATTCGACATATTCCGCGATTTACCCAGAAGAGTCTGGCGACCAGACTACTATCTCCGTGACTCACCGACGTAGTTAAAAACCCGATAGTAATCATGATCCTCTCCCCCCATCTCACCCACACACATTTATTTGTCGCTTACTCATTTATATTATTTAATATATGTTTAATTTCCTTCTTCCAAAAGGAAGAGTGTAGCAGTTCAATAATGAGCATAATGGTGCAATTACCTCCTAATAATTATCTATTCAAATTCTATATTATTTAGGTGATGTCTTTACCAAAGTTTGGAACAAATGCTGAACTTTATTTTCTCACTATTTGTTATAATACTGTTTTCTCCTTTCGATTTTGTTGATTTTCTGCTTTTTTTCCTTCCAAGTGAAATTCTCTCTATCTCCTGAAATAATTGGTGCTACCCATCTAAAAAAATGAAAGAGTAGGAAAAGTATATGTTTGCCTGGACCAAGAAGAATCAATCGCATCCAGTATTATTCTATTTTTTTTTTGTCTCATCTTCTTCTTCATAATTGTTTGGTGTATTATCCTACCTTTGACACTGTTAATATTCTAATGATGCTTTACGACCTGGTACCTATTTCTATTTGTTATAGCCCCCCGCTTAATTTTTTTTTTTTTTTTTTTTTTTTTGTCGACGGCGAATCCGCACCGCTACTCTTTCGAAATACGACGCAGAAACCCTGACCGACGCAGCACCGCAAACCACGCCGCCATGTAACTACACTCTGGCAAGCCACGCCGCGATGCACTCAACTAAGGTTTATGCAGTGATCGAACTCGCGACCTACGGCCCTCGCTTCATTTTTGAAATTATCATGACACGATTTATTAAAATTAATAATAATGTTTTCATTCCTGTATGTAGATTTTAGATGCATGATTGATTTGTCGCTACAAAGTCATGACTAATCAAAATGCATTTGAGTAAGAGCGCAAGCTTTAAATAAACTAACAAAGAACTCTCAAAGTGGGAAGTAACCTCCATGTAGAAGTCACACATTGAAAAATTGAAAAATACACCCCAACCTTTATCCGCATTTGTTGTAACATAGCTTAACCTTTACTATGATTCTATTACCCTAAATATATTTTTAAAGCATTTATTTGGCATTTATCCAAAAAAATCAACCAAAATCCAATGCGATACAAACCAAGACTCGATTATGAAAGAATATGCTGATTAGATCAAATTCCAATAGAATCGCTCGCTTCCATGATTTATTAAGAGTGTAAGATAATTCTATTTTTTTGTTTTGTTCAAGAGTGAAATAACCCGAAATTACTGCACTCATTCGCTTTTTGGCCTTGTTCAACACGTGTTTGAATTGTTACCCAACTCACTGATAAATACCTGCAAGAAATTTCTTAAAAATATATCCAAGCTGGTAATAGTGTCACGACCAACCCCAGATCACGATCGTGCCCCATCGACACCCTTCTACCCATACATCACACGTAATCAATAAGCTAAAGAAATCTCATCATTTTTTTCTTTAAAAGTAAAATAGGCAAAGCCGACAAGGCCGCCATTGTATATAAAACAACCCAAAGGAACTACAATTGTACAACTCACGCAAGTCCAACCCACATACGTATCACAAACTCTAAGAGTTCGACAAGAACTCCATGACGACAAGGCCTCATTGCACTTCAATATACACAAGTCTACTACCAAAGACTCAGATCAAGATGACAAGCTCCGAATGCGGAGCCATCTCAACAAGTCGGACAAGGATCCTAAGCTCATGGATCCACAACCGTGGTACCTATACCGCGGCATTTAACGCACTCAAGAGGGTCGCACAACAAGTATCAAGTGTAAATACGAAGTACAAGAACAAGATCATAGCCAGATAAAAGAACGACAGGCAAGTATGAAAACTCAAATACTGCATCCTACCGCGCTATAAAAATAAGAGCCAATTGTACTAGATCATCAGATTACTGCAGACTTTTAAAATATGCCTTTTAAAGTGAGATCAACCAGATTATTTCCAAATACCATTTCAAAATATGAAAGTCATGTCAAAATCGTATCATCCGCCGTAATCATTATGCAATCCTACCATGGACTATTTCACCCGCACGGGTCTGTGGGACCAGAATGAGCATCGCACACGACGCCACATCACGAGAGCTAATCCATGGAACGTGTCCCGAAATTCAACCCGCATTTAGTCCTTCATAACCGGCGAGCAGGTACCATCTCACGACTCCATGAAATATATATAACGCTGCCGCCTCTGAGCGCGGACGCGTGACGTGGAAATATAACACTCGCACGTAACGGCTATACGAGCAAACATACGCATGTTAAAATATGAAAGTCACGCCAAAATCGTGGCACTCGCCCATGTAATCATTACGTATCCTATTCATGGACTATTTCACCCGCATGGATCTTGTAGACACGCATAGGAAATCTGCACTGATACCGCATCACTGAGAGCTAATCCATGGAACGTGTCCTCGAATTGAACCCGCATTTAGTCCTTCGCACCGCAGCCGCGTGTGTACCATCTCACGCCACAGAGCTACCCATGAAATATATATACAATGTATGATATGCTCCATCCCATTCGGGACCTTGTAATGTGCTATAAGTCAAATAAGATACGACATGTTCCGACCCATTTTGGGACTCGGTGTAATGTAAAGGAATGTACACCTATAGCTATCACAAGTAACTATGTACAATTTAAATCATCTATGACTCTCATTAGCACAATTAGAATGAACTTCCTTTTTATAAACACCAAGGCAATGTCATGCCTTCCTTTTTATAAATACAAAGGCAATACCATGCCTTACTTTAGAAATACCAAGTACTATCCCGTCATGTAATATTAGGGACTTGAATCCCAAAAGTACCATGTACGTCCGCCTTACCTTCTTCGTAATTGTTTGGTGTATTATCCTACCTTTTGACACTGTTAATATTCTAATGATGCTTTACGACCTGGTACCTATTTCTATTTGTTATAGCCTCCTGCTTCATTTTTGAAATTATCATGACACGATTTATTAAAATTAATAATAATGTTTTCGTCCCTGTATGTAGATTTTAGATGCATGATTGATTTGTCGCGGTTACGAAGTCATGACTAATCAAAAATGCATTTGCGTAGAGGGCGCAAGCTTTAAATAAACGGAACAAAGAACTCTCAAAGTGGGAAGTAACCTCCATGTAGAAGTCACACATTGAAAAAATCGAAAAAATACACTCCAACCTTTATCCGGATTTGTTGTAACATAGCTAACCTTTACGTGATCCTATTATCCCTAAATATATTTCTAAAGCATTTCTTTTGATATTTATCTGAAAATCAAACCAAAATCCAATGTGATACAAGCCAAGACTCGATTATGAGAGGCCATAACCCCACCTGCAAGTCGCACGCCGTGACATAGAATTGGAGAAAATTTGGTCTGATCTGCAGAATTATCAAGTAAGTTTCATGTCATGAAATGTGTTTTATAAAACGCATATTGCAGGTGCATTTTGCCAATCGCATATGTGACGCGAGTTATGCCAGAAACCTGAAAAAATAAATTTAATGATTTGCGGAATGAGATTTATAAATCTAAATCTCATTAGCCAAATGCATTTTATACTCCCAGATTGCGACGTATTCGTTCTTCAACCCAATTTCATTTCATCTTCATTTCTAAAGTTCTTTAAGCAAGTGTTAATCCTTTTCTTAGCTAATTACTTTAAGTAATTGTCTCTACTTAGTAGTTAATTAGTTCTTAAGTCCGTATTTTTTCGTAAATTCTTTTCATGTTTTTCTCATTTACATTCATTGTGAATTTATTGGCTCTGTCTGCTTGCTTTATTTTTCCTGGTTTTGTCTCATACGCCCATTCCGCACCGATATACGGTGCTATCTTAGATTTATTCGAGTTGGTATTTCACGAGTTAAGGATACTTCCTAGAGTGGTAAAAGGCAAGAGTGAGCGATTGAGTGGTGCCAGAAAAACACAAATGAGTGCAAACACGCAGTTGTAACATCTCGCACTTCTGCTAAGAATCGTTATCCACTGTGAGCCGAAGGACATAAGCCCTCGTCCGGTAAAGGGCCATACCGTATTATTAAGAATTACACGATCAATATTGGTAAGCCAAGTTGTTACACCCCGTAAGTCCGTGATACATGTAGCAGAGAATGTACGAAAGGAAACAAGACTAGATTTGGGTACTAAAGGAGAATTGTTTTTCCGACGAAAATCTTCCAATCACTAAAGGAAAAAATGTTCGCTGTTGAGAATCGATTCTCAAAAGGCATTATTTGAAGAGTAATGGAACTCAACCTTATGGAAATTTATTTTTACAGATTTGGTCACGCTTGGGCCCACCCGAGAATTTTTACATTTTTTGCGGCCCACGCAGGTTACTGCACTTTATGGACGAACGAGGTGCACACGCGGCACCCTCACGTGGTCTTGGACGAAAATGCAAGGGTAGAATGGTCATTTGACCTACGTAGATGATAATTCTCGTTAATACATATTCACCGATCAAGTCAACTTGTCCATACGG
>CM056737.1:12234040-12340565 GCA_029844215.1 Przewalskia tangutica
AGGACTATTTCACCATGATGAGGTAACCCGCGTAGAACGTATCGCCAGCGTAGGTCGTGTGGACGCGTGAGGTATTCCTCGCATAGGACTATTTCACCGCGGGACTATTTCACGGCAGGCGATGGGCCATGATAATCTAAGCATACGCTTTCGCGTCATGGGTAGCAAATCCGTATAATTAATAGTAACTCGGGGCTTTACCGTAAGAATAACGTAAACTAACTGTGAGCTATAAATACGTAACATAAGCACTCTGACATCATACATAACATAAGCGCTCTTGAGGACATCACAACATAACATAAGCGCTCACAGAAACATCCTAACATAACATAAAGCGCTACAAGCATCATACATAACATAAGCGCTATCGACATCTAACATGCGTAAGCAAGTTAAGGAATCCACAACTTCTTATTAGTCTTATTCATATACACTCTCGTTTTAGTTTACTTAAGGCACTAACATGTCATTATAAATCAGAAATTTAACGAAGAGCAGCGTGCTTCTTAACTTTTAAAATGACTCTTTTTCATATAAACTTCCAAGATACTAATAGCAGTAGTATCGAGTCAAATATACTTTTCAAGACAAGTCACATTACCTTTTAGAAATACATTTAGGCTTCTAAATCAAGTGACTTCTTTCTTTAAAACCTTAAGCAAATGATGCCTTAAAATCAATTTGTCTTTCATTATATCAGTCGTTTATCATACTTACATTACTTAGAGTAAACCACTCTTTTAACTTTCCATAAAGCTAGTATAACCAACTTCCCGTAAAGTAGTTATACTAGCTTTATATTCTAGACAATTACATTCTTGTATATCGAGGGACTTATACTTTTAAGCGTAACAAGTATCGTATACTTTTAAAATACTTTAAGTCCCTTAACTAGAAAACCAATATATCCTTAATATTTTTAAACAAGTGAGTTAATTCCTAACTTTCGACCAACTTGGACATTCTTAAAATAAGCGAGGATATCAAATGGACTAGATTGTCAAAATCTAAATGCGTCTATCGTACTATATATTTACAACTATTCATGCTCGAGAGATAGGAAAGTTCCACATCGTCTTGGTTCGATCCACTTTGCTAAGTCGATATGTAAATGCGTAGTATGTCGACTATAATGACCATGTCGTTTATTAACTTTTATCTTCGGCGTAGAATATTCCAAGTGCAAAGTCACTAAATTCTCTACGGAAAATCGGACAACACTTCCTTTGTTTCTACATACTTTTCCACATTTTTCAAGGCCCGATTTCAATAACCAAACACGCCGCGTTTAAGGCCCAACAATGTAGTTAACAATATGGGATTACACGCTGAGGCGTGTAAAATTCCATCTCGCGATTTAATATCAATATAATCCAACATCTATGTCATTTGGCATTTTGAGGTATAACAACACAAAGTCTTCTTTCGATTCCTTTTGATCAAGTTGTTTAGTACAATATGTTATAAAGCGCGATTGATTATAATGACTATAATCTTGAGTAGATAACGTCGCGATTCTAATATCGACAAATTGTATTTGATTTCAAATGGCTAAACATGTCGTTTCATTTTAGGCTTCAATATCCATAACACTTATCAATCTTTAATACATATACTTAATGCTAGTTAAAATGTAAGGCTTCTGACAATATGTAATCTTGTAACACTTAAGAAAACAAGATTGTTACCTTAGTGAGCCTTAATCGGCCAAGATTGAAGTCGCTCACTAGCAACTTAGAGCCTTTCTTTGACACCCGATCAGCCATGAAGCCCATAGAAGATTACAAACAACTTTCCTTGACTTCAATCAAACCTAGGAAAGTGACTAGGTTTTCACGCTTGCGACTATCTGAAAACACCACACTAGGGATATTTGATTGAGATACCGCCTGATACCCTTAGGAACCTTGGTTTAAAGTGGGGAGATTATTGAATGACAATTGAAATTTTTGTCTTCTTGAAACCCTCGAGCAGGAAGCGACTTGTGGAGAACACACTTTCTTGAAATTTTTCTAAGTATGGAAGCCTTGTCTTGCTACTAGTATGTATATATAACCTTTATGGAGGGCGATTAGAACAAATGGGTGGCTTGGATGAGTGTCACGACCGAACGGTCGCGGTGATGCCACTACAGGCACCCTTTGATATCGTCGAGAGAATAGCGGTGGAACATCTGACTTATAAAATGCTTAAACATAAAATAACAGCAATTTGGCCGATAAGGCCACGCCAGTAAAATATCGTAATAAAGCGATGCGTCTTTTTTTTTACAACCCGATCCTGATGTGACTCTGGACCTCACAGAATAACAAGCGTGGACGGGGCCCGCCGTACCACGAATATCTGACAATCAACCATACGGAGATAGGCCTCGAGTAATGGAGATTCCCAATGGTGAGCAGTGATCCTAGAGTGAGGATCGACTTTGTATACTCTACTGCGGCATGAGCGGCCGAAGGAAGTCGATCTGGCGTGTACCAAATATGTGGGCGAATGCTTGTAATGAAATCATAAGTCTATAATAAAGCGGAGACATGTATGATAGCTCGATTAACGATTACCTGCCTTACTAACAATGAGAGTAAATAAGAGTATACTTACAACATAAAAATAGGAAGCTCGTTATCAGCGGGACCGCGCGCGATGTCGTTCGCAATCTACTCGCGAAACTATTTCACGCATGGTCGTGTGGACGCGTGAGTATTCTCGCGTGGGACTATTTCACGCGTAGGTCGTGTAGACCCGCGTGAGGTATTCCTCGCATAGGTTGTATCGCCGCGTGGGACTATTTCACCGCGTAAGCCACTTACGGACTCGCGTGAGGTATTCGCCGCATCGTGGGTAGCAAATCCACGGAATATGCAAATGCCACAAACTCGGGAATGACCAGTAATGAATAACATCTACTGAGTACAAGCGGCTATCCTGCGTAACATAAGCACTCTGCATCATACATAACATAAGCACTTCTTCACATCATACCGTATATAAGCAAGTTAAGAAATCTCTTAACTTCTTATTAGTCTTATACGTGTACACTCTCGTTTTAGTTTACTCGAGGCACTAACGTATCATTATAAAAATCAGGAATTTAACCCAGTACTATGTACTTCGGCTCTTTTAAAATGACTCTTTTTCATACAAAACTTCCAAGATACTAATAATCGTAGTATCGAGTCACAATTTCTTTTCAAGACAAGTCCATGATACCTTTAGAAATAAAATTAGGCTTAAATCAAGTGACTTAACTTCTCTTATAAAACCTTAGGCAATTGATGCCTTAAAATCAATTTGTCTTTCATTAATTCAAGTCATTTATCATACTTAAATTACTTAGAGTAAATCACTCTTTTAACGCTTCCATAAAGTTATTATAACCAACTTCCCATAAAACCGCTATACTAGCTTTATACCTTAGAAACTTACATTCTTCTTTTATATCGAAGAGGCAAACTTTCCAATGAAACAAGTATCAAAATACTTTGACATACTTATAGTCTCTTAACTTTTGAAAACCAAGATATCCTTAATATTTAAACAAGTGAGTTAATTCCTAACTCGGCCAACTTGGACATTCTTAAAATAAGCGAGGATATCAAATGGACTAAATTGTCAAAATCTTGTGCGTCTCGTACTATCGTTTACAACTTACTGCGTACTCGAGAGATAAGAAAGTTCCACATACCTCTTGGTTTAATCCACTTGCTAAGTCGATTTAAAAAATGCGTAGTATGTCAACCTATAATGACCATATCGTCTATTAACTTCTAGTTTCAAGCGTAGAATATTCCAGTGCAAAGTCACTAAATTCTGGAAAATCGGATGACACTTCCTTTGTTTCTACATACTTTGCCACCTTTTTCAAGGCGAATTCAATAACCAAACACGCGCATTTAGGCTCGACAAAGTAGTTAACAATAGGGATTACACGCTTAATCAAGGCGTGTAAAATTCCGCCTGATAAACGTCAAACTAGTCCGACATATAATGTCCGTTCGTGAAATAGGACAATGATACAAATTCGTTTCAATCCCTTTTCAATCCAGTAGTTTAATATAACATGTTATCTAGCCACGATTGATTATAACTACTCTGATCCTCAGTAGGTAGCGTGCGGCGATTACAATTATCGACCAAATTGTATTTCAATTTCAAATGACTTAACGTGTCATTTTGGATTTGAGCTTCCAAATTTCCATAACAACATCAATCTTCGTAACACATATCACGTGATCATTTCTAACATAATAACATGGAATCTTGATTACAAAGTAAGGCGAAGATTATCGTCATTTAGCCCAAATATGATCCGAGATTACAAGTCGATCTTTAGCAGCTTTAGCTCTTCGCTTTCGGCGTTCAATCCACTCGAGGAACCATAGAAGCTTATGAAGAACTCTCTTGAGTTCGAGCTTCAAAGTTGAATAACTCGTAGGTTTTTACCTTGCGACTAATACGAAAACACCGTTTTTAGGGATCTTTCTATTGAGATACACTTACTGATACCCTTAGGTACCTTGGTTTAAAGTATGGGTATTATTGGACAAAAATTGAAAAAATTCTCTTGGAAATGGGTCATTTGCCGTGAGCTTCACAATAGGGAGCAAAACAGATTTCAAATTTTTCTAAGTGTAGAATGACAAAGTCTTGCTACTAGTAAGCTTATATAACACTAGGAAGGGTCAAGATTAAAACAAATGGGTGGCTTGTATGAGTTTCATGAGGATCGAAGCCAAGTGGCCCTTTGACAGCAGTCAACGATGTCAAGCTTTTTGTCTTTGCGAGACTTGGTCATTTAAATTATGGTCAAATGACCATTTCGTCCATGCCATTTTTCGTCCAAGACCACTAAGGGGTGACGCGTGTAGCCCTCGGATTAAATCGATATTTCGTTTCAGACAATTCCATAATTCAGATAAATTTTTACTCGTCTCGAATCTTAACATTTTTAAGTTCTTACGTGCGTTCTTATAAAGCGTATCACGGAATTAGGGTGTAACATTCTTTCCCAGAAACATTAGTCCACGAATGTTCTTTTGAAGTCAAACTTAAAGGTAGCGGCATAGTCTCCTTACAACCCCTACGTACCAATAATGCCACACGTGGCCGCATGTAATACTCGTACAAAATGTCGGCTGAACCCAGTGTGTCGGCGTCGGTTATCTGCCTAAACCTGCGACTGCGAGCTTACTAATAATCTTTCTGGATAAGCAGCCTTATCCACGACCGTTGAATCAAGTGCGGACCAAATAAGCGAACCTCGCCTATGTCGAACCAACGGCCGGCGATCTACACTTTCTTATATACAAGGCCTCATGCGGGGCCGTCAGAATCTTGGAAGGGTATCATTTATCGTATGTAGCTCAACAAGAGGCAAATAATTCTTTGGCTAACTCTGAAATCAATAACAGGCCCGCGCCTATCCTCGAGTGCACAGATAGCCGCACTCTGCTGTCGTCGATGCGAGGTGTAATCTGACACCGAGACTACTGTGTCCACTAAACCGCCACGAAAGACCTCCGAAGTTATCATAGCAGAGCTCATCATGCGACCTCATGGCGTAGGAACCCGTTCGGTCTCACAATCTCCTGCTATATAAGCTAGCGTAAACCTCATCGAGCAAGTGGTCCTAGCTTAGGAAGAACACGGTGGTTTCGCGACTAATTACTATGACCCCGAGTCGCACTTCTAAATGCGATGCCACGCTGTAACAAGATCCGTATTAATTACCTCTCATATCTAGGTTGGGATTTCAATGCTGTAATAGCCAGCTTGAAACGGTGCTCAACCGTGACCTGCTACTAACTCGGACACTAAGCGATGAAACGTTATGTCCACTTTTACGGTCTCTTACCCGTACATGCATGCGAGATCATGACGTAGCTTAGTGGACCCGAACAATTTGGCGATAAGCGCTGCGTGCCTCCCTAAAACCTGCGACTAGTCTGCGGCCAGGGTACACAATTTATCCTCGTATCACGGCCGTCATCAGGTGCTACTCAAAGCGAGCTCTTACTGTTCTGAGAGTCGTATCTCGATCTTAGTATCATAACTAGATCCTCGTATTGTAGCCTCTTTACCTCGCCAGCGACGGAAGACTCGGCAACCTCTCGGATCTAAACTTCATTAACCTTGAAACAAATAATCGAACTCCTAGGCTCGATGGCGAAGAATTTCACGGACGCGTCGATCTATGCGGATGTCCGTCGGCGTACTACCCTTAGATCCGTGACTCGAGTATACGTAGTCTCGGCTTTCCACAGGTGGTATAGGATATCGATATCACAATCCTTGAATAACTTTCACCACCATCGTGCCATGAAATTCTCTGCCTCGATCTGCGGATATCTGGAGGCTTTGTGAGTGCACAAATATCCACGAAGTCTATATATCGTCGTACCCCCGAATCTTCAAGGCATGATTTAAGCGCATGACTCTAAATCGTGAGTGGCGTAATTTCCTTTCTGCTTCACAACTGCAGGAAAACATAGGCTCTATCCTTGCTCGGGTTGCGTCGGCTTAACTATTGACACGAGCGTGTTAACATAATAACCTAACCTACAGTGCTTTCGGGAGGAGTTAGAGCGTAATCGAGTCAACATGTTTTGATAAGCGGAAACCTTTCTCATTCTTGCGAAATATTAAGGTGTCCTTAATCTCGATTATGGCTCACTGTTTCCTTTCTCTGTTGCAACAAACTTGGTCATTAACTTAGATTTGATTCTTTTGCTTGCCTCACGGCTAAGACTTCTGTCGATCACGATTTAGGGGAGATTTCCTTGATCTCGTCAAGTAATAACCGATTATTTTCTCGGCTCGTAGAGCTTATAGTCAGTATTCAACCTCGATTCAACTGTATTACATATTCGATGACATCGAGACTTCTTATCGTTCGGTGTCAACTCGTCTTTCCTTTATAAGTTATTTCAATTTGTCACGGGGCCCTTACCCGCCGTATTTTCTTCTGATCTTTCTCGTCAATCTGATGCTACCACTTTTCCTCGAGGTGTTCTTACGCCCGTTATTTACTAATGGTCTTACGTTAGTGCAGGGTAATCATATCTCGTGCAACTTACATAACCGTAGTCGTATTCTCTTTTATCCTCACAGTGTAACCTTACCTTATGCTTATTATTAGCAAAAGTATTTCTATCTTGATTCATAATCGTCTGCAGTTTCATATATACGCTACTGCATTTTTATCCTTACGACACTTCCTCGACCATTTAAATAGCGTCGTTCTTAATTACCCGACCTGATACTTTTCTCATGGTTATCCAAAGCGTAACCTATGGCGTGGCGATCACGAAGACCTTACAGTCTCGTATCCCGTCTAACAATCATGGGTACACGTAACCCCATGTCACGTAAAGCGTCGCTTACGTGGGGAAGAACTTATCTCGCTAAATAAACTTTCCTTGGAGTCGCAACCACAATCAGGGTCCTCTTGCGGTCGATAAATATCTAATCATCACGCAGCGCCTTAAAGTCGTGTAGATTTTCAAAACCTACCAAAGATATCTTACATTTTCCGTGGCGGCTTCGTACTTATCTTATTCTAGCGTGCGTACATAGCGCCCATGCGATTTGAGCCTCTAATCTTTGGAGTTACTATTACGAACAACATAAGGCCATTTAGGCTCTCGCGACACAGTTCGGTGGAATGCGTCCACGAACGTAAAATGATTTACTAGACTTGGGCTTTGCACCCCGTGACCATCGCGTGGCGGGTTCTATCTGCGATCCCGTTCCATTTCGGGCTATGGGCGACCCTTAATAGGTCCTCGGCTCGACTCGGCGTCATACTTAACTCTTACCGCGGTGCGACTTAACTTTTTACTGCAGAAGGCCTTATATATCTAAGGTCTCGGTGGTTATCAACATTCCTAGGCTCGAAATTTCCATGCTCCGCCTCCTTATTAGTCCCGTGGCGAATGCAAAACTTCTCGTAATACCATAATCGTGTTGTCTTGACCACAGCAACCATACTTACTCCATACGGATCGCTTTTGCGTACCATTCTCTTAATCATACCGTAGCTTAACCTATTAACATAGTCTTGATTAATTCCCTTAATAATAACTTCTTAAGGGTCCATTTCCTTCTCGAACATTTCATCGTTTCCTAATTATCTCAAATTAGTCGTAAAACCTTGATGAGAATTCATTAAAGCTGTTTCATACCTTCCGGTATTTATTTAGTCTTACGAATCCACGGTAACAGAAAACCATTCTAAGCGACCGCGTCAGGCCTGCATAAATGCGTAAATCGTATGGTGTATGTTACAATACCAACTATCTTACAAATATTACCTACGGATCGTAATCCACGTCGTCTTTCTGGGTCGCGATGCCTTTCTGCGTGGCTGAACAACGTAACTTTGTTAGGGAGGCGACCTAACCACCGGCTCTGTCGCGATCTTAGAGTGAGAAGAATGGAAACCAATCCTAAATGTCCTGCGACCTCACGATTATAGATGTGGTGCGCGACACGCGATAATCGAGACTACTACTGACACGGTGCATAGACACTTTCAGAGGACTAAGCGCTCACGATACCACTTTTGTCGCGACCAGAGCCGGGCATGGCGGTGCCTACACAGGCACGCTTTCGATATCGTCGAGAATAGCGGAACATACCTGACTTATAAAATGCTTAAACATAAAATAACAACGATTTGGCCAGATAAGGCCACGCCAGTAAAATATCGTAATAAAGCGATACATCTTTTTTACAGCCCGATCCTGATGTGACTCTGAGACCTCACAAGAATAACAAGCCCATGTGACGGGCGGGCCCGCCGTACCCACGAATATCTGACAATCAACCATACGAGAGATAGGCCTCAGGGTAATGGAAATTCCCAGCGGTGAGCAGTGATCTAAGAGTGAGGATCGGTAACATGTATACTCTACTGCGGCGTGAGCGGCCCGAAGGAGTCGATTACAACGTGTACCAAATATGTGGGCGAAAGTATTGTAATGAAATCATAAGTCTATAATAAAGCGGAGACATGTATGATAGCTCGATTAACGATGCTGTGCCTTACTATGATGAGAGTAAATAAGAGTATCTTACTGACATAAAAATAGGAAGCTCGTGATCAGCGGGACCGCGCGCGCGATATCATTAAGCAATCTTAATCTGGGACTATTTCACCCGTAGGTCGTGTGGACCGCGTGAGGTATTATCGCATGGGACTATTTCACCGCGTAGTAGTGTAGACCGCGTAAGGTATTCCTCGCATAGGTATCGCGCGTGGAACTATTTCACCGTATAAGCCGCCTACGGACTCGCGTGAGGTATTCGCGTCGTGGGTAGCAAATCCACGGAATATGCAAATGCCACAAACGGGAATGACTCGTAATGAATAACATACTACTAGCACAAATGGCTATCACACGTAACATAAGCACTCAGAACATCATACATGCGTAAAGCTTCTAGAACATCATACCATATATAAGCAAGTTAAGAAATCCACAACTTCTTATTAGTCTTATCGTATACACTCGTTTTAGTTTACTCGAGGCACTAACGTGTCATTATAAAAATCAGAATTTAACTCAAAGTACTATGTACTTCAACTCTTTTAAAATGACTCTTTCATACAAAACTTCCAAGATACTAATAGCAGTAGTATCAGTCACGATTTCTTTTCAAGACAAGTCACGATACCTTTAGAAATAAAATTAGGCTTCTAAATCAAGTGACTTCTTTTCTTATAAAACCTTAGGCAATTGATGCCTTAAAATCAATTTGCCTTTCATTAATTCAAGTCATTTATCATACCTAAATTACTTAGAGTAAATCACTCTTTTTAACCTTCCATAAAACTATTATAACCAACTTCCCATAAAGCCGCTATACTAGCTTTATACATGAAACACATTCTTCTTTTATAACCAAGAGGCTTAAACTTTCCAACAAAACAAGTATCAAAATACTTTCAACATACTTATAGTCTCTTAACTTTTGAAAACCAAGATATCCTTAATATTTAAACAAGTGAGTTAATTCCCTAACTCAACCAACTTGGACATTCTTAAAATAAGCGAGGATATCAAATGGACTAAATTGTCAAAATTTTGTCGTCTAGTACTATCATTTACAACTTACTCATACTCGAGAGATAAGAAAGTTCCACATACCTCTTGGTTTAATCCACTTGTTAAGTCGATTAAATGCGTACATAGTATGTCAACCTATAATGACCATGTCGTCTATTAACTTCTAGTTTCAAGCGTAGAATATTCCAAGTGCAAAGTCACAAATTCTACGGAAAATCGGATGACACTTCCTTTGTTTCTACATACTTTGCCACCTTTTTCAAGGCGATTCAATAACCAAACCGCCACGTTTAAGGCTCGACAAAGTAGTTAACAATAGGGATTACCGCGGCAATCAAGGCGTGTAAAATTCCTCGCGATAAACGTCAAACTAGTCGACATATAATGTCCGTTCGGCAAAATAAGGACAACAATACAAATTCGTTTCCGATCCCTTTTCAATCGAGTAGTTTAATATAACGTATGTTATCTAGCCACGATTGATTATAACTACTCTGATCCTCAGTAGGTAGCGTGCGATGATTGATTATCGACCAAATTGTATTTCAATTTCAAATGGCTTAACGTATCATTTTGGTTGAGCTTCAAATTTCCATAACAACATCAATCTTATAACACGTATCGCATGATCATTTCTAACTTATAATAACATGGAATCTTGATTACAAAAGTAAGGCGAAGATTATACCTCGTTAGCCCAAATATGATCGAGATTACAAGTCGATCCTTAGCAACTTTAGCTCCTCATTTCGGCGTTCAATCTACTCCAAGCAACCGCCAGAAGCTTATGAAGAACTCATCTTCAAGTTCCGACTTCAAAGTTGAATAACTCGTAGGTTTTCGCCTTGCGACTAATGCGAAAACACCGTTTTTAGGGATCTTTCTGTTGAGATACACTTGATACCCTTAGGTACCTTGGTTTAAAGTATGGGGATTATTGGACAAAATTGAAAAAATTTCTCTTGGAAATGGGCCGTTTAGTGAGAACTACAATAGGGAGCAAGAACAAGATTTCAAATTTTTCTAAGTTTAGAATGACAAAGTCTTGTTACTAGTAAGCTTATATAACACTAGGAAGGGTCGAGATTAAAACAAATGGGTGGCTTGGATGAGTTTCACAAGGATCGAGCCAAGTGGCCACTTTGTGGTCAACAATGTCAAACTCTTTGTCTTTGCAAGACTTGGTCATTTAAATTATGGTCAAATGACCATTTCATCCATGCCGTTTCGTCCCGAGACCACTAAGGGGTGACCGTGTCGCCGTCGGTTAAATCATGATATTTAGTTTTCAGACAATTGTAATTTCGATAAATTTTTACTCGTCTCGAATCTTAACATTTTTAAGTTCTTACGTGCGTTCTTATAAGCGTATCACGGAATTAGGGTGTAACAATGAGTTTCACGAGGATTACAGCCAAGTGGCGGACTTAGTCAATGATGTCAAGCTCTAAGACTTTAGCAAGACTTGCTCGTCTTAATATTGGTCAAATGACTATTACATCCATGGTTGATTCGTTCAAGACCAATAAGGGTGGGTGACACGTGTCGCCCTCCCATTCGTCGCAATGTTTCATTTTCCGACAATTCCATTATTCTGATAAATTTTTACTCGTCTCAAATCTTAACATTTTTGAGTTCTTACGTACGTTCTTATAAACATATCACGGAATTAGGGGTGTAGCAGGTAGTGCGTTAAATGCGCAGGTGTTAGGTACACAGGTTGGTGATCCTTGCTCTTAGGATCTTTGTTCAATTTTTGGGGAAAAGGCTCCATTTACTCCGGAGGCTTATCTTTTGGTATGGATCCCTGTTGATGTAGATTTGTGTATATTCAGGGGTATGGCGGGGCCCTGTCCCGTCACAGTAATTATGTCAAAATTTTTAGAGGTCTGTAGTCATATCTTGTGGGTCGGGTTGTAAAGAAAAAAAAAGATGTAACTGTTTTTGGCTTTATATATATATATATATATGTCCGGGGAGGTAGCCTTATCGGCTAGCCTGTTGTTTATTTCCTATAAATGTACGTTAGGAGTTCATGTATGTTCCGCTGATGTTCTCTGATGTTTACCTATAAGGGTGCCCAAGTAGGGCACGATCGCGAGCTTGAGTCGGAGTCGTGGCGAATCTCCATTCGAGAAGTTCGAAGTTTTGCACGAATCCTTTATATCAAACTGCGTCCTGAGAAGATCCTTGACTTCTAGATATCGGACTTCGTTTGCGGTATCAGCATATCATCTACATGCGGGACCGAGTAAATCAAAGAACTATTTGACTATTGTAGTAAACCACAATAATCGTATGGACTTACATTGTAGCCAATCTACTACCGTATAGTTGTCGAACCTTTTGTACCCTTTGCCTCGGAGGCTTTAGCCCATCTGAGGACTTCTTGACTTGCAAACATAGTACTCCTTACGGGAACACGAAACCCATCTTTGAGTCATGTATATTTCCTCATCGACTCTCCGTGTAGGAAAGTTGTCTTATCTAGTTGTTCAAGTTCAGTTACGATGTGCAACTATTACTAGTAGTACACGATGGAAGTGTGTCGACCCTTTGGCGAGAAAATCTCATTGTAGTCTACCCACTCTCTGCAGTTGAACCCACTGCTCTGACTCGGGTTTTATACTTGATACCCTCGGTGTTCTTACGTTCCTTCTTGTAGATCGACGCAGTGACAACTTTTACGTCTCGCGGTCGACAGCTAACTCCCAAGTATGATTCTTATGGAGTGACTCTATCTCATCTCTCATAGCAGCAAGTCATTGGGAAGATTCGATCACGATATGGCTTGCTTTATAAGTGGATGTCTCGTGTGAGTCGAATCCTTTAACGACAATCTGCGATCGTAAGCTATCATGTCTTCAAAACCATACCTTCTGGGAGGTATTCCATAATTTGCTCTCTTTGATAGATTAAGAGCCAAATTGTGTTGATTTGATGTTGGTAATGAATATCCTGATGATTCTGCTTCTGACTGTGGTTGTTGGACTTCATATGATGGTTCACCCTTATCTGGAGTGACTTGTTGCTCCACCTGTTTCCCAATACTACCACCAACAATAGACTTCACAGTAGGGTTAAACATAGAATTTTCATCAAAAACTATATTACTGCTCAGTATAACCCTCTTACCGGATGGGGACACATGTAACGCTAACACCGTCATAACCCGCAAACACTCACTTTTAGCTCGTGGTTCTAATTTACTCGTTCGCGTGATAATAAACATTGCAACCAAAGCTCTCGAGCCAAATGTCAGCGGGCTTACGGACCACGTCTCAAAAGGAGTTTTGAGATGTACATGTAGTCCGCGATTTATCGATTAGCAAATTTGTCTGCTGTCTGCGCGAATGTCCTAATTAGTCCAGCATTAGAGAGTATGCATCTAGCTCTCTCCAGAAGTGTCTGATTCTTTTTTCTGCTATACCATTGTGTTGTGGCGTCTCCCTGACTGTATGATGCCTAGCAATCCCTTCTTTTCTACAAAATTCATTGAACTCAGAACATCAAAATTCGGACCATTATCGATTCCACGATCTTTTTGTTATACCGTATTTCAGTATATGCGTGGAGGCGTGCGTCTGAACATTTGAACTTAAAGTTTGGCTTTGGTTGAAATTTGAGCACAAGTGCGAATAAGTCGTTTTAGGCGAAAGCGTTTCCCACGACTACGTGGGAAAATTCGGCTATATCGTTTATATTTTTGCGGATTTTTCAGAGATAAAATATTTTGGACCAGCGGGAGGGTGGCGTGTGTCACCTCGCATTGAAGAAGCGGCAACCGCGGGCGAATTGGGGTCGCGTTTTCTTGGCGATTGGCTCGCTGTTTTGGCCTTGTTTTGTGGCTTGTTTGGTGCCGTGTTTTGTGCCTTGTTTTGTGGAGTAGGGGTTAGGGTGCACTTGGCTTGATCAAGGCCTTACACTTGCCTTGCGTGGCTTGATCTTGGCCGTTGGTTGGCTTTTGGTTTGCTATAAATACCACTAAGCAGAAGACTTTATTCGTCAAAACTTCCAGTCTTGAAACCCTCTCCTCTTGCATTTGCTCTGGCCAGAAGCTTCCCCCACACTTTCGTGTGGCCTTTGGGTAGAGGTTCCACTCCTCCTAGTGGTCTAGCGGTAGGTACCACTGCCTAGTTGTTTAGTATAATACACCCACTTGGTAGAAAGTATTCTCAGTATTGTTATAATGCCCAAAATACCTTAGCACTTATACCTTGTAGTATTCAAAGTTACCTCTATCGTAGAGCAGAAATACTACCTTTTGTCCTCTTAGTCTCAAGCCAAAACCACAAGGAAATCTTCATAGTTGGTTGAAGTATTTGAGTAGAAGTTAGCTAGAACTTCTAAGGGTTGTTTGGAGTGGTTTGGAGCGCACGGAGTTGGGCTAAACCTTGCTCGGGATCGACGTTATAACTTGGATAATTTTGGGCTTGTCGAGGTAAATATTCTTGTCCCTTATTGTAATTGGAGATTACATGTTGTAGGATTATATAGTTGAAGTATACTATATATAGGCCCAACATAGCTTGCGTGATGTCTTTTGACTTAAGCTGAATTTAAAGAAAAGAATGAGCTGTAATTACATGGGTGTATTCTGATGAACTTGTGTAACATTCTTTGTGTTGTAGAATTGTATCGTCCGGTTAGGCGTATAAACCCCACCAGTTGGCTTGGTGGCCGGCCTCGATAGAGGAGGAGATTTCTGTTGTTGCGGGAGAGTCTTCTTGAATTTTACGTAGAATATGGGCAGTGCGGTTAGAAGTTAATAGGCGTTTGTGGCCTTATAGGTGGAAATCTTGCGAGTGGCGTATTCTACTTGAAGAGTGGAAGCGGCTGGCGATTCTGATCTTGTGGAGTGTTTTGCTTATTATCGATGCACGTCGCGGTATGTGAACCTCTTCTTATCCTTACAGCGTGATGCTTTGTAAACTATGTAGTGCGGTGAGCGTGCGTGTGTTAAATGAGTTGGTTGGTTTAAAACATAGGGTGTTATAATAGCTTTATGGGAAGTTAGTTATAACGACTACATGTAGGTAAAAGATTGGTTTGTTGATTGTAGAAGTTAAGAGACTTGATCTTGAAAGATAAGAGACTTAACTTGTTTTACTTAGTTGTTAACATTTTGTTAAATGTGTTGTGAAACCTCGTTCGCGAGTAATGAGTACTTGGTTTTAAAAGAATAATGTTTCTTGATTTGGAAATGAGAATAAGTGTCGAGCAAACCCTGTGACGCTAATAAAGGAAGGTGTATTGACAATTAACTAATTGTTATTAAAACCGATGAAACCTCAATCTGCGTAGAAGCTAAGATAAGACAAAATTGTATTACATCTCTAGATCATGTTCTTTGTAACAAGATTGTTGTAAACAAGAATAAACGGCTCACGTATAAGACATATGTTACTCAATTGTTTTAAAAGAGATTAAGACTATGAGTTATTAAACCTTTCTAAAATGAGAAACTTGAGCATTTGAAATTAGGCAAACTTGAACGTTTGGGAAATAATGTTGTTACTTGATTTTACAAAAGGGAAGTATTTTGGTTTACCTAAATGTGAGTCACTCTATTTTTATACTACGGGTATCGGATGACCTTTATGAAAGGAATGGATCTCTTAAAAAGGAATTTAACGTACGTAGTACTTTAGGGTTAAAACCTAGACTTTGATACGAAATGGAAGTACCTTGAGTTGTGTGTAACTTACTATGCTTGTTGTTGTGTAACTACTTTATGCTTGTTGTGATAGCCTTTGTTGTGCAAGTGTTGATATCGGGTGACTTCTTGGGAAGGAGTGGATCTTTTATAAAAGTCTAGAAGTATGGTAATTTGCTTGAGCTTGTTTGTGATAGCTTTGGTTGTGCGGTATAATGTTGTTGATGTCACGTGGACGTATACTGCCGATCTGACGAGTCGGGGCATGTGGCGTGTGGCCGTATGGCGAGTTGATTACGATATATTGTTATTGTGGTTACATGGACATGTCTGCCGTCTGGTCGGGCGTGTGGCCGTGCGGCGGGGTTAATCACCCGATATTATTATTGATAATGTCACTTGGGCGTGTCTACTGCCGTCACGAGTCAGGGCATGTGGCCGTGGGGCATTGTTATTATTGTTGCATCGTGGGCATGTACTGCAAGCGAGTCAGGGGCATGCGGCCGTGATCTGAACACGATTGATATTGTGGGCGTGAGACCCGTAGTTATATTTGAGTGATGACTTGAAGGCGTGAGTCCACGACTTGGCGTGGCTAACTTTTATGTTGTGAGCTGTAGTTTTGTCATCATCATGTCTCTGTTTTCATATAGTATTATGATTTCATTCTGATATTTTCTGATTTCGCATACTTGGTACTGTTATCTTGACCTCGCCCGGAAGTGCGTTCATCTGCATGAGTAGAAGTACATCGATAGTGGATCCATTCATAGGATCCTGATTCGTATTGGGAAGCTCGGATTCTCGGAGGCTTATCTTTTAGTATGTTACCACTGAGTTGTAGGTTAGCTTGTACATTCGGGGTATGTGGGCCACTGTCCCGTGTTGTATAAAAACTCTTAAGTGCAGTAATCTTTGTTGTGGGCGGGGTTTGTAAAGGATTAAAGCTATTAGTTTTGAAAGAGTTGTATATATATACTTTATTGGAAGGTAGCAGTTTGGTTGCTTTGTTTATGATCATATATCTTGTTTCTTGTGTAAGTTTTATTTTCATTTGGTTTTCTCGATGTTGTATCACTAGGGTGCGGGGTAAGGCACGATCCGGGGCAGGATCGGGTCGTGACAAAAGTGGTATCATGTGATTAATCCTCGGAAAGTGTCTGATGAAGTGTCTAGTAAAGTCTTGATTATCGATGTGTTGTGCACCACGTCTATAATCGGAGTTTTCTGAGACATTTAGGATTGGTTTCCATTCTTACCGTTACGAGATCGTGCCTTAGAGTTGTGTTGTAAGTTGGACCCTGCAGCGTATCTCGTTTTACGATTATGCCTCGCGCGAGCGGCGAGCCCGAAGGGCAAGCGTAGGAGGCTGCTAGTGAGATCTGAGAGAAATGCGAGCGCGAGCCGGGCGATGCGAGTTGTGCTTGAGCCCGAGTTTTGCGGCGCCGCCCGGCCAGCAATTTAGAACGCGGCGGTGCTGCTGAGACCTGATACTGAGCCTCGGTCCGGCTGGAAGCGGATGAGATAAGTACAAGGAGATGGCCCGATTCTTGGCGAAGTCGTGGCAGATATGAGATAAGTGGAATCTGCGATTCAGTTCTGTAGCACGATGGATTCGCCCGGCGAATAGTTTGAGGCTACGGGACTTTACGAGTTGTAGCGCTTGAGTTTTATGGGTGAGGCACGAGGATGATCGCGAGGAGTTCATCCATTGATGATTCTGGTCGTAAGTGATCGAGGCCGGAGGCCGAGTCGGTGGTCTTAAGTTCGCATCGGTGCGCGATCTGCGATCGGCCCAGTTTGGTCGTGGGAGTTGTCGGGAGAGCATGCGGCTTCCGGCGATATGGGGCCAGTTCTCGAGGCATTCCTCGCTCAACTTGCCTCGCGGATGAGGAGGCGCGGTAAACAGTTTATGATCTTTGAGGCGAGAAGAGGCGTGCGGTTGGAGTCTGGCGTGGAGTTTGACTCGTTGGCTCGGTATGTCCCGCTTTAGTAGCAACCATGGAGGATAGAGTGCCCGCTACGTCGGGCTAGATGATTACCAGCGAGGCTTGCTCGAGTGTAGCTCTTGGTAGGCATGGACATTGCCGCGTGCGAGCTCGTCTGCTGGGATGTGAGACGCGGAGGTCGCGGAATGACGAATCGGCGAAGAGGCGAACAACGGGGTCCTTTGGTGACTTCGAGGCGGACCGCCGGCGTACTAGTTTTGTACCTCGCGATGCGAGTGGTCCTCGCGACCTTGAGCGTCAGTATTCGGGGCGGTCGGGGCTCGAGGTTGAGTTTCGGAAAGTAAGGGTGTTGGCGGATCACGGTTACCCTGCCTCGGTGTGGTCGATGTAGTAGACCGCGTTTGGAGTGTCGTGGTGCGAGGAGCTTGTTATTTTTGCGGCCAGCGGAGCCATTTGCGAGGGTATCCGAGGGTAGTGCGGATGTTCTGACTCGACGCCGGGATCGATGGTGGTTCATCACGCCCTACGATTATCGCCTGCGTAGCGGACCTATGATTAGAGTGGCGCGGTGGAGGTATATCCTTAACCTACAGAGTTTTGTATCTTGATGTGTTTAGTGTTATGTTCGGATAGCTTTGTGCTAAAATGTGATTTAGAAACACAGTTAGTGTAGGAGGGTAAGCACAGGGGCATGGTAAGTGTGAACCTTAGACTATTTCACGATTGAGACCTTAGAGGTAAGGTCGTCTTGTGTAAAAGATTTATTTTATGTTTGACCTTTATTAGAGTCGTAGTATCATTGGAGTTATTGTGAGAATTCTTTGGGTTGTGTAAAATAGAAGTGGTAGCTTTCGCGGCTTGAATAGGTAAGATTGTTAGGATCGGGAACAAGAGTGTAAGCCTTGATTGTGGGGTCGGGTTGAGGACCGTTCGCGGGTCGACCATGGCCGGTTTGTGGTGGAGTCGATTCGAGGTGGTCTGCCGGTGGTAAGTCACGAGGATGCTAGGCGAGTTTTATTAACCATCGTATGAGTTCGTGGATATGTTCGACGAAGCGGTTCGTGAAGGGGAATGGCCTTAAAGAAGATTGAGGTTAGTAAGATGACCAAGTGTGGAGGTAGTGACTCGCGGTTTGGCGAAGCGATGGCGAAGTATGGCACGTCTGGTGACACTAGAACCTCGCGGCAAAGTGACAAAAGTGGTATCGCCGCGAGTAAGGAAGGAAGGAGCGTGTGTTATTTTTACGTAGCCAGTGTGGCGTTGGCAACTTGTTAGAGGAACTTCGTGATATCCGTCTTGAGAAGGAACATTCGGGACGAATGTTTCTAAGGAGGAGAATGTTATACCGTATTTCGAGTATATGCGTGGAGGCGTGCGTCTGAACATTGAGACTTAAAGTTTGGCTTTGGTTGAAATTTGGGCCTGAAGTGCGAATAAGTCGTTTTTCGGCGAAAGCGTTTTCCACGACTTACGTGGGAAAATTCCGGCTATGTCATTTATATTTTTGCGGATTTTTAGAGATAAAATATTTTGGACCAGCGGGAGGGTGGCGTGTCACCTCGCATTAAACGAGCGGTAACCGCGGGCGAATTGGGGTCACGTTTTCTTGGCGATTGGCTCCTTGTTTTGGCCTTGTTTTGTGGCTTGTTTGGTGCCATGTTTTGTGCCTTGTTTTGTGGAGTAGGGGTTAGGGTGCACTTGGCGATCAAGGCCTTACACTTGCCTTGCACGTGGCTTGATCTTGGCGTTGGTTGGCTTTTGGTTTTGCTATAAATACCACTTGAAGACTTCGTTCGTCAAAACTTCCAGTCTTGAAACCCTCTCCTCATTCATTTGCTCTGGCGAGAGCTTCCCCTCACCCACACCGTGTGGCCTTTGGTAGAGAGGTTCCACTCCTCCCAGTGGTCTGGCAGTAGGGTACCACTGCCTATTTGTTTCGTATAATACACCTAAGCGGTAGAAAGTATTCTCAGTATTGTTATAATGCCCAAAATACCTTAGCCTTATACCTTGTAGTATTCCAAAGTTACCTCTGTCGTAGAGCAGGAAATACTACCTTTTGTCCTCTTAGTCTCAGCCAGAAACCACAAGGAAATCTTCGTAGTTGGTTGAAGTATTTGAGTAGAAGTTAGTTAGAACTTCTAAGGGTTGTTTGGAGTGGTTTGGAGCGCACGGGTAGGAGCTAAACCTTGCTCGGGATCGACGTTATAACTTGGATAATTTTGGGCTTGTCGAGTAAATATTCTTGTCCCTTATTGTAATTGGAGATTACGTGTTGTAGGAATATATATAGTTGAGGTATACTATATATAGAATGAACATTATTGTGTGATGTCTTTTGACTTAAGCTGAATTTAAAGAAAAGAAGCGACTGTAATTACATAGGGTGTATTCTGATGACTTGTGTAACATTCTTTGTGTTGTAGAATTGTATCGTCGGTTAGGCGTATAAACCCCAGTTGGCTTGGTAGCCGGCCTCGATAGAGGAGGAGATTTCTGTTGTTGCGGGAGATCTTTGCCGAATTTTATGTAGAATATGGGCAAGTGCGGTTAGAAGTTAATAGGCGTTTGTGGCCTTATAGGTGGAAATCTGCGAGTAGCGTATTCTACTTGAAGAGTGGAAGCGGCTAGCCGGATTCTGATCTTGTGGAGTGTTTTGCTTATTGTCGATGCTCGTCGCGAGGTATGTGAACCTCTTCCTATCCTTACAGCGTGATGCTTTGTAAACTATGTAATGCGGTGAGCGTCGTGTGTTAAATGAGTTGGTTGGTTTAAAACATAGGGTGTTATAATAGTTTTATGGGAAGTTAGTTATAACGACTACATGTAGGTAAAAGATTGGTTTGTTGATTGTAGAAGTTAGAGACTTGATCTTGAAAGATAAGAGACTTAACTTGTTTTACTTAGTTGTTAACATTTTGTTAAATGTGTTGTGAAACCTCATTCGCGAGTAATGAGTACTTGGTTTTAAAAGAATAATGTTTCTTGATTTGGAAATGAGAATAAGTGTCGAGCAAACCACAGTGGCGCTAATAAAGGAAGGTGTATTGACAATTAACTAATTGTTATTAAAACCCGATGAAACCTCCGTCTGCGTAGAAGCTAAGATAAGACAAAATTGTATTACATCTCTAGATCATGTTTCTTTGTAACAAGATTGTTGTAAACAAGAATAAGCGGCTCGCGTCTGAGACATATGTTACTCGATTGTTTTAAAAGAGATTAAGACTATGAGTTATGAAACCTTTCTAAAATGAAACTTGAGCATTTGAAATTAGGCAAACTTGAGCGTTTGGGAAATAATGTTGTTACTTGATTTTACAAAGGGAAGTATTTTGGTTTACCTAAATGTGAGTCACTCTATTTTTATACTACGGTGTCGGGTGACCTTTATGAAAGGAATGGATCTCTTAAAAGGAATTTAACGTCACGTAGTACTTTAGGAGTTAAAACCCGGACTTTGATCTGAAATGGAAGTACCTTGAGTTGTGTGTAACTTACTATGCTTGTTGTTGTGTAACTACTTTATGCTTGTTGTGATAGCCTTTGTTGTGCAGTGTTGATATCGGGTGACTTCTTGGGAAGGAGTGGATCTTTTATAAAAGTCTAGAAGTATGGTAATTTGCTTGAGCTTGTTTGTGATAACTTTGGTTGTGCGGTATAATGTTGTTGATGTCACGTGGACATGTATACACCGTCTGAGTCAGGGGCATGTGGCCGTGTGGCGGGGTTGATTACGATATATTGTTATTGTGGTTACATGGACATGTATCTGGCCGTCTGGTCCGGGCGTGTGGCGTGCGGCGGGTTAATCACCCGATGTGTTGATAATGTCACTTGGGCGATGTCTGCCGTCTGGTCAGGGGCATGTGGCCGTAGGGCATTGTTATTATTGTTGCATCGTGGGCATGTCTGCACGGCGCAGAATTAGGGGCATGCGGCCGTGATGCGAACACGATTGATGTTGGCGTGAGACCGTAGTTATATTTAGTGATGACTTGAGGCGTGAGTCACGACAGCGTATTTGCTTTTATGTTGTGAGCGTAGTTTTGTCATCATCGTGTCTCCTGTTTTCATATAGCTATTATGATTTCATTTCTGATATTTTTCTGATTTCACATGCCGTGGTACTGTTATCTTGACCTCGCCCGGGAGTTGCGTTCATCTGCGGTAGAGTACATCGGTAGTGGATCCCTCATGGGATCCTGATTCGGCGTATTAGGAAACTCCGTTCTCGGAGGCTTATCTTTTGGTATGTTACCACGAGTTGTAGGTTCTTGTACATTCGGGTATGGCGAGACCTGTCCGTCATGTTGTATAAAAACTCTTAGAGTGCATGTAATCTTTGTTGTGGGCGGGGTTTGTAAAGGATTAAGCGTTACGTTTTGAAAGAGTTGTATATATATACTTTATTGGAAGGTAGCCGTTTGGTTGGCTTTGTTTATGATCATATATCTTGTTTAACATGTAAGTTTTATTTTCATTGGTTTTCTCGATGTTGTATCCTTTAGGGTGCCAGGTAAGGCACCAGTCACGGGCCCGGGATCGGGTCGTGACACTTTTGATCTTCTTACCTGTTTGATTTTCCATTAATGTCTTCCACTGCTTGAAGTTCTTGAAAGTTTCACTTTTATGCTTCATAAAGAACACCCAATTCATCCTTGAGAAATCATCAATAATTGTCATAAAATATATGTGACCTCACCAGAGACTACGTCAGGAAGAACCCAACAATCGGAATGGATGTAATCAGTGTGTCTTTTGTTACGTGTATTGCTTTGGGAAACTTCTTTGTGATGTAATTTCCGAATACACATGTTCACAAAACTTAAGGTCCTCGACCTTGTGACATGAAGATCTCCTTTTGTGGAATTTGCATCCTCTCTCGCTCGTATGGCGAGCCTCATATGCCATAACTTGGTCAAGTTTTCTTTATCAACCTCTGAGGATGCAACAGCAATAGAATCTGATAATGTAGAACCTTGAAGGAAATACAAGGTACCACATTTGTTGCCCTTCAGAACCACATTCGAATCCTTGCAGACATATAGAACTCCACCTCCACCTCGAAATCTGAACCCCTTTCTATCTAATATGCTCAATGATATCAGATTCTTTGTCATGGATGGAACATGCCTTACGTCATTCAATGTATAGAATTTACTATCATGTGTCCGAATTTTAATAGAGCCTATCGGCCGTTTATAAGCGGAATTATCGACCATGAAACCTTGCCGCGTCCACTTGCTCATGGGTTGTAAACCACTCCCTGCGGACGTATATGGTAAGATCTTTCTTTGAATCGAGGATCCACACATCATTATGATCGTGTACTCATTAGCAACTAGAGCAATATCATCTTGAGTTGGTATCTGCTCTGACGATACTGTCGAATTATTATCTTTTTCTTCTTGGGACAATCGATTCCTAGTGTCCTTCTCGTTCTGATATTCTGACGTCATTTGGTTTTGAACCTTTAGAAAATGGTTTCTTGGACTTCTTCTCCCCCGAATTTCTATGTCCATGACTTCCACTGGCTACTAACCACAGGCTTTGATTATACTGCGCTGTACGGTTATGTATGGCGCGACTCCACAGTATGGAGAGGCGATCTCACTCTGCAGAGACCTGATATATTTTCTAACAATGAGCAGTATGCGAAATTTTCATACGATAATGGTAAAGATACTAACAAAATCAATGCAACATCCTCATCCTCAACTTTCACATCAATATTACGCAACTCTAACAAGATTGTGTTTAGTTGATCTAAGTGATCTCGAAGAGGCATACCTTCCTGCGTTAAGTGGCGAACAAGCGTTGCTTGAAGCGAGCATTTAGTTAAGGACTTCGTCATATAAAGACTCTCGAGCTTGACCCATAGACCCTGCGCGGTTTTCTCCTCCGCGACCTAAGTGATAATATCATCAGCAAGACTCAACATAATTGTTGAATGAACATTCTCTTCCAGAACAACCATTTCAGCGTTAATGGGTTCTCCCGGCTTCCTAGCAAGCGGCGTCCAAAGTCCTTATTGTTTTAACAAGGCTCGCATCTTGATCTGCCAGACTAAAACTGTTTCTCCCCGTAAATTTATCGATTTTCACCTTCATTCCAGACATCTTTCAAACAAACAAATCCGGCTCTGATACCAATTTGTTATAGAGGAAGCAATTAAACAGAAGAAAGAATAATAATGAATGTAAATGACACAAACGATTTAACGTGGTTACGCTATGATGTGTTAGCTACGTCCGGCGAGAGAGAAAAGTTTTATTGATCTTGAAGAATACAATTTTGAGATTTCTCTGGATTGTATTTCAGATTGTTTATTAGTTTATGACCTATGAGGTTTATATAAAGTACCCCTTACACAGACTAAGGAAAGATTTTTCAAACAGAAAAGGAAAATGTTTTTCAAACAGAAAAGAAAAATGTTTTCCAAAACATGGTATAAACCTAATATGCCCGGATTCAAAGCATATTTCAACATAATAAAATAATGCAATCAAAACATAGGTTTCTAATATGTCTATCTAAACAGAGGATGTTGCTTACTAAAGGAAATAATGGTTGAGATGAGGTTGAATTGTGATAATATAGATTGTGTGTTATAGGAAAGAGATAATTCAGAGGACATGCAACACTTGTTTATGAAGTGTGCATGGGCTACAGAGCTTTGGCAAAATTTGTAGAGTGGACAGGGGTGCAACTAATGTTGAATAACATTGACATTTCACTATAGAGGATCAGTCAAAAGCATTGGTGCAAATATAAGAAGAGACTCATTGATGAAATATTTTAAGCTGGTTTATACCAGATATGGCATACAAGGAACCAAAATATCTTCAAATGATATAACGTAAATAGAGATTTTGTCATACTACAGATAAAAATAATTAGTACTGAGAGAATTCAAACGTGTAGAGGCTCTAAGAATGCTAGAAAGTGTATATGTTTGATTGATCAACTTTGTACTTACTTTCCAAGACCTGATACTTCCAACACTCTTCCTAGAAGGTGGTTGGGAATTGGGGGATCCTTAGGTGTATGATCTTTGCTTTTGTTGGTATAGTAATAATTTACAGTTTGTTACCAAAACAATCCCCTTTGTATTGCATTGTGAAAGGATCATAATTCATAGTTCATCAAGTTTAGGCCAACCATATGAGATCTTACCAATCACACTATGTTGAAGGTTATCCATGATAACCATTCTTTCCATTTTTACCTCTGTCCGTTTAATGCATGACTCTGCAATTACATGAGCAGTATAGGCGGCGAAAAAATTGAAGCGACTTTTGCGCGGGGTTTTGGATGGTGGCGTCGATGCGTTAGAGTTTAGTAAATTTGCATAGTTAGTAGTAGGGTTAGGGTTTGATGGAGGAATTTGGGAAGAATAATGGCGAAGATTGTGAAGTCTGTCACCCACGACATTGAAGTCTCTCACAGAGTTTAGCGCGTAATTAGGGTTCATGAATTGAAGAGAGAAGAGAGAGTTCAACCTCATTTTCTATATCAAGATGGGTTTTTGGTTCTATGATTTGACGCTTGCATTGGGTTCCCACTTATTATGTTTCTTTAAAAATTATTGTGCGTTTAGGCGTATCAAAGAAAATTGAAATATAATTTTTTTGATGAGAACAAGATAGTCAACCAATCATTTAATCTTATAAATTTGTAGTTACTCATTTTATTGGGTTTAAGAATTTTATCATATGTGGTCCTTTATTCAGCGCAAATTGATTTTAAAAAATGCTTTCATTAAGGAGTTATCAAACTTAAAATATCTCATAGTTTAGAACAATTATTTTTCAATACCCTTTTAGGAATTGTTGAAGAGAATTTTGCTTGAAACAAATATTATGTTAAATTTTGGAGTAAACATATTACAAAAGATAAAGCAAAATTAGGATCCTATGTCAAAATGTAATGCCCGTTTGGACATGATATAAAATTAGTAATTTGAATTCAGTTTGATTTGAAGATATAGTTTTGTTTGGATATATAATTTGAATTTTTTAATTGTATTTTTTCTCATTTTTTTAAACATGAAAAAACCACAAATTGTGAAAACCATCAAATATAATCTTACCTATTGAGCAAAACATAGTTCATAAAAAAATTAATACGCTGCTAGAAACCCTTTCTAAAAATTAAAAAATACTACATCTATTGATCGAACTTTAGTTCAATAAAAAAAATTGAAGATGAATTGTAGTGCAATTACTCTTTAATATAATTCTCCCACATGACTCCACGTCAAGAGTATATTTGCTATAAATATTCTATCAATTTACAGATCTTTTTTTATATTTGATATAAATAGTTGGTAAACATGGTTGGTGTATATATATATCAATTTATAAATTTTAAAATTGAAATTCTAAATCTTATATGTTTTTGGAAAATATGAAGTTGAAATTAAAGTTTTGTACATATTTAATAATCAAATGCTGATTTAAAATTAAAATATAAAATTATAATTTCAAATCACGTGGCCAAAGGGGGTAGTGAAACAAAAGAGATACCTAAGTTGAAAAGAAAAGGAAAAATACAACCACAAGGACAAGGGTAGTTGAAACGGGTAAGACTTGTTACAGATTATTATACACCAAGGCATATGCAAAATCTGAAGGTCTCCTTAATTTCTGGCAAGTTATTAAAGGCCATCAATCTGAAATCCAAGCGTCTCCGATTTTTTTGCTTGTGTGTCCGAATTCTTATATTCTTCCTTTTTCGTCAGCGCTAGGGTTTCTCCATTCACCTAACCATCTCTCTCTCAAAAGGTTTGCCTTTTCTCCTTCTCTATTTGTTCTTTCTATGTGCTAATGCTTGATTTGATCTCATTCCGTTATGTTCATTCTGCAATACGTTAACCCCTTTGATTGCTTTGTTTAAAGCATTTCTTTTCTGATGCGTTCATGATTTCTGATTGTGCTGTATATGTTCATTCTGCAATACGTTTTATACATGATTATGCCATGGAAATCAGATGATTTAAGGATATAGTTTAGAACTATTCTTTTTTGCTTTGTGTTTGTTTATATCATAGTTTCAAGTTTTTTTTTTTGGCAGGTTTTGAACTGCGGTCTGTTCTAAACAGAGTGTTTTTAAGAAGAGAATTTCAATTGTTGAGGGTCAGGCTTTAGGATTTTGAACTCTGTGCATTAAAATTTTGATAATGAGCAACTCTTGGGCAGATTCTGTTGAGAATGTACCTACTGATAATGTTGGGCCCAGTGGGGCTTCTGCTTCTACAAGGAGATCATCTTATGTCCCACCACATCTTCGCAACAAACCAATGGCAACAGAACCTCTAGCTCCATCGCAGGGTGGCCCACTGTCTGGGTTCAATGGAACAACTAGTGGGTCTCGATGGGGTGCTTCTAGGCCAGATTACGGACGCCAAGGGGTGGCGGCCACACCGAGTGGTTGGGGTAGAGCGGGAAGTTAACCCTTTTGGTAATGATGCAGATGTGGACTTGGAGCAATCCTTTGATCAGGAGAATACTGGTATAAATTTTGATGCTTATGAGGATATTCCAGTGGAAACAAGTGGAGAAAATGTGCCACCTCCTGTTAATACATTCGCAGAGATAGATTTAGGGGAGGCCGTTAACTTGAATATTAGGAGGTGCAAATATGTTAAGCCGACTCCTGTCCAGCGATATGCAATTCCCATCTCCTTAGCAGGACGAGATCTCATGGCCTGTGCCCAGACTGGATCCGGCAAGACAGCTGCCTTTTGTTTCCCAATTATTAGTGGAATCATGAGGGGTAGTTTTCCGCAACGGCCTCGTGGGGTGCGGACAGTGTTTCCCCTTGCTCTTATTCTTTCACCAACAAGAGAGCTCTCAATGCAGGTAAGTGTGGTGCTAAATCAGTTTGAAATGCCACTTGATCCCTTTACCTCTTTTTTCCTTATAAACCTTCAAGTTTGTTAATTCCAATTTTATGCATGTAGATACATGAGGAAGCTAAAAAGTTTTCTTATCAAACTGGTGTTAGAGTGGTAGTGGCCTACGGTGGAGCCCCGATTAATCAACAGGTACCTCTTTAATCTCTCTCCTTCTGCCCTATTTTGTGAAGGAAAAAAATATATGTTGTGGTGATATACTTGGGGTGCTTTGCATATGATGTTGGATAGATACGTAGTCTTTTTGTCGAGTGGAGGTTAGTTTCTGATTTTTTCGTAGTAGCTTGATTCTTATGAGACCTAAACACCACACATCCTTGAATATCCCCAGAAAATGCACATAATGAATCCAGAAGCATTTGCTCCCATTATTATAACTTGAAGCAAAAGAAAGGGGGACTTTGACAAGCTGTCGTACCATGTACTTTGAGCAACATAGTTAAAGATAATGCCTTACTCTTTCCATGCACATAAATAGCATATAATTGACTCCTTAGTGCACCATTCAGTTGAAGCAGGTCTAATTCCCGTCTCTTACTAAATGCACAGATAGAGACCACATGACACATCTATGGTTAAACAGAAAAATTTGTTATAACTTTACAATATGCAACTTATTTAATGCTTGCTTCCTTATTGGTGAATGAGAGCATTCCTCTGTGTTGTAAGAAGGGAAGTTGAATATATGCTTCATTATTGTGTTGTCAATTATTTAGATGAGAACTTATTCCTAGTTGTATGATTTCTTCATGTCTGCTCTGTTATCGTGCATGTTAAACTGTTTTAAAAGTAACCTTAATGATCTACTATGTCTTGCAGGTCAATCTGCTTGTCTGGTTACTTAGCTTGTTTATATTTTCTTAACCATCAAAATAAGTGATACTTAAGCAGAGAGGCAATAAAATAAGTGTCATTCTTTTAAGTAGTTGCATTTGCTTGTATAATTAGATCACTGGTAGTTTTCACCAGTCAATGGTCATTCCAATGGAGACGTCTGCTTTAATGCTGATGAGCCATATGTCAAACAAGAAAAACTTTCTTATATTCTAGCTTGGATTGTGGAACTCTGTTGCTGGACAACGAAAAACAGGAATATATGAAACCAAATTTTGGGTGGAGGAGCAAGGTTTCTTGTTTTTCTATAAGTTTTTAAGCAGACATACTAAGGTGCGACTGGGTTTGTAGATACTTCAGGGAGACTGATGCTTTTACTCCTTCATTTATGAATTTGATTTGTGAGTTTTTTCACCAGGAAAGTACAACTGTATTAGATGCTAGAGTTTGAAAATTATCTTATGGGTTGACCAGATTGATTTTGCTGTTACTATCATACTGATATTTTGCTATTACTAAAATATTGATTATTTCCTTCACCAACGGACTTGATATATATATATATATCAAGTTACCGTTGAAATAGCCTCTTGTAGAAATGTGAGATAAGGTTGCGTACAATAGACCCTTGTGGTCCGGCCCTTCCCCGGACCCCGCGCATAGCGGGAGCTTATATGTATATATATATCAAGTTACCGTTGAAACAACCTCTTGCAGAAATGTGAGGTAAGACTGCATACAATAAACCCTTGTGGTCCAGCCCTTCCCCGTACCCCGCGCATAGCGAGAGCTTAGTGCACTCGGCTGCCCTTTTATCTAGTTACCGTTGCTTTTTCCTTTTACTCTTCCATCTCTTTCTTATAACCGTGAAATTCCTGACGGTGGGGGCGCTAAGGTGCGAAACACAATGGATTATGAGTTCGTTACCTTTATCCACTTAAATTTCAAGCGTTTGTTGGCGATAAGGTTCGAACTTGTGATGTACGTCTAACCCACACATATGTGTTGTGCTCTTATCACTATATCAAAGCCCTAGGTGCCTTTTTACTTTCCATCTCCGTGCATTCTCTTTGAAAAAGACCTTTCTTTGACAAACAAGTGATTAGATTTATTCCAAACAATGGTGTAATAAGGGCCAATATTTTTGGTTTGCTTTATAGTCCCATGTCGTTTGATTTTTGTTGTTATGTGTTCTTTAGTGTACTTTGTTTGTTTTATTTACTTACGTTAGTTACTGCTTCTTTTTTCAGAATGTGCTATCATGACTTATTCGATTTTGTTACCATCATTTTCATACTTCTTTAAAATTCGTGTTCGGGTATGACCGTTTCTCTTGCTTTGCTTTGCTTCTCTTACTTTGCTTGTGCTTATGCTTTGTCTTGAACCGAGGGTCTTTCGGAAACAACCGCTCTACCTACCAAGATAGAGATAAGGTCTGCATACACTCTATCCTCCCCAGACCTCACGTTGTGGGATTTTACTGGGTATGTTGTTAATTGGGGCGGCTTTTTTCTCTCTTATATGGTCAATTAGGTGCCATGTTATTCTTTCATGCTTTCAGCTGTATATGTAAGTATTTCCTCTTCTCTTCCCTCCTCTATTCAACTTGTAAGTAGTCGGAAATAGGGAAAGAGATGACGGGAGACCGAGTGTATCTCAATTTCTTCTGAAAATGTTTAAATACAAGTTGTTACCGAGTCCTAACATGTGGGGAGCATTACTCATATTGTAAAGTACATGCAACTCATCGATTGTGCATTAGGGACATTTTTGTTAGTTTGAATATGTAAATATGAAAAATCTGCTTAAATATTGGTAACTTCGGGATACTTTCCCTTGACAAAAGGTCCGCTAAAAAAATGAGTTTGATAAGAGTTCAACTAAGAAGCCCTATAGACACATCAGTCTATAAACAAATTAGATCTGTCAAGTTGGTTTGAATTTGTTTATCTCATCATTATAGATCTAATATGCATTTGTGGTGAAAGAGAAACTTATTCCACAAAAGTAGATAGTAATCTAACGTTATGAATTTGTCTTCGTTCAAGGAGGGACCCTCTAATCTGTCAATGGAAAGGATCTCTGGGTACTTGACAGTCCCATGAAGATCTATATGTACTTGACCAAGACAAGTGAGATCCTTCGAGATGCAGTGATTTTGGTAAATAGTAGCTTTGAATATGAACTTCGCTATTCACATTCTTTTTGGTTAGATCCTGAAATCTAGTGCAAATGCAATTGAAAGCTCAGATCTTCATCTTCTGGAGTTTTTTTTATTTAATGTTTTGAAAAAAAAGAAGAAGAAAAAACATCTTCGTTTTCTGGTACAT
The DNA here is from genome assembly GCA_029844215.1 of Przewalskia tangutica. NCBI lineage: Eukaryota > Viridiplantae > Streptophyta > Magnoliopsida > Solanales > Solanaceae > Przewalskia > Przewalskia tangutica. The sequence continues at coordinate 12,264,802 of CM056737.1, forward strand.
GTGTACATGATATTAACCATATATTGTTTTCAGTTAGCAAGTTATTTATTTGGTGTGCCCCTTGTTACCCAGTTTCCCATTTCTGAACATCCCATTTTCTTATTACATATTTTGAAGGGAAGTCTAGAATGTTCTTCCACAGTTCCACCTCCACCATGATGCTCTATCTTGTCCACTTTCAACTGAAACTCGGTTTCAAATATACAACATGCAATTTTTTGTTGTTGACATTAGTGGAGAGGGTTGGACCCATTATTTGCGGAGTTTCGAACTGTGTGCCATTGGCCCTAGGGAATTTCTTGGTTATTAAAAAAAGTCACTACACTGAAATTAGTTTCGGAGACTTGAACAAATAAAATCTAGTAACAGTACTTTCATTTGATATGCCGGTGAAGTCAGAACCTCAGTAGAAGTATTAAGAAATATTCAGTTGTTTAACTATGGTGATTTCATTGTCTGATTATATATCAAGTTTAGTATCTGATCTTATCAGTTCTTTGTCAGAATAGCTCACGAAGCCTGAACATTCGAGTATAAAGTGGTGTTTTCTGTAGATTCTTTACTGCTTAGTACACATCTCATATATTTTGTTTCCCCTACTATATCAATAAAACATTACTTTCATCAGGGAAATAGATGATGTGTTTTTTGCGTTATTGTTTATTACATATCTGCAGCTCCGCGAGCTTGAGAGAGGAGTTGATATTCTTGTGGCAACTCCTGGAAGACTGGTCGATTTACTTGAGAGAGCAAAAGTTTCATTACAGCTGATTAGCTATTTAGCTCTTGATGAGGCAGATCGTATGCTGGACATGGGATTCGAACCTCAAATCAGAAGGATAGTGGAGCAAATGGATATGCCTCCACCTGGTGAAAGACAGACAATGCTGTTCAGTGCCACATTCCCAAAAGAGATTCAGGTTTTCTTTTATTCAGTAGGGCTGTTTTCAAATCCTAATTTTTCTTCTTATTCTTGTTGTTAAATGATGATTATTTCCCTGTCTTTATAGCGCTGGACATTTTGTCTTGCAAAATGTTTGAGTTGGCAGTGAGTAGAATCTTCCGAGTAGTTGTAGTCTTGTTTTGTATATGATCTCTAACAATTTCTTTCTTCGTTTGTTCTTTGGAATGCAGAGACTGGCATCTGATTTTCTTGCAAACTACATATTTTTGGCAGTTGGACGGGTTGGTTCTAGTACTGATTTGATTGCTCAGCGAGTTGAATTTGTTCATGATGGTGACAAGAGAAGCCATCTTATGGACCTACTTCATGCACAGATGGCTAATGGGGTTCATGGCAAGGTAGCATGTGACTCTAGCTCTCTCTAGCTACTTTTTCTTTGTCTGTAAAGGCACTAACGTAAACCTTCTCATGCCTGGTCACTATTAGCTGTCCATGATTGGTTTTGTTGGTTTACTTACCTACTATATATAGATAGGAATGGTGAATTTCCTAGAATGGAGTCTGCTTAAACTTTCATTTAAATTGACCGTCTTTCCTCTTAATGCTTCAGTGTCTTCCAATGGCATGACTGCATCCTCTTCCCCATTTGCTGCTTTGTGTAACATAGATTTTGTTGCTATAGGCCTATAAAGTTTATACATGACAAAATACAATGTGGAATCAACTGGCAATCTTATTAACTGCTTTATTGTTATCTGCAGCAATCTCTAACTTTGGTGTTTGTCGAAACAAAGAAGGGTGCTGATGCATTGGAGCATTGGCTGTGTATTAATGGGTTTCCTGCAACTGCCATTCATGGTGATAGGACTCAGCAGGTAGGCGAGATCTAGGTATTGGCAGATGGATCAAAGCAATTTGATCTTTGATCTTCAAACATGACCTTTTACACTGTTCTACACTTCCGTTACAATGTGATTAAATGGTGCCACTTCTTTTTGAGAAATGGTAAGTGTATTATAATATGGCACCAAGGAGGTGCTGTCAAAAATATTTACAAGATACCAACAGAATATCCCTTCCTATTCTTAAAGGGATTCTGTGAGTTCTGTCATTGCTTCAGCTTCATTTACAAAATTCTGTTTACACCAAATATGAAATAAAATGTAGACAGTTCATCTCGTTCTTCAGAATTGAGTTTCCTTTATCTTCAAACATCAAGAATTCTAACCTTGTGTCAGGACCTACGGTTTCACTCCCTCCAAACTGTCCACGATATGCAATTCGGAATGGTTTGCCACCACATCTTGTATCAATATTTGAGTTCCAATACTGGTTTAACCTAGAACAAAGATGAGGTGATCCAATAGTTTCTTCTGCATCTACAGCTGCCTGTGTGCCAGTGTTATCAAAGGCACGATTAAAGCGCGTTTAAGCCCTGAAGCGAGGCACAAAACAAGTTGAGCGCTTTGCCTCGCTTTATGGGGGCGTCAGTGTCGTTATCAAGGCTCTAAGGCATACTTTATCTTGCCAATGAGTGCAATCCTGAAGATGTGACACTAAACAATTGACATTTCACTTTATCATAGTTTTGTTCAATTTCTTTGTCCACATATTTGTTATTCATGCTGATGATTATTAATCTTGGATTTCACATACATATCTGTTGTTTTTCTCCATTTGCACCTTTTTTCATTGAAGTCCATGCTTTATTTGCGCTTAAAGCCCCAAAGAACCTTAGAGCTTTTTTGGGCTTTTCGTTTTCGATAACACTTGTGTTAAAAAAAACATTGAAATGTATGCATATGAAGCATGAGTAACTATTTAATATTTACTTGTAGAAGCATAATATATTTGCATCGCATGTCAAGGAAGTGTGCACGTAACACGTGTACCTGATACTTCTATATTCTCTCCGGTTTCTGTGTTGCACCAACTATTACTTGCACTATTCTGCAGCTCATCACAGTCAACATTACATGTGGATTTATTTTATAGGAAAGGGAGCAAGCGTTGAGAACATTCAAGAGAGGAGATACCCCAATTTTAGTTGCGACTGATGTGGCTGCTCGAGGCCTTGATATCCCTCATGTTTCTCATGTTATCAACTTTGACCTTCCTAATGATATCGATGATTATGTGCACCGGATAGGCAGGACAGGTCGGGCAGGCAAGACAGGATTAGCAACTGCTTTTTTTAATGATGGTAACCTTTCGATGGCCAAACCGATAGCTGACTTGATGCAAGAAGCTAATCAGGAAGTACCTGAATGGTTGACTCGTTATGCGAGCCGTTCATATGGAGGTAGAAACAGGCGGGTTGGCGCAGGCCGTTTTGGTGTCACGTGACTTCAGGAGGGATTCCTCATACAATAGAAGTGGAGGTGGTGTGAATTACTATGGCGGAGGTAATAGTCGTGGTGGTTATGGCAATTACAGTGGGGGCATATGGTCCTGGAGTAACTAGTGCTTGGGACTAGCTGCTCAAACTTGTGATACCTATACTTTCCTGCAGTTGTATATTACTCGTCAACAAATTTGGATTATGATATTTTCAGTGGGAAACAGGGTTGAGTTCTTGTTGTTTTGTGGTCCTATAGGGGGGACAACTGCAAGATTGTTATGGTAGTTAGATTGGCAATTTGAGACCACTAGCAGGTAGCTTTTGTCCAACAGTTCAATGATGCCTTTGTTTAATATATGTTACTTCGAGAGTTAATTTTTTTGGAATGCATATGAATCGTTAATGTCCACGTGCAATGTGCATCTCAATTGGTCGGCTTTTATCCCTTTTATTTGAATTAATGTGATAATTTAAAAAGTCAAAAAATCACCTCATTAATTATTTTCATAATTGCACATTTATATTCTCTTTTAGTATGAATAATAATGACTGATACCTATTGAAGAAAGACAAAAGTCAGGAGAATAATAAGGAACACAATGGTTTCTTGAGGAAACGAAGGAACTCAGAGGATTTTAATGTGGAAAACCTTTCGTTTATTTTCTCTAATAAAGTCAATGATCTATAATTCCGTTGATAAACCCTTTGCTTCCGGTTGAGTCTATATTTATATATAACTATAAAGCTGAGAATGTAAGGTGATGTGGCATGTCTTGGTGGCCAGCATCACTATTTATCTTTCTTTTTTTCAGAATTTTGAATTTTTTGTCCCAAATATCTCCAAAAAAAATATTTAATATATCTTTCTTCATTATTGGCATTTATTTCATTTAATTAAATACCCCTCTTTCTTCACTCTCTTTACTCTTTCACACACAAAAAAAACCAATAAAATTCAGCTGCGTGAGTTCAAATCCTGATGAGAGCACTTTGCTCTCTTCTGGGATAAGACCTTATAGGTGATATCAGTTGCTCTGTTCTCAAAACTCTTGTCATTCAGACATATTCCGCGATTTACTGGTAGTAGTGTTGAGGGACCGGTACTACTATCTCCAGGACTAGTCTGACGTAAGCTAAAAAAAACCCGATAGTAATCATGATCCTCTCTCCCCCCATCTCACCCACACACATTTATTTGTCGCTTACTCATTTATATTATTTAATATATGTTTAATTTCCTTCTTCCAAAAGGAAGAGTGTAGCAGTTCAATAATGAGCATAATGGTGCAATTACCTCCTAATAATTATCTATTCAAATTCTATATTATTTAGGTGATGTCTTTACCAAAGTTTGGAACAAATGCTGAACTTTATTTTCTCACTATTTGTTATAATACTGTTTTCTCCTTTCGATTTTGTTGATTTTCTGCTTTTTTTCCTTCCAAGTGAAATTCTCTCTATCTCCTGAAATAATTGGTGCTACCCATCTAAAAAAATGAAAGAGTAGGAAAAGTATATGTTTGCCTGGACCAAGAAGAATCAATCGCATCCAGTATTAGTCTATTTTTTTGTTGGGTCATCTTCTTCTTCATAATTGTTTGGTGTATTATCCTACCTTTTGACACTGTTAATATTCTAATGATGCTTTACGACCTGGTACCTATTTCTATTTGTTATAGCCCCCCGCTTCATTTTTTTTTTTTTTTTTTTGTTGTGAAGGCCGCGTGCATTCTTTCTTTCGAGTCTTGAGTAAACCGGGCCGTGATGGCCGCAAACCACGTCGACCATGTAAACCACACTTGGCAAATGTGTAATGACTCAACCGAAGGTTTATGCGAGGATCGAACTCGTGGCCATGCGGTCACTTCATTTTGAAATTATCATGACACGATTTATTAAAATTAATAATAATGTTTTCGTCCCTGTATGTAGATTTTAGATGCATGATTGATTTGTCGCGGTTACAAAGTCATGACTAATCAAAAATGCATTTGAGTAAGAGAGCGCAAGCTTTAAATAAACGGAACAAAGAACTCTCAAAGTGGGAAGTAACCTCCATGTAGAAGTCACACATTGAAAAAATTGAAAAAATACACCCCAACCTTTATCCAGATTTGTTGTAACATAGCTTAACCTTTACGGTGATTCTATTACCCCTAAATATATTTTTAAAGCATTTATTTGGCATTTATCTGAAAAAATCGAACCAGAATCCAATGTGATACAAACCAAGACTCGATTATGAAAGAATATAGTGATTAGATCAAATTCCAATAGAATCGTCTGCTTTTTCCATGATTTATTAAGAGTGTAGAAGATAATTCTATTTTTTTGTTTTGTTCGAAGAGTGAAATAACCTGAAAATTACCAGACTCATTCGTTTTTTTGGCCTTTTGTTCAACACGTGTTTGAATTGTTACCCAACTCACTCGATAAATACCCAAGAAATTTCTTAAAAATATATCCAGTGGTAATAGGTGTCACGACCGAACCAGGACGCGGCCCGGTGCCTCTGGACACCCCTACCCATACATCACGTGTAACCGGCGGAAGCTAAAGAAATCTCATCATTTTTTCTTTAAAAGTAAAATAGGCAAAGCCGACAAGGCGCCATTGTATATAAAACAACCCAGAAGGAACTACAATTGTCTGACTCGCAAGTCCAACCCATATGAATACAAACCTCACAGAGTTTGGGCGGTAACTATGTGGGACAAGGCCTCGCGTACCCACGAATATCTGTGAGTCTACCAGACACATATCAAGATGACAAGCTCGGAACAAGGAGCCATCTCGACAAGTGGACAAGGATCTAAGCTCGCGGATCCTGGCGTACCTATACTGCGGGCGTGAGCATGGCCCAGAAGTCGATCTGACAAGGTATCAAGTATGTAAACATGAAATCTGATAAACAAGATCATAGGCGTACAAAAGAATAGCGAAGCAGTATGAAAACTCAAATACGAGATCTAGTGCCGTATAAAAATAAGAGCCAATTGTACCTTGTATCAGCAGTATCACTGCCTTTTTAAAATATGCCTTTTAAAAAGTGAGATCAAGTATCATTTCCAAATACCATTTCAAAATATGAAAGTCATGTCAAAATCGGGTCATCCGCCTCGAATCATTATGCAATCCTACTCGTGGGACTATTTCACGCGTGGGTCTTGTGGACCAGTAATGAGCATCGCACGATGCATCACGAAGAAACTAATCCATGGAATGTGTCCTGGAAATTGAACCCGCATGAGTCCTTCATAACCGAAGTGAGTGTGTACCATCTCACGACTCCATGAAATATATATCTGATATTGCCCCTCTAGTGAGGGACGCGGTGATGTGGAAATATAACACTCGCACGAATGGCTATATGAGCAAACATATGCATGTTAAAATATGAAAGTCACGTCAAAATCAGGGGCACCTGCCCATAGAATCATTATGCAGATCCTATTCATGGGACTATTTCACCCGCATGGATCTTGTAGACACGCATAGGAAATCTGTACCCGATACCTGCATCACGGAGAGCTAATCCATGGAATGTGTCCTGGGAATTGAACCCGCATGAGTCCTTCAGACCCGCAGTGAGTGTGTACCATCTCACGTCATGGGAGCTACTCCATGAAATATATATACAATGTACGACATGTTCCATCCCATTCTGGGACTCGGTGTAATGTGCTATAAGTCAAATAAGATACGACATGTTCCGGCCCATTTTGGGACTCGGTGTAATGTAAAGGAATGTACACCTATAGCTATCACAAGTAACTATGTACAATTTAAATCATCTATGACTCTCATTAGCACAATTAGAATGAACTTCCTTTTTATAAACACCAAGGCAATGTCATGCCTTCCTTTTTATAAATACAAAGGCAATACCATGCCTTACTTTAGAAATACCAAGTACTATCCCGTCATGTAATATTAGGGACTTGAATCCCAAAAGTACCATGTACGTCCGCCTTACCTTCTTCGTAATTGTTTGGTGTATTATCCTACCTTTTGACACTGTTAATATTCTAATGATGCTTTACGACCTGGTACCTATTTCTATTTGTTATAGCCTCCTGCTTCATTTTTGAAATTATCATGACACGATTTATTAAAATTAATAATAATGTTTTCGTCCCTGTATGTAGATTTTAGATGCATGATTGATTTGTCGCGGTTACGAAGTCATGACTAATCAAAAATGCATTTGCGTAGAGGGCGCAAGCTTTAAATAAACGGAACAAAGAACTCTCAAAGTGGGAAGTAACCTCCATGTAGAAGTCACACATTGAAAAAATCGAAAAAATACACTCCAACCTTTATCCGGATTTGTTGTAACATAGCTAACCTTTACGGTGATCCTATTATCCCTAAATATATTTCTAAAGCATTTCTTTGATATTTATCTGAAAAAATCAAACCAAAATCCAATGTGATACAAGCCAAGACTCGATTATGAGAGGCCATAACCCCCACCTGCAAGTCGCACGCCGTGACATAGAATTGGAGAAAATTTGGTCTGATCTGCAGAATTATCAAGTAAGTTTCATGTCATGAAATGTGTTTTATAAAACGCATATTGCAGGTGCATTTTGCCAATCGCATATGTGACGCGAGTTATGCCAGAAACCTGAAAAAATAAATTTAATGATTTGCGGAATGAGATTTATAAATCTAAATCTCATTAGCCAAATGCATTTTATACTCCCAGATTGCGACGTATTCGTTCTTCAACCCAATTTCATTTCATCTTCATTTCTAAAGTTCTTTAAGCAAGTGTTAATCCTTTTCTTAGCTAATTACTTTAAGTAATTGTCTCTACTTAGTAGTTAATTAGTTCTTAAGTCCGTATTTTTTTCGTGTAAATTCTTTTCATGTTTTTCTCATTTACATTCATTGTGAATTTATTGGCTCTTGTCTGTTTGCTTTATTTTTCCGGTCTTTGTCTCATACGCTCCATTCCATGATCGATACGGTGCTATCTTAGATTTATTTGAGTTGGTATTTCACGAGTTAAGGGATACTTCCTAGAGTGGTAAAAGGCAAGAGTGAGCGCATTTGAGTGGTGCTAGCGAAACACAAATGAGTGCAAACACGAGTTGTAACATCTCGTACCTTCAAGCTAAGAATCAAGTTATCCACGGTAGTGGAAGGGGACATAAGCCTCTCGTCCGTGTGTAAAGGGCCATACCGTGTATTATTAAGAATTACATGTATCAATATTGGTAAGCTAAGTGTTACACCCCGTAAGTCCAGGACATGTAAGAGAGAATGTACGAAAGGAAACAAGACTAGGATTTGGGTACGAAAGGAAGAATTGTTTTTCCGACGGAAAATCTTCCGAACGCCGGAAAGGAAAAATGTTCGTTGTTGAGAATTGGATTCTCAAAAGGCATTATTTGAAGAGTATGGAACTCTTAACCTTATGGAAATTTATTTTTTACAGATTTGGTCACGTGGGGCCCACAGAAATTTTTACATTTTTGTGGGGCCACGAGGTTCTAATTTTATGGACGAATGAGAGGGCGACACGTGGCACCCCCTCATGTGGTCTTGGACGAAAATGCAAGGGGTAGAATGGTCATTTGACCTATGTAGATGATAATTCTTGCAAGCTTGACATATTTGACCAAGTCAACTTGTCCACATGGGCTCAATCCTTGTGATATTCATCCTAGCCTCACATTTGTTGATATCTAGACCCTCCAATGTGTTATATGTATCATACTAGTGCAAGACTAGCTCACTTTACACTTAGAAAATGTTATACCCCGTATTTCCAGAGTATGTACGTAGGGACGTACGTAGAGAAATTCGAACTTCAAATTGGCTTGGCCGAATTCTTTTTGTGCACAACACCCGGTTAGAGTCGTTTTTAATAAACGCGTTTCCACGGCTTGCGTAGGGAAAATTCGGCTATGTCCTTTTTGATTTTTGCGGATTTTTAGAGACGAAATGTTTTGGACAGCGGGAGGTGACACTGTCACCTCATTCGCGATAATGGGTTGGCCGGTTGGTCACGGGTTTGAGGCCTATTGGCTCCTTGTTTTGGCCTTGTTTTGTGGCTTGTTTGGTGCCGTGTTTAGTGCCTTGTTTTGTGGAGTAGGGGTTAGGGTGCACTTGGCAGTCAAGGCCATACACTTGCCTTGCACTTGGCTTGATCAAGGCCATGGTTTCTATAAATACCCTCCTTGTTGAAGACTTATTCATTCACTCCTCACTTTGTCTAAGCCTTGAAAACTCTCCCTCCCCTCCCTCTTGTGGCTCTCGTCAAGCCTCTCCTCCTCCTTGTGGCCTTTGGCCGAGAGGTTCCCCCCCCTCTTGGTAGAAATGTATTCTACAAGTATTGTTATAATGCCCAAAATACCTTAGCCTTTTGTTATACCCCGTAGTTCCAGGGTATATAGGTGAGGATGTACGTGCGAGAATACGACATAAATTTTGGAAAGAAAGAAAGATGTGATTTTTTGAAAAGTTTAGGGTTTGTGAAGGAAAAAGGTTCATTGATGGGAATTGGATTCCCAGTTTGGTATTTGGGCGTCTTGAATTATATTAGAATTATGGAATTTTATTTAGGAATTGGTCACGTGGGGCCACGGAGAAATTCTGATTTTGTGGGGCCCACTTTGTTTTGAGATTTTGCCTTTATGGATATTTTCGGAAGATGAAATATTTTGGGCAGTAGGAGGCGACACGTGTCACCCCAGGTGGCCTCACGGTAGAAATTTGCTAACAAATGGCAAAACAAGTGGCCTTGTCTTGCTAGATATTTTTTGTGGACAAGTGGCCAAGTCTTGCTAGATATTTTGTGTGGACAAGTGGCTTGTGGGACCCACACACACTTGTCCCCAATCTCAACCACACACTTGCCTTCATCCTAGCCCTGGTTGTCCTATATATGCACTTAGTTGATGAAAACTTTCACACTTAACCATTTCAAGACAAGAAATTCCCTCCCTTCTCCCTTGACCTTGCTCTCGTTTTGAGCCCATTTCTTGACCTAAATTTGTCCAACAATTCTTAAACTCTCAAGTGTTCTTCCCTGGGTGTTAGGAAGATTGTGTACCAAGAGTTGGAAAAGATTTCACACCCCTAACCTATTGTTCATGCCTTGGCCGAACTTACTAGTTGGAAACCCTAAGTGTTCTTCACTTTTTGAGTTGGTTCTTGAAGAGAAGTTGGTTAGGAGCTTACATGGGTTGCTTGTAGCGGATTGGAGCGGAAGATTTGGAGCTAAGACTTGCTTGGAGCGACATTAAGTTCTTGGATAATTTTGGGCTATTTGAGGTAGTAAACCTTAACCTCTTTGTGAATTGGTCATTATACATATATTATAAGTATATTATGGAGTATATAAAATATGGAGTAAAGTTTGGAAAAGTTGGATCTTGTTAACTTGTTAAAAGAAAGTTGGCCGTTTGCCATTAAAATGGTAAACGTATCTTACTTGTGAAGAAGTAATTAACAAAGTAACTATAACTTATATTAAGATGGAATATAAGTTGGATGACTAATGAAGTAATTGGATAAGTAAAATGGACAAAGTTGGCCAGGACCCCAACTTAAGAATTTGTATTTACTTTGGTATTTACTTTGGGCGATTTACTTTGGATTTGTATTTACTTTGGACAAGATTTACTTTGTATTTACATTTCATTAAGGGAAGATTGTTCAATCGCGTTCCGTTTGGGCGTGTGATCCCTTTTTAATTATTGTATTGTTATGGCGTGATAGTAAACCGCGTTACCGTTTGGGCGCGTAATCCCCTTCTTTTACTTGTTGTTATTATGGAGGCGTGATAGTAAACCGCGTTACCGTTTGGGCGTGTAATCCCCTTCTTTATGTTGTTTAATTATTACGCCTTATATATATATATGGTATATATATTACGGTTATTCGGGCCTTGGAGAAAGATGGAAAAGTGAGTAAAAGCGGAAGTCTTTGAATTTTCCGTAGAATTAGAGGGCTTTTATTGGTATAAGTCTTCAATGGTAAGAAAGGTTTGATAGAAGTACTATGACCATTTTAGGAGTGGAGTACTACGTGTGGCGTGATCTACTTGTGTGACGCCCCGCAACCCGGGCCCGTCACTGGTGCCTTACCCCGGGCACCCTAGTGATACAACATCAGAGAAAACCAGCGGAAATAAAAACTTTACACATGAATTGAGAGACATAAATAAATAAAGCAACCCAATGGTTGCCTTGGTATATATACATAAAACCCGAGCGATTATCCTTTTACAAACCACACTTGCTGCGATTACTCTGGACCTCTAAGATATCTGACAACTATGACGGGACAGGGCCGCCATACCACGAATGTACAAGTACCTACAATGATAGGGACTATACGAAAGATAAGCCTCAGAAGGAGCTTCCTAACGCTGACTGCGATCCTATGAGCGGATCAACCAATCGGTGTACCTACCTGCGGCGTGAGCGGCCCGAAGGAGGTCGATAACAGTACCAAGTATGTGGCGAAAATCAGTAATGAAATCACATTTCATCATTTTATAAAACCATTTCGCAATAAGTAAGCGATTATGTCAAGTAAGACGCGTATCCCCGAATAATCACTCACATAATTATGGGTCTCACGCCCATAATACCACTCATGCGTGGAACTCATTCTCACGCTGCCGGTACATGATGTAAAACAACACCCGTATGTGAACTGAACACTAGATCTGCTGCGTCATCAAAGCCGTCGGGCGAGTAGAATAGCCAACTACCATCCAAAGCTAGTCATATCCCATCACGCAAGGTGCGAAGCCAACTACCAGTCCAAAAGCTAGCCACGCAACTGGCCGAGGCAAGTATCTTAAGCTAACGTACAATAGCTCACCGTCTCACAAGATATGGCCGAGGCAAGTATCTTAAGCTATCTACCGGAGGCTCTGGTACACGAGAAAATGACGAACAAGTATCTAAAGTGTCATGAACCACACGCACAAACCAAGCCCGTGATCGCTCGTCACCGCGGCAAGCTTCATGGATTAGCGGTCCGTGGACTAACGATCAACCTCACAATGACCGCGTGCCGGCATCTTACCTCGGAAGTCATGGCCATGAAACCATCCTGCGGGCGCGTGCGTGGAACATCCATCACGTCGGCGTGTCCCAAGGAAATAAATCGGATAGCCGGCCCTCCCAGAGTCACGACGATCTGAAACAACCCGATCGATACTCAAAGTGGACGCGTACTGGACCACCCAACGTCGGTATGTCGATCAATCAATCGAATAGCCGCCCTCCCAGAGTCACGGCGACATCAACAAAACACTTGCACATCAAAGACTATCACAACAAGCATAAAAGTTTAACATACATTCATTTTAATCAACAATCCGGGTTTCAAACCCAAAATACTACATACTTTCCTTCTTTCAAAAGACCTCTTTCTATGTAAAAGCCACATGATACTAATACTGTAGTATATAAAGAAAACACGTTTTACTTTTAAAACCAAATTACTTCACGCCGTAAAAATCTTTACAAGGCTTTTAAAATCAAGTACTCTATACTTTATAAACCAAGTGCTTTTCTTTTAGAACAACATCAAGTATACTCTTTTTAAAACCCAATTAACTTACTCTTTTCAAAACAAGTAACCTATACTTAAATCAAGTTACTTCTCCTAGAAAACAAGTCGTTATAAGTCAAGCCCACTTATCTTTCAAGATCAAGTCTCTTAACTTTCATCTTCATAAAGTCGTTATAACTAACTTCCCATAAAGCCATTATAACACTTTATGTTTTAAAACAACCAAAAATCGTTTCACACACGCGTCGTCTGCGTACTATATAGTTCACAACAATCATGCTCAAGAGTATAGGAAGAATCACATACCTTTGGCAAACCACAAGCCAAGTCAAGTATGCGCGTGAAAGATCCACCTATAACAACCATAATATATAAATCAACTTCTAGCACTCTCAGTAGAATATTCTAAACACAAGATTCCTTATTCTACGAAATTTGGCAGACCTCCCCGCTATCACATAAATCTCCTCCCTAACCGGGCCCGCTACTGTGCCAACAACTCCAGGGATTACACGTCTAACCGGGCGTGTTCAAATATCTTCACAATAATACTTACACAAGTCTTGTAAATGCAGTCAATGTAAATACTGATTCAATCCTTTATAATCATCCTTGAATATAATATACTCAAGTATAACTACTACAATATGTAATATCCAATTACAATAGGGGCGTAGATCATTACCTCGATAAGCCCACAAATTATCCAAGTTATAAGTCGATCACGAGCAACGTTTAGCTCCAATCCTTACGCTCCAACCCGCTCCAAGCGACCCTTAGAAGTTTCTAAACAACTTCTAAATACTTCCACCTAGGAAGATTTTCTAGGGTTTCGCTTTCTGGCTATTGGAATAAAGTAGTATTTAGGGCTCTAGTATTGAAATAACTTTGGAATACTACTAGGGATACTAGGCCAAGGTATTTGGGATTATACAACAATACACCAAGTATTTTCTACACAAGAGGAGGGGGACAAATCTACACAAAGGAGGGAAAACATTTGCTTTGGAAAGCTTTCAAGTGAGGATGATTTACTTCTTCAACTTAAGGGGTTTATATAGAGGATTCAGGGCCAAGATCAAGGTAAGTGTAGGGTCAAGATTGGGCCATGTGTGTGGGTCCCACCACCACATGGCCAACAACAGGGCCAGTGGCTTGCCACTTGTCGACCCATTCGGCGAGGGACGAGTGGCTGCCACTGTCCCACCATTTCGGCAGGTGCCACATGGGGTGACACGTGTCGCCCCAGGCTTCCAAAATATTTCTCTTCGAAAATATCCAAAATACCGGAAATCTCAAAAACAAAGCGGGCCCCACAAAACCGTAAATTTCTCCCGTGGGCCCCACGTGACCATTTCCGAAAATAAAATCTCATAATTCTAAAATAATCCAAGAAGTCCAAATACCAAATCTGGGAATCCAATTCCCATTAACGAACCTTTTTCTTCACAAAAACCGGAAACTTTTCCGTCGAAAAAATCACATCTTTCTTTCTTTCCTAAATTTCTGTCGTATTCTCGTACGTACGTCCTCACATACATACCCTGGAACTACGGGGTATAACAACTTGGCTTAAGGAGTAGCCGACGGGTTGAAGTACTTGGAGCGTTTTGCTATTTGTCGATAATCGTCGCGAGGTATGTGAACCTCTTCCTATCTTTTCTAGCATGATTGTTGTGAACTATGTAGTACGGTAGACGTACATGTGCTAAGTGATTTGGTTGGTTTAAAACATAGGGTGTTATAATAGCTTTATGGGAAGTTAGTTATAACGACTTTATGTAGGTAAAAGAATGGTTTATTGATTGTAGAAAGATAAGAGACTTGACTTATACACGACTTGATTTTGAAAGTTAAGAGACTTGATCTTGAAAGATAAGAGACTTGACTTATACACGACTTGATTTTGAAAGTTAAGAGACTTTATCTTGAAAGATAAGAGACTTGACTTAGTTTGACTTGTTATGAATTTTGTTAAAATGTTGTAAAAACCTCATTCGCGAGTAATGAGTAGTTGGTTTTAAAAGAATAATGTTTTTGATTTGGAAATGAGATTAAGTATCGAACAAACCATTGCAGCGTTAATAAAGGAAATGTATTGACTAATTGTTATTAAAACATTAGAAACCTCCATCTGCATGAAGCTAAGATGAGACAAAATGATATTACATTTCTAGATCATGCACGCTTTTATAAGATTGTAATAGACAAAACAACCTACTCACACATAAGGCATATGTTTCTCAAATTTGTTTTAAAGGAGAATTATATTCTTAAGTGATTAAAACTATGAACTACGAAACCTTTCGAAAATGAAACTTGAGCATTTGAAATTAGGCAAACTTGAGCGTTTGGAAAATAATGTGTTACTTGATTTTACAAGGAAGTGTTTTGGTTTACTTAAAAGATAGTCACTCTATTTTATACTACGAACATTGTGTGACTTTTGTGAAAGAAACGTATCTTTTAAAAGAGTTAATGTATGTAATACTTTAGGTCGAGCAGGATTTTGGCATAAAATGATAGTACCTTAAGTTGTGTGTAACTTGCCTATGTTTGCGTGTGATAGCCTTGTTGTGCAAATCTTGTATTTTACTCGACTAGGTTCGTAGGATGAGCCGAATGTATTTCACTCGACTACGCGTTACGTAGGATGAGCAGGAATGTATTTCACTCATTCTGGCGTTCGTAGGATGAGCGGGAATGTATTTCACTCATTCTGCGTTCGTAGGATGAACCGAATGTATTTCACTCATTCAGCGTCCGTAGGATGGGCCGAATGTATTCCATCCGACTCACCGAGTTCGCGAGATGAGCAGGAATGTATTTCACACGTTTCTATCTGGGTCCATGAGATGGCGAGACATGTTATACGTATCACATGGTTTGTACCTAGGCTGGCGGTGAGGAAGGAGTTCCACGGGCGTGAGGATGACTTTGAGGCGTGAGTCCACGACTTGACATGGCTTTTATGTTATGAGTGTAGTTTGGTTATCATACATGTCTCTGTTTTATATAGACTTATGATTTCATTTCTGATATTTTCATTTCACATACTTGGTACCGTTGTCGACCTCGCCCGAAGTGGCGTATAAGAGGCGAGCCTCTGCCACTGAACAAACCCGAACCGTGGCTCTCCGTATGGCACATCACGAGAAGCCGTAGGCGTGCCTCGAGGATCGCAGCGGCCGGTACCATTTTTTGGGTCGTCGGAGCAAGGCTCGCGACAAAGTGACAAAAGTGGTATCAGAGCAGTTAGTTCTCGGAAAGTGTCTACAGACCGTGTCTAGTAGAGTCTTGATTATCGGTGTGTTGTGCACCACATCTATAATCAGGAGGCTGCAGGACATTTAGGATTGGTTTCTATTCTTCTCACTCGAGATCGTGCCTTAGAGGCGTGTTATAAGTTGGACTCCTCAGCGTATTCTTATGTGCGATTATGCCTCACGCAAGGCAATCGGGGCCCGAGAAGGGCAAGCGGCCGAGGAGGCGTGAGTGAAACGGAGGGTCTGCCGGCGAGGCCCGATCGTTACGAGATAGTGCTTCCGGCGGCGAGTTTTGCGGCCTTGCGCCACGCCGGCGAGTTTAGAAGCGCGGCGGTGGGCCGAGACTCTGATACGAGCCTCGGTCCCACGGCACAGGCGGATGAGATAAGTACAAGAGATGGCGATTCTTGGCGAGTCGTGGCGAGAAATGAGAGAGGCTGGATCTGGCGATTCGATCGATAGCACCGTGGTTCACCCGGCGAGCGGTTTGAGACTACGGGACTTTACGAGTTGTAGCCGCCCGGCGTTACATGGATCGAGCGAGGATGACCCTCGGGAGTTTATCAAGCGACTCTGACGGATCGTGAGTGATCGAGTCTCGCAGCGAGTCGGTGGTATTGGGTTCGCATCACCGCGCGTGATCTGCGATCGGGTTTGATTCATGGGAAGCTGTCCCAGAGGAACATGCGCTCCAGCGGTTTGGGGCGAGTTCTCGAGGCATTTCTTGCACATTTCTTGCCTCGCGGATGAGAGGGCTCGGGTAAACGATTTTTGACGTTAAAGCGGGCCGGCGTGCGGTTAGGAGTACAACGTGGAGTTTGACTCGTTGGCTCGGTATGTCCCGCCTTAGTGACCGATATGGAGGGCGAGTGCACCGCTACGTCGCGGGCTCGATGATTACTTGGCGAGCTTGTTGGTGTAGCTCTTCAGGGCATGGACATTGCCGCATCGCGAGCTCATGCACTTGGGTGTAGCTCTTGACGGTACTTGGATGTGAGCGGACGGAGGTCGACGGAATGGCCGGATCAGCGAGAAGAAAGGCGAGCAGCGGTCCTTTGGTAACTTGCGAGGCGGACCGCCTGGCGAGCTAGTTATGCACCTTTGCGATCTGGTGGTCCTCCGCGATCTTGGGGCGTTCGGGTATTCGGGGCTGAGTCGGGCTCGAGCTTCCGTTCACGGATATACGTGAGTTCTAGCCAACAGATTCATGTCCCCGGTGTACGATGTGGCGGCGTCGTCGGGAATGTCGTCTTTTTCGTGCTTGTTTCACTGCGGCCGTCGAGGGCCATGTGGCGAAGAATGTGCTTATAGGAGAATGCCGCGGCATAGCGCGACTCTAGGATCGATGGCGAGTTCATCGCTTTCTGACTATGCGCCACTGCGGTGAGGCCTATGATTAGAGTGAAGCGGTAGATACAGGTATATCCTTAACCCTCTAGAGTTTTGTTTGCGCGATATGATGATCTTATTATTGTGTGCTATGTACAGATAGCATTGTGTTAAGTATAACTTAGAGAACATGACTAGTTGAAGAGGTAAGTTTGGGGTCATGGAAGGTGTGAACCTTAGAATATTATAAGTGGAGACCTTAGATGCGAGGCCGTCTTGAGTAAAAGATTTGTTTACGATTGACCTTTGTCGGAGTGCATAGTATACGAGGGGTAAAAAAAAATTGTGTGATAAGTCCCCGAGTGGTGTGAATTATATAAGGATAGTTATGATAAGAAGACCACTAGGTTTGCGTAACTTGATTAGTGAGATTGTTCCGGATCGGGGAACAAGAGTTTGGCGCGGCAAATGGGTCGGGTTGAGGCAAGGTTGCGTGTCAACCCGCAGCCCGGTTTGGGGTAAGTCGATTCGAGGTGGTCCCGCCGGTGGTAGGAGTCACGAGGTGCTAGGCGAGTTTAGGTAACCATCGTACGGGTTCGTGGATGCGTTCGACCAGAATCGGATCGTGAAGGCCGGGAATGGCCTTAGAGTAAATTGAAGCTAGTGGGAGCTGTTGTGAGATTAGAAATGATTCCTCGTTGGCTTGGATTTGAGTTTTGCGCACATGTTATATTACGGCCATTGGTGGCGTGATCGGTTTTGTAAGTATAGTAGTGAAGACTATCCGAAGCGCAAATACGTTTGGAGACTTAGAAGGAACATTCGGGACGAATGTTTCTAAGAGGAAGAATGTTATACCAGTAGTTCCGAGGTATATAGGTGAGGATGTGCGTGCGAGAATCGACATAAATTTTGGAAAGAAAGAAAGATGTGATTTTTATGAAAAGTTTCGGGTTTTGTGAAGGAAAAAGGTTCATTGATGGGAATTGGATTCCCAGTTTGGTATTTGGGCTTGAATTATATTAGAATTATGGAATTTTATTTAGGAATTGGTCACGTGGGGCCACGGAGAAATTCTGATTTTGTGGGGCCACTTTGTTTTGAGATTTTGCCTTTATGGATATTTTCGGAAGATGAAATATTTTGGGCAGTAGGAGGCGACACGTGTCACCCCCAGGTGGCCTCGTGGCCGAAATTTGCTAACAAATGGCAAGACAAGTGGCCTTGTCTTGCTAGATATTTTGTGGACAAGTGGCCAAGTCTTGCTAGATATTTTGTGTGGACAAGTGGCTTGTGGGACCCACACACACTTGTCCCCAATCTCAACCACACACTTGCCTTCATCCTAGCCCTTGGTTGTCCTATATATGCACCACTTAGTTGATGAAAACTTTCACACTTAACCATTTGAGACAAGAAATTCCCTCCCTTCTCCCTTGACCTTGCTCTCGTTTTGAGCCCATTTCTTGACCTAAATTTGTCCAACAATTCTTAAACTCTCAAGTGTTCTTCCCTAAGGTGTTAGGAAGATTGTGTACCAAGTTGGAAAAGATTTCACACCCTAACCTATTGTTCATGCCTTGGCGAAACTTACTAGTTGGAAACCTAAGTGTTCTTCACTTTTTGGAGTTGGTTCTTGAAGAGAAGTTGGTTAGGAGCTTATGGGTTGCTTGTAGCGGATTGGAGCGGAAAGATTTGGAGCTAAGACTTGCTTGGAGCGACATTAAGTTCTTGGATAATTTTGGGCTATTTGAGGTAGTAAACCTTAACCTCTTTGTGAATTGGTCATTATACATATATTATAAGTATATTATGGAGTATATAAAATATGGAGTAAAGTTTGGAAAAGTTGGATCTTGTTAACTTGTTAAAAGAAAGGATTAGTAGTTTGCCATTAAAATGGTAAACGTATCTTACTTGTGAAGAAGTAATTAACAAAGTAACTATAACTTATATTAAGATGGAATATAAGTTGGATGACTAATGAAGTAATTGGATAAGTAAAATGGACAAAGTTGGCCAAGGACCCCAACTTAAGGATTTGTATTTACTTTGGGTATTTACTTTGGGCGATGATTTACTTTGGGTATTTACTTTGGGCGATGTTACTTTGGTGTATTTACATTTACATTAAGGGAAGATTGTTCAATCGCGTTCGTTTGGGCGTGTGATCCCTTTTTAATTATTGTATTATTATGAAGGCGTGATAGTAAACGCGTTACCGTTTGGGCGCGTAATCCCTTCTTTTACTTGTTGTTATTATGGGCGTGATAGTAAACGCGTTACCGTTTGGGCGTGTAATCCCTTCTTTATGTTGTTTAATTATTACGCCTTATATATATATATGGTATATATATTACGGTTATTCGACCTTGGAGAAAGATGGAAAAGTGAGTAAAAGCGGGAAGTCTTTGTAATTTTCCGTAGAATTAGAGGGCTTTTATTGGTATAAGTCTTGATGGTAAGAAAGGTTTGATAGAAGTACTATGACCATTTTAGGAGTGGAGTACTACGTGTGGCGTGATCTACTTGGCAGGAGTAGCCAAGCGGGTTGAAGTACTTGGGCGTTTTGCTATTTGTCGATAATCGTCGCGAGGTATGTGAACCTCTTCCTATCTTTTCTAGCATGATTGTTGTGAACTATGTAGTGCGGTGAGCGTACGTGTGCTAAGTGATTTGGTTGGTTTAAAACATAGGGTGTTATAATAGCTTTATGGGAAGTTAGTTATAACGACTTTATGTAGGTAAAAGAATGGTTTATTGATTGTAGAAAGATAAGAGACTTGACTTATACACGACTTGATTTTGAAAGTTAAGAGACTTGATCTTGAAAGATAAGAGACTTGACTTATACACGACTTGATTTTGAAAGTTAAGAGACTTTATCTTGAAAGATAAGAGACTTGACTTAGTTTGACTTGTTATGAATTTTGTTAAAATGTTGTAAAAACCTCATTCGCGAGTAATGAGTAGTTGGTTTTAAAGAATAATGTTTCTTGATTTGGAAATGAGATTAAGTATCGAACAAACCATTGCGGCGTTAATAAAGGAAATGTATTGACTAATTGTTATTAAAACCGATAGAAACCTCCATCTGCATGAAGCTAAGATGAGACAAAATGATATTACATTTCTAGATCATGGTGCTTTTATAAGATTGTAATAGACAAGAACAACCTACTCACACATAAGGCATATGTTTCTCAAATTTGTTTTAAAGGAGAATTATATTCTTAAGTGATTAAAACTATGAACTCTGAAACCTTTCAAAATGAGAAACTTGAGCATTTGAAATTAGGCAAACTTGAGCGTTTGGAAAATAATGTGTTACTTGATTTTACAAGGGAAGTGTTTTGGTTTACTTAAAAGATAGTCACTCTATTTTATACTACGAACATTGTGTGACTTTTGTGAAAGAAGCGTATCTTTTAAAAGAGTTAATGTATGTAATACTTTAGGTCGAGCAAGGATTTTGGCATAAAATGATAGTACCTTAAGTTGTGTGTAACTTGCCTATGTTTGCGTGTGATAGCCTTGTTGTGCAAGTCTTGTATTTTACTCGACTACGGTTCGTAGGATGAGCAGGGAATGTATTTCACTCGACTACGCGTTCATAGGATGAGCAGGAATGTATTTCACTCATTCTACGCGTTACGGGATGAGCGGGAATGTATTTCACTCACTGGCGTTCGTAGGATGAGCAGGAATGTATTTCACTCGACTCTGGCGTCCAGGATGGGCCGAATGTATTCCATCCGACTACAGTTCGTAGAGATGAGCAGGGAATGTATTCTGCGTTTCTATCTGGGTCCATGAGATGGGCGAGACATGTTATACGTATCACATGGTTTGTACCTAGGCTGCCGCGGTGAGGAAGGAGTTCCACGGGCGTGAGGATGACTTTGAGGCGTGAGTCACGACTTGACATATCGCTTTTATGTTATGAGTGTAGTTTGGTTATCATACATGTCTCTGTTTTATATAGTACCGTTATGATTTCATTTCTGATTTTTCGATTTCACATACTTGGTACTGTTGTCGACCTCGCCCGAAGTGCGTTCATCTGCGAGTAGGTACATCGGTTGTGGATCCTCGCCATAGGATCACGATTCGTATTGGAAGCCCCGTTTCTCGGAGGCTTATCTTTTGGTATGTTACCACGAGTCAGTAGGTTCTTGTACATTCGGGGTATGGCGGGGCCACTGTCCGTCATAGTTATTGTCACTTCTTAGAGTGCATGTCTTGTTGTGGCGAGTTTGTAAAAGGATAAGCTGTTGGGTTTTATGAATATATCTGAGAAGGCTTTTGGTTGGCTGTTTATTTATCATGTCTCTTGTTTCATGTTTATGTTTTTATTTCCGTGATTCTCTCGATGTTGTATCACGAGGGTGCGAGTAAGGCACCGATCCACGGGCCGGTTGGTCGTGACACCTTTACCTTGTTGTATTCAAAAGTTACCTCACATCGTAGAGCAGGAAATACTACCTTTTGTCCTTTTAGTCTCAAACCGAAACCCTAGGAAATCTTCATAGTTGGTTGAAGTATTTGAGTAGAAGTTGGTTAGAACTTCTAAGGGTTGTTTGGAGGCGGATTGGGCGCACGGAGTAGGAGCTAAACCTTGCTCGGGATCGACATTATAACTTGGATAATTTTGGGCTTATCGAGGTAAATATTCTTGTCCCTTATTGTAATTGGAGATTACATGTTGTAGGAATATATATAGTTGAGGTATACTATATATAGAATCAACATTATTGTCGGCAATGTCTTTTGACTTAAGCTCGAATTTAAAGAAAAGAAGCGAATGTAATTACATAGGGTGTATTACAGTAGACTTGTGGTATTATTGTATAGTAGAATTGTATCGTCGGTTAGGCGTATAAACCCCCAGTTGGCTTGGTAGCGGCCTCGATAGAGAGGATATTTCTGTTGTTGCGGGGAAGTCTTTGCCAATTTTTACGTAGAATGTGGGCAGTGCGGTTAGAAGTTAATAGGCGTTTGTGGCCTTATAGGTGGAAGTACTACGAGTGGCGTATTCTACTTGAAGAGTGGAAAGCGGCTAGCCGTTACTGATCTTGAGGCGTTTTGCTTATTATCGATAATCGTCGCGAGGTATGTGAACCTCTTCCTATCCTTCTAGCATGATGCTTTGTAAACTATGTAGTGCGGTGAGCGTACATGTGTTAAATGAGTTGGTTGGTTTAAAACATAGGGTGTTATAATAGCTTTATGGGAAGTTAGTTATAACGACTACATGTAGGTAAAGATTGGTTTATTGATTGTAGAAGTTAAGAGACTTGATCTTGAAAGATAAGAGACTTAACTTGTTTTACTTGGTTATTAACATTTTGTTAAATGTGTTGTGAAACCTCATTCGCGAGTAATGAGTACTTGGTTTTAAAAGAATAATGTTTTATTGATTTGGAAATGAGAATAAGTGTCGAACAAACCACGGCGCTAATAAAGGAAAGTGTATTGACAACTAACTAATTGTTATTAAAACCAGTAGAAACCTCCATCTGCATAGAAGCTAAGATAAGACAAAATTGTATTACATTTCTAGATCATGGCTGTAACAAGATTGTTGTAAACAAGAATAAACGGCTCGCGTCTGAGACTTATGTTACTCAATTGTTTTAAAGAGATTAAAACTATGGGTTATGAAACCTTTTAAAATAAGCGGGGCATTTGAAATTAGGCAAACTTGAGCGTTTGGAAAATAATGTTGTTACTCGATTTTACAAAGGAAGTATTTTGGTTTACTTAAAAAGATAGTCACTCTATACTATACTACGGGTATTATGTGACTTTTGTGAAAGGAATGGATCTCTTAAAGAGGATTTTAATGTCACGTAGTACTTTAGGAGTTAAAACCTGACTTTGATATAAAATGGAAGTACCTTGAGTTGTGTGTAACTTGCACATGCTGTTGTTGTGTAACTACTTTATGCTTGTTGTGATAGCCTTTGTTGTGCAAGTGTTGATATCGGTGACTTCTTGGGAAGGAGTGGATCTTTTATAAAAGTCTAGAAGTATGGTAATTTGCTTGAGCTTGTTTGTGATAGCCTTTGGTTGTGCGGTATATTGTTGTTGATGTCACGTGGACGTATACCTGCGATCACGAGTCGGGGCATGTGGCGTGCGGCGGGGTTGATTACGATATATTGTTATTGTGGTTACATGGACATGTCTGACCGTCTGCATTCGGGCGTGTGGCCGTGCGGCGGGGTTAATCACCCAAGATGTGTGTTGATAATGTCACTTGGGCGTGTCTACACCGTCACGAAATTCCGGCATGTGGCCGTGGGGCATTGGTATTATTGTTGCATCATGGGCATGTCTGCCGATCTGAATTCGGGGCATGCGGCCGTGATCGAACATGATTGATGTTGTGGGCGTGAGACCCATAGTTATATTTGAGTGATGACTTGAGGCGTGAGTCCACGATCGACATGATTGCTTTTATATTGTGAATCGTAGTTTGGTTATCATACATGTCTCTGCTTTATATAGACTAGTATGATTTCATTCTGATAATTTCTGATTTCACATACTTGGTACTGTTGTCTTGACCTCGCCGGAGGCTGCGTTCATCTGCATGGTAGGAGTACATCGGTAGTGGATCCTCGCTCATAGGATCACAATTCAGCGTATTGGGAAGCTCCGTTTCTTTGGAGGCTTATTCTCTGGTATGTGTTCCCTGAGTTGTAGGTTCTTGTACATTCAGGGGTATGGCGGGGCACTGTCCCGTCATGGTTGTAGTAAATCTTAGAAGTGCATGTAATCTTGTGTGGCGAGTTGTAAAAAGGATTAAGCTGTTGGGTTTTATGTATATATCTGAAGGCAAATCGTTTTTGGTTGCTTTGTTTATGATCATATATCTTGTTTCATGTTTATGTTTTATTTTCATTGGTTTTCTACGATGTTGTATCACTAGGGTGCCGGGTAAGGCACGATCCGGGCAGGATGGTCGTGACAAAAGTGGTATCGAGCGATTAATCCTCGGAAGGTGTCTGCATCGTGTCTAGTAAGTCTTGATTATCGATGTGTTGTGCACCACATCTATAATCGAGGCTATAGGACATTTAGGATTGGTTTCCATTCTTCTCATTACGAGATCGTGCCTTAGAAGGTGTTGTAAGTTGGACCCTCCGACGTATCTCGTTTTACGATTATGCCTCGCGCAAAGCAACGAGCCGAAGGGCAAAGACACGGTAGGGTCTTGCTAGTGAGATACTGAGAGAATGCAGTGCGAGCGTCGATGCGAGATTATGCTTGACGGCGGGTTTTGCGGCGCCGCCAGCGAGTTTAGAAACCCACAGCGATGGCTGCGAGACCACCGTACTGAGCCTCGGTCCAGCTGGAAGCGAGATGAGATAAGTACAAGGAGATGGCGATTCTTTGGCGAGTGCGTGGCGATATGAGGATAGGTGGATCCTGGCCATTCAGTTCTAGCACCGATGGTACACCCCGAGCGAATAGTTTGAGGCTACGGGACTTTACGAGTTGTAGCGCTTGAGTTTTATGGGTGAGGCACGAGGATGATCGCGAGGAGTTCATCCGGCGATTCTGTGGTCGTGAGTGATCAAGCTTGGAGACCGAGTCGGTGGTCTTAGGTTCGCATCGGTGCGTGATCCATGATCGGTAGTTTTGGTCGTGGGAGTTGTCGGGAGAGCATGCGCTTCCGGTGTATGGGGACGAGTTCTCGAGGCATTCCTCACTCACTTCTTGCCTCACGCGATGAGGAGGCACGCGGTAAACAGATTTATGATGCTTAGGCGAGAGGCGTGCGGTTGGAGTACAACGTGGAGTTTGACTCGTTGGCTCGGTATGTCCCGCTTTAGTGGCAACCATGGAGGATAGAGTGCACCGCTATGTCACCGGCTAGATGATTACTTGTGAGAGCTTGTTGGTGTAGCTCTTAGGGCATGGACATTGCCCGCATGCGAGCTCATGCGCTAGGATGTGAGTACGGAGAGGTCGGCGGAATGACCGGATCGCGAGAAGAGGCGGAGACATCGTGGTCTTTGGCGACTTTCGAGGCGGACCGCCTCGGCCGAACTAGTTTGTACCCCGCTTGATCTGAGTGGTCCTCCGCCGTCTTGAGGCGGTCGAGGCTCGAGGTTGATTTCGAGGGTAGTAGGGTGTTGGCGGATGCGATCACCCTACCTCGGTGTGGCGATGTGGTAGACGCATTCGGGAGTGTCGTGGTGCGAGGAGCTTGTTATTTTGCGGCCAGCAGGCCATTTGGCGGCTGTCCAGGCCAAGGGTAGCACGGATGTTGCGACTCGACGCCGTGATCGATGGTGGTTCATCACCGCCGCTGTTATCGCCTGCGGGTGGTGTGATTAGAAAAGAGGTAGAGGCGGTATGTCCTTAACCCGCGAGTTTTGTATGCTTGTTATGCTGATGTGTTTAGTGTTATGTTCGGATAGCTTTGTGCTAAAATGTGATTTAGAAGCACAGTTAGTGTAGAAGGGTAAGCTCAGGGCATGGTAAGTGTGAACCTTAGACTATTCACGATTGAGACCTTAGAGGTAAGGTCGTCTTGTGTAAAAGATTTATTTTATGTTTGACCCTTATCGAGTCGTAGTATCGTGGGGTTTATTTGTGTGATAAGTCCATGGGTAGTGTGAGGTGGAAGTGGTAGCTTTCATGACGTATGTTAGTAAGATTGTTCGTGTCGAGGAGCAAGAGTTGGCGCGAAGGAGGGTCGGGTTGAGGGCATATTGCGGGTCAACCCGTGCTTGGTTTAGGTGGGGTCGATTCTGGGTGGTCGCGGATGGTAGAGTCACGAGTGCTAGGCCCGGTTTAGTTAATCATCGTATGAGTTCGTGGGCGCGTTACCGAGCGGTTCGTAAAAGAGGCCGGAATGGCCTTAAAGAAGTTTGAGGTTAGTAAGATGACCAAGTTTGAGGTAGTGACTCGAGGTTGGAAAGCGAGCGTTGGCGGAAGTGTGGTACGGATACTAGAAGACTTGAGTGTTCGAGAAGGGTACAACGAGAAAAGGGAGAAGTGAACGTGTGTTTTTGTGGCCAGGTGTGGCATGATTGTTTTCGTAAGTATAGCAGTGAAGACTATACGGCGCGTGTGTGTTTTGGGGCTTAGAAGGAACATTCGGGACGAATGTTTCTAAGGGGGGAAGAATGTTATACCCCGTATTTCCAGAGTATGTACGTAAGGACGTACGTAGAGAAATTCGAACTTCAAATTGGCTTGGCCGAATTCTTTTTGTGCACAACACCCGGTTAGTCGTTTTTCGACGAAACGTTTCCACAGCTTGCGTAGGGAAAATTCCGGCTATGTCCTTTTTGATTTTTGCGGATTTTTCCGAGAGACGAAATGTTTTGGACCAACGGGAGGGTGACACTTGTCACCCTCATTTGGGCGATGTGGGTTGGCCGGTTGGTCACGGGTTTGAGGCCTATTGGCTCCTTGTTTTGGCCTTGTTTTGTGGCTTGTTTGGTGCCATGTTTTGTGCCTTGTTTTGTGGAGTAGGGGTTAGGGTGCACTTGGCTTGATCAAGGCCATACACTTGCCTTGCACTTGGCTTGATCAAGGCCATTGGTTTCCCTATAAATACCCCTCCCTTGTTGAAGACTTATTCATTCACTCCTCACTTTGTCTAAGCCTTGAAAACTCTCCCTCCCCTCCCTCTTGTGGCTCTCGTCCAAAGCCTCTCCCCCTCCCCCCTCCTTGTGGCCTTTGGCCGAGAGGTTCCCCCCCCTCTTGGTAGAAATGTATTCTACAAGTATTGTTATAATGCCCAAAATACCTTAGCCTTTACCTTGTTGTATTCCAAAAGTTACCTCTATACGTAGAGCAGGAATACTACCGCTTGTCCTTTTAGTCTCAAACCGAAACCCTAAGGAAATCTTCATAGTTGGTTGAAGTATTTGAGTAGAAGTTTGTTAGAACTTCTAAGGGTTGTTTGGAGCGGATTGGAGCGCACGGAGTAGGAGCTAAACCTTGCTCAGGATCGACATTATAACTTGGATAATTTTGGGCTTGTCGAGGTAAATATTCTTGTCCACTTATTGTAATTGGAGATTACATGTTGTAGGAATATATATAGTTGAGGTATACTATATATAGAATCAACATTATTGTGCGGCAATGTCTTTTGACTTAAGCACGAATTTAAAGAAAAGAATCGACTGTAATTACATAGGGTGTATTCTGATGAGACTTGTGGTATTCTTGTATAGTAGAATTGTATACGTCGGTTAGGCGTATAAACCCCCCGGTTGGCTTGGTAGCGCCTTCGATAGAGGAGATTTCTGCCTTGTTGGGGAAATGTTGCCAATTTTACGTAGAATGGAACCGTGCGGTTAGAAGTTAATAGCGTTTGTGGCCTTATAGGTGGAAGTACTACGAGTAGCGTATTCTACTTGAAGAGTGGAAGCGGCTGGCCAGGTTACAATCTTGAGGGCGTTTTGCTTATTATCGATAATCGTCGAGGTATGTGAACCTCTTCCTATCCTTCTAGCATGATGCTTTGTAAACTATGTAGTGCGGTGAGCGTACATGTGTTAAATGAGTTGGTTGGTTTAAAACATAGGGTGTTATAATAGCTTTATGGGAAGTTAGTTATAACGACTCTATGTAGGTAAAAGATTGGTTTTTTGATTGTAGAAGTTAAGAGACTTGATCTTGAAAGATAAGAGACTTAACTTGTTTTACTTGGTTATTAACATTTTGTTAAATGTGTTGTGAAACCTCATTCGCGAGTAATGAGTACTTGGTTTTAAAAAGAATAATGTTTTACTGATTTCGGAAATGAGAATAAGTGTCGAACAAACCACAGCAGCGCTAATAAAGGAAAGTGTATTGACAACTAACTAATTGTTATTAAAACCAGTAGAAACCTCCATCTGCATAGAAGCTAAGATAAGACAAAATTGTATTACATTTCCTAGATCATGGCTGCTGTAACAAGATTGTTGTAAACAAGAATAAACGGCTCACGTACAAGACTTATGTTACTCAATTGTTTTAAAAGAGATTAAAACTATGGGTTATGAAACCTTTTTAAAATAAGAAACTGGGGCATTTGAAATTAGGCAAACTTGAACGTTTGGAAAATAATGTTGTTACTCGATTTTACAAAGGGAAGTATTTTGGTTTACTTAAAAAGATAGTCACTCTATACTACGGGTATTATGTGACTTTTGTGAAAGGAATGGATCTCTTAAAGAGGATTTTAATGTACGTAGTACTTTAGGTTAAAACCCGACTTTGATATAAAATGGAAGTACCTTGAGTTGTGTGTAACTTGCACTATGCACATTGTTGTGTAACTCGCCTATGCTTGTTGTGATAGCCTTTGTTGTGCAAGTGTTGATATCGGGTGACTTCTTGGGAAGGAGTGGATCTTTTATAAAAGTCTAGAAGTATGGTAATTTGCTTGAGCTTGTTTGTGATAGCACGGTTGTGCGGTATATTGTTGTTGATGTCACGTGGACATGTCTACCGATCACGAGTCGGGGCATGTGGCCGTGCGGCGGGGTTGATTACGATATATTGTTATTGTGGTTACATGGACATATCTACACCGTCTGCGATCCGGGGCGTGGCGTGCGCGGGTTAATCACCCGATTATTGTTGATAATGTCACTTGGGCGTGTCTGCCGTCACGATCCGGGCATGTGGCCGTGGGGCATTGGTATTATTGTTGCATCATGGGCATGTCTACACCGATGCACTGGGGCAGGCGACCGTGATCGAACATGATTGATGTTGTGGGCGTGAGACCCATAGTTATATTTGAGTGATGACTTGAGGCGTGAGTCCCCGATCGACATGGCTTTTATATTGTGAATCGTAGTTTGGTTATCATACATGTCTCCCGCTTTATATAGACTAGTATGATTTCATTTCTGATAATTTTCTGATTTCCATACTTGGTACTGTTGTCTTGACCTCTTCGGGTCTGCGTTCATGCCGCAGGTAGGAGTACATCGGTAGTGGATCCTCGCTCATAGGATCACAGTTCAGCGTATTGGGAAGCTCCGTTTCTCCGGAGGCTTATTCTTTGGTATGTGTTCCATGAGTTGTAGGTTCTTGTACATTCAGGGGTATGGCGGGGCCCTGTCCCGTCATGGTTGTTGTAAATCTTAGAGGTGCATGTAATCTTTGTGGCGAGTTGTAAAAGGATTAAAGCTGTTCGGTTTTATGTATATATCTGACAAGGCAAACTTTTTAGTTGCTTTGTTGTATGATCATATATCTTGTTTCATGTTTATGTTTTATTTTCCGCTGGTTTTCTCTGATGTTGTATCACTAGGGTGCCCGGGGTAAGGCACCAGTCACGGGCCCGGGATCGGGTCGTGACAGAAAATTTTAGAGAACCATTGTTCTTGCTTAAGAACTCTCGGGTTTGGCTAAGCTCTCACATGAAAAATTTGTAGTTTTGATCCATTAGCCACAAGACTTTAACCCAATGTCCCTTAGGGTATTGTAAGGATATCTCAATAGAAAGATTTCGAAAAAAACGCATTTTCACGTTAGTCGCAAGGCGGAAACTAAGAGAGTTCTTCAACTTTGAAGTTGGAACTTGAAGATGGGTTCTTCATAGGCCTCTAAGGAGTGCTTGGAGCGGATTGGAACCTAAGGAAATGAGCTAAGAATTGCTAAGGCGCGACTTTGGAATCTTGGAAATTTTAAGGGCTTATAAAAGTATATTTTGTCGTTTTAGTAGTTAAGACTTACTTATTGTTGTAGCTATGGATTTTAGCAAGCATGTGTTATATAGTATGAAGGTTGATATGTTTATGGGCTATTGGAACCCTAATCCGGAAACTAGCATGTTAGCCTTAAGACTACAATTCAAGTTGATTATTCGTTTAAGTCGCCGCATGTTGTATAAAGAAGGAAATTGTAGTTGTTGAAGTTGTTTAGACTATCTAACATGTTAGACCTTAGAACTTGGAATTGTAAAAAAGAATTGGAAAGGACTTGTGTTGAGTCATTGTTGGCCGAGAATGACTAGTAAGTATTGAACTACTTCGTATGAATTGTGGGGCGGAATTTTACACGTATTGTAAGGCGTGTAATCCCCTTTTGTTTGGTTGTTGATTGGAGCCTTAAATGTGGCTTGTTGGTTATTGTATTCGGCCTTGAAAAAGGTGGCAAAGTGAGTAGAAACAAAGGAAGTGCTGCCCGATTTTCCGTAGAATTAGAGGCCGTATACTTAGTATTATTCTACGTTGAGACTAGAAGTTGATAGTCTTGTTGTGACCATTATAGGTTGACACTTCTACGTACGGCGTATTCGGCTTAGCTTGTGGATATTAGCCGAAAAGGTATGTGAACTATCTCCTCTTCTAGCATGATTCCTTAAGATAAAGAAAGTAGGTTCTACTCCTTGAATGATCCATTCCTTGGTTGTATTTGGATTGCCTAAAATAGAATTTGTTCTATGTACTTCCTTGATTGTACTTTGATGTTTAGATTGTAAGTTGTAGAATCCATTTTCTTGATGAAGTTTGGATTCTTAAAAGTGAAGGTATTTTTACTTAAAGTACATGTAGTCTTAAAAAGGAAGTGGTTTCCAAATCTTTTGGCTAGTGCCTTAGTTCTAAAACCTAAAGGTCATTATAATGACTTTAGGGGAGTCAAAAGAGTGATTTACTTATTTGATTTAAAAGAGGAGAAATGACATGATTTAAGAGAAGTAACTTGTGTTAAGGGTGAAGTTACTTGAGGTTTAAAAAGTAGAAGAAAACTTGTTTTCTAACTATTAAGAGACTTGAAGTATTTTGAAAGTTAAGAACTTGATTTAATAAGTATGTGATACTTAGCTTTTAAGCATAAGTCTCTTGGTTATAAAAGGAATGGATACGTCTAAAACCATAAAGGGTTATAACGGCTTTATGGGAAGTTGGTTATAACGGCTTTATGGAAGGTTAGAAAGTTGTCTATTTTGATTAATCGGCATAAGTTGCCTAGATTGTGAAAATTTGGAGTTACTTGATTTCAAGCTTTGAAATGAGTTTTCTAAAAGTGTAGTAACTTACTTTGAAAAATAGACACGCCTTGATACTACGGGTGTTAGTATCTTGGGGCTTTACATAGAAAGGAGTCTTTTATAAAAGAATGTACGTACGTAGTACTTTGGCTTGATAAATTGAGAATTTGTCTAAGTGTGCCTTGATAAGTACTTTGACTTGTTAAAAGAGAATTATTCTTGTCACGACCCGATCCCGGGCCCGTGACTGGTGCCTTACCCCGGGCACCCTAGTGATACTACATCAGAGAAAACCAGCGGAAATAAAAACTTAAACATGAACATGAGACAAGATAATAAAACAGGCCAACCAAACGGTTACCTTCCAATAAAATATATATATAAACAACTCTTTCAAAACGAACAGTTTAATCCTTTTTACAAAACCCTGCCCACACAGTGCTACATACCTCTAAGATTTACAACAACTATGACGGGACAGGGCCCCGCCATACCCCTGAATGTACAAGAACCTACAACTCAGGGAACACATACCAAAAGATAAGCCTCCGAAGGAACGGAGCTTCCCAATGCGCTGAAAGGTGATCCTAAGAGCGGGGATCGACGACGATTTGTACTTACTGCGGCGTGACGCACTTGCGAGGTCAAGATAACAGTACCAAGTATGTGAAATCAGTAAATCGTAAATGAAATCATAATAGTCTATATAAAGCGGGAGACATGTATGATGACCAAGCTACGACATAACATATAACTAGTTACATCAAGTCGTGGACTCACGCCCAAATTATCACTGTGTGCTGTGGAATTTCTTCCTCATCACAGCTTTATGATATGACAATACCAAGGAGTATACATGAACACCGGTCCCACATGTGTCATAAAACCGTATAGACAAGTATAACTACCGATCCGACCGTACCAATAATATAATGCAACCAAAACACGAAGCCGATACTGTGCAAGTGCTAGACCAGACTACCGGAAACCAAGGCCGGTCACGTAGTCGATCGGGCAAGTACGAGGGTGACCACCGAGGACCAAGGTCAGATCACGAGACTTCGTCACTACTACATCGAACGGCAAGTGCGAGGGCGACTACCGTACCAAGGCCGAATCGGTCATGAGGCAGGCAAGTACGAGAGCCGACCACCAGGGACCAAGGCCGAACAGTAAGAAACCTCATGGAGAGCTAGTCCATAAAAATAACAATTCTTGCACCACCAAGGCTATCACCACAAGCATAAGCAAGTTACGCAACAACAAGCATAGGCAAGTTACACAACACAAGCATAGGCAAGTTACACAACAACCAGTATAGGCAAGTTACACAACACAAGCATAGGCAAGTTACACAACTCAAGTTACTTTCATTTTATGCCAAAGTCCGGGTTTTTAACCCTAAAGTACTACGTACGTTAAATTCCTTTTTTAAAAGTCACCCGATGTCCGTAGTATAAAAATAGAGTGACGAACATTGTTAAGTAAACAAAAATGCTTTCCTTTGTAAAAATCAAGTAACAACCTTATTTTCCAAACGTTCAAGTTTGCCTAATTTCAAATGCTCAAGTTTCTCATTTTTAGAAAAGGTCTCGTAGTTCATAGTTTTAATCCTTTAAAACATAATTCTCCTTTAATGATTTGAGAAACATATGCCTTATATGTGAGTAGGTTATTCTTGTTTATAATCAATCTTATTAAGCAGCCATGATCTAGGATATGTAATATCATTTTGTCTCATCTTAGCTTACATGCGGATGGAGGTTTCTTGGTTTTAATACGATACATCATTATTCAATACATTTTCCTTTATTACGCTGCAGTGGTCTGTCGATACACATTCTAATTTCCGAAATCAGTAAAACATTATCCCTTTAAATAAAACCAAGTACTCATTACTCACGAATGAGGTTTCACACAAACATTCACATTAAACAAATAAGTTAAGTCTCTTAACTTCTAACATCAGTAAACCATTTTCTTTACCTCTCTTAAGACATTATACCTAACTCCCCATAAAGCTAGTATAACTCTTTTTAAAACCTTTAAAACCAAGTGTTACTCTCCCTTCAAAACGATTTATAAATCTTTTGAAATACATCAAGTTCTTTATTATAACTAGCCAGTTATAATTCACATCAGTTACCTTTTAAAACCACAAAGTATTTTCTTACCTACATAAAGTCATTATAACCAACTTCCCATAAAGCCGTTATAACACTTTATGTTTTAAAACAATCAAACACGGTTAACACGTATGCGTCACCGTACTACATAGTTCACACATATCATGCTATAAGAGATAGGAAGAGGTTCACATACCTCGCGACGAGTGCCGACTAATAGCAAAACGCTCCAAGTACTTCAAACCGTCGGCTACTCCTTAAGCCACGTAGATCGCACCACACGTAGTACTTCAACCTATAAGGCCTGGCGCTTTATTAACATCGTTCCATATTCTACAGAAAATTCGGCACCTCCCCGCAACAAAGATTAATCTCCTCGCTGCAGGCCGGCTACCAAGCCAACCAGGGGGGGGGTTTGCACGTCTAACCGGACGTGTACAATTTTACTCACAGAATACTACACAAGTCTACTGTAATACAGTCCTATGTAATTACAGTTCAGTTCTCTTATTTAAATTCAGGCTTAAGTCGCAAGACATTGCCGTAAGTATTATTCAGGCTTAAGTCAAAGACATTGCCGCAAATGATGTTCAATTCTATATATAGTATACTTTAACTATATACTCCTACAACATGTAATTTCCAATTACAACAGAAGGTCAAGAATGTTTACCTCGATAAGCCCAAAATTATCCGAGTTTATATGTCGATCCTGAGCAAGGTTTAGCTCCTACTCCGAGTGCTCCAATCCGCTCCAAACAACCCTTAGAAGTTCTAACCAACTTCTACTTATAACTTCAACTACGGGTGAAGATTTACTTAGGGTTTCGTTTTAGCGACTGAGGGAAAGTATAATGGTATTTTCTGGGCTAGTATAAGTGTAACCTTGGGAATACTACAAGGTATTTGGGCCAAGGTATTTGGACATTATAACAATACTAGAGAGTATTTCTATACCACTACAAGGGTATTTATACGAGACAACTAGGCTGAGGGGTACCCAGCAAACACCACAAAGTGGAGGGGTGGCTCTCGCCAAGGGCTCACAAAGGGGGAGGTGATTTGGACGAGAACTACACTTGGGGGGGAGAGATTTTAACACTTAGAAAGGATTTTTGGATGAAGAAGTTCATCAACATAAGAGGGGTCTTTATAGGTCAAGGGATGGCCAACCAATGGCCAAGATTATGCCAAGTGCAAGGCAAGTGTAAGGCCAAGATTTGGGCAAGTGTCCTAAGCCAACTTGCACACAAAATATCCTACCAACTCCAAGACAAAACAAGCCACCTTGTTCGTCCCTTTTGCCGTCCACTCAAGGCCAATGTGAGGGTGACACTTGTCACCCTCCCGTTGGTCCAAAATGTTACGTCTCTCGGAAAAATCCGCAAAAATTATAAATGACATAGCCGGAATTTTCCCTACGAAAGCTGTGGAAACGTTTCGTCGAAAAACGACTCTAACCGGGTGTTGTGTACAAATTTCGAATCTATGCCTACTTTAAGGCTCAAATTGTATACGTACGCCCTCACGTACATACTCTGGAAATACGGGGTATAACAATTCTATGTATGCCTTGATTAGTACTTTGGCTTGATAATTGAGAATTTGTCTAAGTGTGCCTTGATAAGTACTTTGACTTGTTAAAAGAGAATTATTCTATGTATGCCTTGATTAGTACTTTGGCTTGATAAATTGAGAATTTGTCTAAGTGTGCCTTGATAAGTACTTTGACTTGTTAAAAGAGAATTATTCTATGTATGCCTTGATTAGTACTTTGGCTTGATAAATTGAGAATTTGTCTAAGTGTGCCTTGATAAGTACTTTGACTTGTTAAAAGAGAATTATTCTATGTATGCCTTGATTAGTACTTTGGCTTGATAAATTGAGAATTTGTCTAAGTGTGCCTTGATAAGTACTTTGACTTGTTAAAAGAGAATTTTTCTATGTATGCCTTGAATAAGTACTTTGGCTTGATTAATTGAGAATTAGTCTAAGTGTGCCTTGATAAGTACTTTGGCTTGATTAATTGTGAATCATTCTAAGTGTGCCTTGGTAAGGACTTTGGCTTGTTAATCGAGGATTTGCCTATGTGTCGGAAATAGCCGTTGTGTGCTATTGGAATATCGTCGTTTGGTCATTCCGGGTTTGTGGCATTTGCAGATTCCGTGGAATTGCTACCCACGATGCGAGGAATACCTCGTGCGGTCCGTAAGGACTTATGCGGTGAAATAGTCCCACGCGGCGTCCACCTATCGAGGAATACCTCATGCGAGTCCGCACGGGCTTATGCGGGTGAAATAGTCCCACGCGAGGAATACCTCACGCGGGTCCACGCGGCCTATCGGGTGAAATAGTCCCGAGTAGGATGGTTAAATGATACCGCGCGACGGATGGTCTGCTTTGATCATGAGCTTCCTATTTTATATTGTAAGGATACTCGCTTACTCTCACCGCTAGTAAGGCACAATGTGTTGTAATTTGATTATCATATATGTCCCGGATTTGATTGTGTTACCCTATGGTCATGCTTTTACGATGTGGGATTCCGGCACGAGACCACGAGGCATTTAGGACACGAGAGGGGACCGTGTTCATGTATCCTTATTGGCGTTATTACATCATGGACCGCCGGTGAGGAAGGATTCCACGGCATGATTGATATTATGGGCGTGAGACCCATAGTTATATTTGAGTAATGACTTTGAGGGCTGCGTCCACGACTTGATATGATCGCTATGTGTTATGTCTCGTAGGTTGGCTATCATACATGTCTCTGCTTTGTTTAGATTTATGATTTTATTACGATTTCATCGCTCACATACTTGGTACATTCTTCTTGACCTCGCCCTTGGGCTGCGTTCATGCCGCAGTTTAGGTACGCTGCTTGGTGATCGGCAGTGTAGGACCACCGCTCGTAGTTTTGGATAGCTCCTCTGCTGCAGGTTTATCATTTTGGTATAGTTCCTTCAAGATGTGCTTTTGTCTGATTATGGGTACGGCGGGGCCTTGTCCCGTCATATTTCAGTGAAACTCTTAGAGGTCTGTATTCATATGTGGGATTGGACTCATGTACAGTGTAGTGTCTTTCATTATGTATATTATATGGCAGCCTTGACGGCTTTGCCCTTGCACGTACGTTGGTTTTAAAAAAAAAAGAGTGTTGTAAATTCCGCAGTTTACTTGTGTTGTTAAGGTAGAAGGGTGCCCAGGTAGGGCACCAGTCACGGGCCCGGGGTTCGGGGTGTGACACTAAGGCATGCTATATGTATTGGAATGGTAAGGTCTTCGTCTTCATTGTGCAACATGTTACAATTCTAAATAACATTTGGATAACAATAGCTTGTTGGGGAAATTGAGGACGAGAACTATGGAACAATCGAAGAACGACTGTAAGAAATATGAAAACAGTGAATACATAGGAATGGAATGGTTTGATCAAGTATCAAGGTGGAAACGAGCAGAAGGAAAGATTACAATGAGAAGGATAAATGTGTGAGACTATAGTTATGCAGGTTTCACAAAGTTATGATTACCTCAGAACATCGTAAGGACCAATGGTAGAGGAAGAACATTAAGAACTTTTCGGCCAAAGGTGACGAACCTCTGATGTTAAGGAGGATAGTATGAGAAATACTTTGAGATAAGAGACCCCCCCTAAGGCAACTTGAAATGGAAATGTAAAGGTAAGACGAAGGAGCATTCGGTCGATGTGAGATCTAATAATGATAGACAAGAAAGTTTGACCAGTCATTGGATCATGTAACACCGTGAATTGGATCTAAACATATAAATCACCGGTTCCATAACATATTTAGTCATACCTCTGAGAAAGTATGTAAACAGAAGTAACATTGAGTAAAGCTCAAGATTA
The DNA here is from genome assembly GCA_029844215.1 of Przewalskia tangutica. Lineage (NCBI taxonomy): Eukaryota > Viridiplantae > Streptophyta > Magnoliopsida > Solanales > Solanaceae > Przewalskia > Przewalskia tangutica. The sequence continues at coordinate 12,302,154 of CM056737.1, forward strand.
GCACCTAAACGGGTGAAAATGGGACAATGACGCTTATGGATACAGGATAGACATTAAAGATATATGTCAAGAGATAATGATATTATAATGAAGATAAAATGACAGGAAAATACAAAGGTCTATGAGCATTTTTGAACTGGCCAAAGGTTCTATGAGATAGATCAGGTAATGGATTTACAACTTAATGAGATCAAGGAAATCTTTTCCCAAAGTGCCATTGAGAGAAAGTCTTAGCCATGAGGCAAGTGAAGGAATTTGAACCCAAGTATAATGACCAGGTTTGGATATATTAGACCAACATCATGTAATGCATGTTCTTCAGAATCTTCCACGTACTAAGTAAGGAAATAAGTTAACAACTCATATTTTAAGGGGTAGTAACGCCAATAATTGAAATCAGGAGCAATGTTTGAGATTACGTATGTATACCAGAATATTTTAGAATTAAGAAGACTATGGCAAGTAAGAAAATGAGTGAAAAAGTGTCGAAAGAAGTAAGGAAAGAAAGTTGTTTAATTATTAATAAATTTTTTAAAAGTTATAACCCTCATATTTAAGAGAACTCAATAAATTATTAAGGTTACTTATCAACATGCAAGTGCTTTCGAGAAATCAAATGTGAGATCGTCGATTTTGAACTATATCTTTATAAGATCGGTCTGCTTAAATAAATACAAACATGCAAGTATTTTCAAGAAATCAAACGTAGGATGACCTACTATAACAACAACAACGTACCCAGTGCAATTTCACAAGTAAGATCTGGGGAATGTAGAGTCTACGCATATCTTGTCCCTATCTTGAGAGATAGAGATACAGTTTCATATAGAGCCTCGATTCAAGTAAAAGAACGTAGGATGACCTATTTCAAGATTTAGGTAAAATAATTTATAAAATGATTTTTTATTCCTATTGTTGTTACACCCCGTGATTTCAGGACATATATATAAGAATGTACGTAAGGAATCAGGATGTTAAAATTTGAACGAAAGAAATAATTATTTTTCCGAAAGAAAATCTGAACCTCGGGAAAGGATAGCGTTTGTTATTTAAGACTTTTAAGAGTTTATCGGAATTATGAAATTTTATTTTCAGAGTTGGATACGTGGGGCCCACCCGAGAGATTTTACGTTTTTGTGGGGCCCACGAGGTTTCCGATATTTTGACCAATTATGAAAATTTCGGGAAATGAAATATTTTAGACCAATGGGAGGGCGACACATGTCACCCTCCACATGGGTCATGTTGGACGAAATTAATGAACAAGTGTAGCCAAAATTGGCTTGATAATATTGACTAAGTCAAATAGTCAAGTGGAGCTTGATATAATTGACCACACATTTGGATAAATCCTAGCCCTTGGTCTCATTATATATTGCTACTACTAGTGCAAGACTAGTTCTACACTTTAGAAAAAATATCAAGAACTTGTGTGTGTGTATGAGAGCTCTGCTCTCTCGGCAATGAGCTAGGAAGAACAAGACAATTTTTCGTTTGTTGATGATAAATCCCAATATTCAAACCCAAGGTTCCTAGGGGTATTGTAAGACTATCTCAATACAAAGATCCCGGAAAAACTACGTAAATCCGTTAGTCGCAAGATGAAAACCTAAGTTGTTTTCATAGTTTTGGGTGGATTTTGAAGGAAAGTTGTTTGTAAACTTCTCAAGGTGACAAATAGCGGATTGGAACACAAAGGAAAGGAGCTAGAGTTTCTACGGATCGACTTTAGGTTTTTGGATTAAAAATTGGGCTTAACAAGGTAAATCTTCATCTTACTTTTGTAATTAGGACCACATGTTGTAGTAGGTATAAAATTGATCATGTGAATTGTATTATGAAGATTGATAAGTGATATGGAATATGTGGAAGCCTGAAATCCGAAAGTTGTTATGTTAGACTTTGAGTTTGTAATTCAATTTGGTTATTGGTTATACCGTCGCATGTTATAGAAAGAAGAGATTTTAGTTGTTCTATTTGATTTCAACTATATAACATGTTAGAATAACAATTTGGATATGAAAGGAAATTGATATTGTTGTGATACATTGTAGCCGAATATGTCTTGGAAATATTCGACGCTTTATATCGATTGTGGGGCGGAATTTTACACGTCCGGCTAGGCGTGTAATCCCCCTTGATTAACTAATTATTGAGCCTTAAATGTGGCATTTGGTTATTGATTTTCGGGCCTTGAAAAAGGTGGAAAAGTACGTATAAACAAAGGAAGTGCTGCCCGATTTTCCGTAGAATAAGAGTCCTTATACTTAGAAATATTCTACGTTGAAATCTAGAAGTTGATAGGCGTATTATGGTCATTATAGGTTGACATTATACGCGCGGCGTATTCAACTTGGCGAGTGGATTGAGCCGGAGAGCTATGTGGAACTTTCCCTATCTTCTTAGGCATGAGTTTTATAAATGTATAGTACGGTGGACGTACTTGTTTAAAATGAATTCGGTTTCATTTTGGTATCCTTTGCCTTGATTTCGAAAAGTGAGGTAACTTGGCTTTTAAAAGTATATGTGACTTGAGGTTAGATGGAAAGATTACTTGACATGAAGAGTATAGAATACTTGATTTGGAAAAGTATTGATTACTTGATTTCTAAGGTTAAGAGACTTGAAGTATTTTGAAAGTATATGATACTTGGTTTTAAAAGTATAAGTCTCTTGGTTTAAAAAAGAATGTAATTGTCTAAAACATAAAGAGTTATAACGGCTTTATGGGAAGTTAGTTATAACGGCTTTATGGAAGGTTAAAAGAGTGTCTACTTGAGTTGTAGGCATGAGTTGCCTAGGTTGTGAAAGTAGAAGTTACTTGGTTTCAAGCCTTAAAATGAATTTCTAAAGGTGTAGTAACTTGGTTTGAAAAATAGACATGCCTTGATACTACGGGTGTTAGTATCTTGGGGTTTTTATATAAAAAGGGTTCTTTTTAAAGGAACGGAAGTACGTAGTACTTTGGGTTAAACTCCCGGATTTTATGTGACATGATAGTGCCTTAAGTTTAATAAAATGAGAGTGCATGATAATTAAGTCTAATAAGAAGTTAAGGGATTTCTTAACTTGTTATGTTATGTATGATTGCCGGTTGTGCTAGTGTTATGTTATTCTTGCGGGGTAAACCCCCGAGTTACTACTTATTCCATGGATTTGCTACCCATGATGCGAGTGCGGCGTTTGTACTCATTGCGGGTCCACCGGGCCCATGCGGGTGAAATAGTCCAACGCGAGCAAATTGCTCCATTGCGGGTCCACAGGACCTATGCGGGTGAAATAGTCCCAGGAGTAGGACTGCTTAATGATACTACGGGCGGGTGGCCCTAATTTGATCATGAGCTTCCTATTTTTACGCAGTAAAGTATACTCTTGATTACTCTCATTATTAATAAGGCACAGTGTACTGTTAGTTTGGTTATCATACTTGTCTCCAACTTTATTTTAGACTATATGATTTCATTTCAGTACTTTCAGTTTCACATACTTGGTACATATTTTGTACTGACCCCCTTTCCTCGGGGGGGCTGCGTTCATGCCGCAGGTTGAGGTACATAGCTTGCTGATCCTCGCTTTTAGGATCGCTGATCAGTTCTTGAAAAGCTCCATTTCTCCGGAGGCTTGTCTTTTGGTACAGTTTTCCTGAGGTTGTAGATTTATGTACATTCAGGGGTATGGCGGGGCCCTGTCCCGTCACAGTTGTTATGTCAAAACTCTTAGAGGTCTGTAGTCATATCTTGTGGGTCGGTTTGTAAAAAAAAAAGGTAACTGCTTTTGGCTTTGTATATATATATATACATGTCGAGGGAGGTAGCCTTATCGACTAGCCTGTTATTTATTTCTTGTTGAGTTTATGTATGTTCCGCTGATTTTTTCTGATGTGTACCTGTAAGGGTGTCGGGTAGGCACCGCCGCGGGTTCGGGTCGTGACAATTGTTGTATGAAATAATGATATGGTGAGACTTTGAGTTAATCAGAGAAAATCTTTATATTTGTGGTTTAATCAATTTATAAATTAATTTTTATATGCATATATATGAAAAATTTATCTCATATTTAACTAAATTTGTAGAAAGATTAATTAGAAGATTTAATGAATTTTTTATAACCACACTAAGTCGACAATACCACTAGTTTATTCATTTCATCTTCATTTCTAAAGTTCTTTAGGTAAGTTTTAATCCTTTCTTAGCTAATTACTTTAAGTAATTGTCTTTACTTAGTAGTTAATTAGTTCTTATGTCCGTATTTTTTTCGTGTCAATTCTTTTTGTGCTTTTCTCATTTACATTCATTGTGAATTTATTGGCTCTTGTCCATTTGCTTTGTTTTTCCATTCTTGGTGTCTCATAAATTCCATTCCGCACTGATATATGGTGCTATATTAGACTTATTTGAGTTAGTATTTCATGAGTTAAGAGATACTTCCTAGAGCGGTAAAAGGCAAGAGTGTGAGCGCGTTTTAGTGGTGCTAGCGAAGCACAAATGAGTGCAAACACGAGTTGTAACACCTCGTACCATCAAGCAAAGGTTTGGCCCGTACAATGAAAATATAATGGAACCACGATGAAGTGTGTACGAAGTGTTTTGAAAGCTAATCAAGTTATAAGAAGAAGGGCTATGTTTTCAAGTGAGTTTGCACAAGGCTTTACTTCAAGTGAGTATTTGGAACATTCTATAAGGAAATTGGGAAAACATACATCGTGAAAGTTTTAGACCATGGAAATACCTTTCCAATGGTATATTGTGGAAGTCCAACAAATATTTGTACAAAATGTAATGATTATTTTAGTGAAAAGTCGCAGAGTAGTCCGCTAGAGTCGCAGATGCGATATGCAACGCAGAACGCCTAATACCACGCATATCTCATCGTATTTCGGGAAAAAATTATGTACTGAAGTTCCTAACCTTCTGTTTTGATGTGCAGAAGCATCCACAACCACAGAAGGCCATCCGCAACGCGGATGCCAACGCAGATGCCCCAAAAACTCATTTAAAGTCTCGTTTTCAGAATTTTATTCCATAATTCAGTTATCCAAAACCCTAGCATGACTTTTCTATTCTCTCCTCATATTACCACATCAATATAAGTATTTCCCATGTATTCCTAAGTAATTCTAACACTTATACATCAATTCTTAACAAGATTGCTACACTATAATCTTATGGTTTTCAAGAAAACCCTTCTCAAGGTTTCAAGTTAAGAGTTTTAGGTTTCTTTTTCAAAAGTTCAGAACTTTCCTTCAAGTTTTGGAATGATTAAGGTATGTAGAGCTTCTATCCATGTGTAGGAATATCATTGTTCTTCCCCATACCGTTTTTAATCTACGAAACACGAATTTCCTCATACCTAGGATTTTTCTCTAATTCATGATAACCCTATATACTCGAACAACTATATATATATATATATATATATATATATATATATATATATATATATATATATATATAAATTGCATATATCATGTTTCGGTTTATTATATTCATGATATGTCGCTGTGATTGTCATGAACCTATTGGTAATCCTTGAACACATGTTTTGAATTCCATGAGTTCTTAAATACAAGTCATGCATCATTGTTACTCAATCCATGAAATCGTACATATTATTCATGATTTATACAAGTTATATTATATATCTATTCACATGCTAAATTATAATTACAAACCATGTTTTACAAGTTTTTTTTTCATGAATTTCATGGGCTTACAAGCCAAATATATTCATGTTCATGTTTTAGGAGTTGCACAGATTACCGAGAGGGCTCACACAACCTTAAACAACATTTTTCAGCATAGGATAAGGATTGCTCCGCCCAGTTAGGATAATTCATTCATGTACCCACAATGGGTTATTGGATCCATTCATGTCATGTTCGTGTCTCGTACTCCGTCAATGTACGAGATGACTTAGCTGACCGGGCAGAGATCGGACACCACATTTTATCATGGTGGTTTCATATCGGTTATACTATTGCTCTCCCAAAAAAATATACATATATACAAATATACATACATACAAATTTTATACATGTTTTTATATTCATGCCAGATCATATTCATGTTTATTGTTTAGTTTCAGTTTCATGTTCCTATTATTTCACGTGTCTTCTTATTCTTTCAGTTGCTTTACCTATAATACAATTCAAATATACTTACGTCCCTTTTTTCCCGAGGCCTGCACTTCATGGTGCATGTATTGAGTTTCAGGATGACAAATCTACACGTTAGGAATTCACCTGTATCAGCTATTGGTGAGCCTCATTTCATTCGTGGTGTTAGTTTAGTTATTTACATGTCATGATTTATAGCAAAGGTATGCAAGGGTCTTGTCCTGGTAAAATAATTTTGCAGTTAGAATCATGCCAGTATTGGTTTTCAGACATATTATGGTTTTTGAGATATTTTCGCATTATATTTTCAGACTATATTTCAGTATCCAGTTTATATGTTTCAAATCCGTATTATTGCCTGCTTTTGATGCCCATGTTGATTCAGCAAGCCATGTGGTTTGCTCGATCACATGCAATCAGACACCGAGTGTCTTGTTACGCCCATGCCATGATTCAGGGCATGACAAATCTTGGTATCAGAGCTTAGGTTCAAGTGTCTTTGGGAGTCTATGAAACCATGTCCAATGGAGTCACTTTATATGTGTGTGCGCCGCACATATAAATAAGACATTTAGGATTGTATCACTTGTAATTTCATACTCTAGATCATGCAATTAGAGCAGTACTTTTAGGAAATCTTCTAACTCGTGCCATGAAGCCTAGAGTAGTAAGTAATATTCTCTCTCCATCAAATTTTAAATGGATCGAATGCCCAAGTAATGAGAAGGAAATTCAAGGTCCAAGTAAGGATGACTACCCATTTGGGGTAAAATCGAGAAGTGCATGTTGGTAACAAATGAGATTTGAGATAATATCATAAGTGTAATAAAATTTGCAGTCACTATATGTTATACCCCGTATTTCCAGAGTATGTACGTGAGGACGTACGTAGAAAAGTTTGAGCCTTAAAGTAGGCAAGGGCCGAAAATGTTGTTCACAACTACCGAAAAGAGTCGTTTTCCGACGAAACGTTTTACAAACTTTGCGAAGGGAAAATTCCGGCTATGTCATTTATTATTTTTGCGGATTTTTCCGAGAGATGGAATATTTTGGACCAACGGGAGGGTGACACTTGTCACCTCAACGGACGACAAACATGGGGCTTCGACGATTTTGTGGCTTTTTAGTCAAGTAGTTGGTGTCACGACCCAACCGGGCCGTGGATCGTGCCTTACCCGGCACCCTAGTGATACAACATCGAGAAAATCAATGAAATAAAAACATAAACATGAAACAAGAGACATGATAAATAAACAAAGCAACCAAAAGCAGCTTGCCTTCCGATTATATATACATAAAAACCCGAACAGCTATCCTTTTTACAAACTCGCCACAACATTACTGCACTCTAAGAAGTGATAATAACTATGACGGACAGGCCCCGCTATACCCCAATGTACAAGAACCTATGCACTCGTGGTAACATACCAAAAGATAAGCCTCAAGAAACGGCTTCCCAACACGAATCGTGATCCTATGGCGAGATCCACAATCGATGTACCTACCGCGGCATGAACGCAGCCCCGGGGAGGTCGCATAACAGTACTAAGTATGTGAAACTGAAATATCAGAATGAAATCATGACACTATATCAAACAGAGACATGTATGATAACCAAACTACGCCTACAACATAAAAGTAGTCATGTCAAGTCGTGACTCACGCCTCAAAGTCATCCTCACGCCCGTGGAACTCCTTCCTCACCGCCGCTTCAGGTATAACTCGTGTGGAATACGTGTCCCGGCCCATCCCACGGGACTCGATAAATAACCGGTGGAATACGTGTCTCGCCCATCCTACGGGACTCGATAAAGAATCAAGTGGAATACGTGTCTCGCCCATCTCACGACTCGATAAAGAATCGTGGGATACGTGTCTCGCCCATCCCATGGGACTCGATAAAGAATCGTGGAATACGTGTCTCGCCCATCTCATGGGACTCGATAAAGAATCACTCATAACAAATCAGCCGGCCCTCCATCGAGAGACGCGGTAGCACAGAAATACAACACTTGCACAACAAAGGCTATCACCACAAGCATAGGCAAGTTCATAATACTCATAGACTTATATTTTATTACAACAAATCCGGGTTTTAACCCCAAAGTACTACATACATTAAGTTCTTTTTAAAAGATCCATTTCTTTCACAATAAGTCACACAATACCCGTAGTATAAAAAATAGAGTGACTATCTTTTTAAGTAACCCAAAACACTTCCCTTTGTAAAATCAAGTAACCACATTATTTTCCAAACGTTCAAGTTTGCCTAATTTCAAATGTTCAAGTTTCTTATTTTAAAAAGGTTTCATAACTCATAGTTTTAATCTCTTTTAAAACAATTGAGTAACATAAGTCTTATGTGTGAGCCGTTTATTCTTGTTTATAACAATCTTGTTACAGCAACCATGATCTAGGAAATGTAATACAATTTTGTCTTATATTAGCTTCTATGCAGATGGAGGTTTCTACTGGTTTTAATAACAATTAGTCAATACATCTCCTTTATTAACGCTGCAATGGTTTGTTCGATACTTATTCTCATTTCCGAAATCAGTAACACATTATTCTTTAAAAGCCAAGTACTCATTACTCACGAATGAGGTTTCACAACTTTTTAACAAAATTCATAGTCCTTAACATTTCATAAAACGTCATTTATAAGTTAAGTCTCTTATCCTTCAAGATCAAGTCTCTTAACTTTCAAAATCAAGTCATTTATAAGTCAAGTATCTTATCTTTTAAGATCAAGTCTCTTAACTTCTACAATCAATAAACCATTCTTTTACCTACATAGAGTCGTTATAACTAACTTCCCATAAAGCTATTATAACACCCTATGTTTGGAACAAACCAAACTCATTTAGCACATGACGCTCACCGCACTACATAGTTTACAAAACATCATGCTAGAAAGGATAGAAGAGGTTCACATACCTCGCGACGACTATCGACAAATAGCAAAACGCCCAAGTACTTCAAACCGCTACTCCTAAGCCAAGTAGATCACGCCACACGTAGTACTCCACTCCTAAAACGGTCATAGTACTTTATCAAACCTTTCTTACCATCAAGACTTATACCAATAAAAGCCCTCTAATTCTACGGAAAATTCGCAAAGACTTCCGCTTTTACTCACTTTTCCATCTTTCTCCAAGGCCCGAATAATATATATATACCATATATATATAAGGCATAATAATTAAACAACATAAAGAAGGGATTACACGCCCAAACGGTAACGCTGTTTACTATCACGCCCATAACAACAATAAGTAAAAGAAGGGATTACACGCCCAACCGGTAACGCGTTTACTATCACGCCTTCATAACAATACAATAATTAAAAAGGATCACACGCCCAAACAGAACGCGATTGAAAAATCTTCCCTTAATGTAAATGTAAATACACCCAATGTAAATACAAATTCAAAGTAAATACGGTCCAAAGTAAATACAAATTCTTAAGTTGGGGTCCTGGCCAACTTTGTCCATTTTACTTATCCAATTTACTCATTAGTCATCCAACTTATATTTCCATTCTTAATATAAGTTATAGTTACTTTGTTAATTACTTCTTCACAAGTAAGATACGCTTACCATTTTAATGGCAAACTGACAACTTTTCTTTTAACAAGTTAACAAGATCCAACTCTTCCAAACTTTACTCCATATTTTATATATTCATAATATACTTATAATATATGTATATTGACCAAATCACAAAGAGGTTTAAGTTTCACTACCTCAAAATAGCCCAAAATTTTCCAAGAACTTAATGTCGCCCAAGCAAGTCTTAGCTCCAAATCTTTACGCCCAACTCCACAAGCAACTCCATGTAAGCTCCTAACCAACTTCTCTTCAAGATTCAACTCCAAAAAGTGAAGAACACTTAGGTTTTTGTTCACTGAGCTCTCGCCAAGGTGAAGTTTAGAGGTTAGGTGTGAAATCTTTTCCAACTCTTGGTACACAATCTTCCTAACACCTTAGGGAAGAACACTTAAGAGTTTAAGAATTGTTGGACAAATTTAGCTCAAGAAAAGGGCTAAAAACGAGCAAGGTCATGGAGAGCGAGGGAATTTCTTATCTCAAATGGTTAAGTGTGGGAGATTTCATCAACTAAGAGTGCATATATAGGACAACCAAGGGCTAGGATGAAGGCAAATGTGTGGTTGAGATTGGGGACAAGTGTGCGGCCCCACAAGCCACTTGTCCAACTAAAAATATCTTGCAAGACAAGGCCACTTGCCTTGCCACTGTTAGCAAATTTCGCCAAGAGCCACCTAGGGGTGACACGTGTCGCCTCCTACTGCCCAAAATATTTCATCTTCCAAAATATCCATAAAGGCCAAAATCTCAAAACAAAGCTGGCTCCCACAAAATCAGAATTTCTCCCGTGGCCCCACGTGACCAATTCCTAAATAAAATTCCATAATTCTAATATAATTCAAGAAGTCCGAATACCAAATCTGGGAATCCAATTCCCATCAACGAACATTTTCCTTTACAAAAACCGGAAACTTTTCCGTCGAAAAATCACATCTTTCTTTCTTTCCAATATTAATGTCGTATTCTCGTACGTACGTCCTCACATACATACCCTGGAACTACGGGGTGTAACAGTTGGTATGATATTTTTTGGTGGTAGATGGATAAGGTGTACTTGGGAAAATCTTGGCCCTACACTTGCATAGCACTTGGCTTCATCTCGCCATCAGTCGCTCGCTTGACCTATAAATACCCCCTTTGAAGACTTCTTCATCCAAAAATGTTTTCTAAATCTTAAAATCCCTTTCTCCCCCCTCTCTCTTGAGAGCTCTAAGACGAGAGCACCCTCCCCTCGAGGCCTTTCGCCGTGGTACCCCCTCTCCTAGTGGTGCTAGCCGTAGCACACCCCCTCGCCTAGTGGTTCTCGGGATAAATACTACCCCCTTGGTAGAAATACTCTCCAAGTATAGTTACTGTTCCAAAATACCTGCCCAAATACCTTGTAGTATTCCAAGGTTACACTTATACGAAAGCCCGTAAATACTATTATACTTCCTTCACGCTAAACGAAACCCTAAGGAAAATCTCCATAGTTGGTCGAGTATTAAGAAGAAGTTGCGCAGAGCTTCTAAGGGTTATTTGGAGCGGGTCGAGCACCTGGAGGAGCTAAACGTTGCTCAGATCGACATTAAACTTGGATAATTTTGGGCTTACCGAGGTAAATAATCCTAACCTTCTATTGTAATTGGAAATTACATACGTTGTAGCATAGAAATGAATATAAGATTCATAGAAGAGAATTGAACTGTAATGTAAGGATATTACAGATTAGACTTGAATCGAATCACATCGTAAGAATATTCTACAAGAGTAGTCTAGGCTTTGATAGACTTGTTTAACCTTTATAGGTTGAATGATCCATGAGTAGCATGTTCTACTTGGAAGGTGGACAAGGCTAGTGGTTATAGCCGTGGAGCGCTTTTGCCTATAGTCGATAATCGTCGCGAGCTATGTGATTCTTCCTATACTCTTGAGCATGATATTTTAAATATGTATATAGTACGGACGACGTGTGTGAACCGAATAATAATTAAGGCAATGTCTTTGACTTAAGCTCGATTAATACTTACGCAATGTCTTGTGACTTAAGCCCCAATAATAAGGATCTTGAAGCATTTCAAAAGAATACCGAATCATTTTTTAATGTAAGAGTAATGCTTGGTTTTAAAAGCTAAGAGTTATACTAGCTTTACGGGAAGTTAGGTATAACGGCTAAGAGAAATAAAAAGAATGGTTTATAAATCTTAAAAGATAAGAGACTTGACTTAAATGAATTTTGTGTGGAACCTCATTCGTGAGTAATGAGTACTTGGTTTTTAAAAGGAATAATGTTTTATCGATTTCGAAATCGTATAAGTATCGAACACACCATCGCAATAAGTTAATAAAGGGAAATGTATTGACTAATAAAGTATTATTAAAACCAAGAGAAACATCCATCCGCATGAAGCTAAGATGAGACAAAATGATATTACATTTCCTAGATCATAGTCGCTTAAATAAGATTGATTATGAACAAGAATAACCTACTCACATATAAGGCATATGTATCTCAAATTGTTTTAAAAGAGAATTATATCATTAAGTGATTAAAACTATGAACTACGAAACCTTTCAAAATGAGAAACTCGAGCATTTGAAATTAGGCAAACGTGAACGCTTGGAAAATAAATGCGTTACTTGATTTTACAAAAGGAAGTGTTTTGGTTTACTTAAAAAGATAGTCACTCTATTTTTTTATATTACTGTATCAGGTGACTTTTGTGAAAGAAATGATCTTTTAAAGAGTTAATGTATGAAGTACTTTGGGGATAAATACCAACTTGTTAACATAAAATAGTAGGTACTGTGTGAAGAACTTGATTGTATTGGTTTGTGATAGCATTGTAATACTTTCTGTTGATTTGGTAAGTAAACATGTTAGATACTACGCGTTAGTATCTCGTGGTGTCAGGTAAAGGGTTATTCTTGTTGTGCTTATGTTGTTAAACTTAAGCCCGCTTGATCGTTATTATATCACATACCCTCGACTTATTATACCGAGGGCTTGCCACCCTGACGCGGTCTATACGCCTACGCGGTCTATGTGACTACGCGAGCAATGTATGCTCCGTGATCGATCATTCCGGTGTTTTATCCCGATGCGGGATGCCCTACGCGGCCTGTGCGACTATGCGTCTATTGAGACTATGCGGATTGCGGGAGTCCGTGAGGGTACCGGTTAGCTACCCCGACGCGTCTATACGACCTACGCGGTCTACGCGACCCATGCGGCATGGAAGTCCAGATTAGGCACGATAATGATACTATGGGCGATTGGCCTTGCTTCGATCATTAGCGCCTAGAAAAGACCAACATGATATCTATTTCACTCTTGTTTATGTTGTGGCGTGAGACCCATAGTTATAATCGAGTGATGACTTTGAGGCGCGAGTCCCCGACTTGACATGACCGCTATTTATCGTGAACTTTAGTTTGGTTATCATACATGTCTCCTGATTTATATAGTATGCTATGATTTCATTTACGATTTTTAGTTTCACATACTTGGTACTGCCAGATCGACCTCCTTCGGGGTCGCGCTCACCGCAGTGTAGGTACACCGCCGCCGATCCTAGCTCTCGTGGTCACCAACGCTTGGGAAGCCCGCTTTCTTCCGAGGCTTATCGTGTATAGTCCCCGTCAGGTGCTACATTCAGGTATGGCGGGCCCGCCCCGCCATTGTTGTCATATCACTCTAGAGGTCCAGTAGATCGCTGTGGGCAAAATTGTAAAAAGGATGTAATCGTTTAGTTGATATTTATATATGCCGCAAGGCAAGTTTTTCTCGATAACTGCTTTTTCACTTCATTTATTCATGTCTTGTTTTATATTCCATTGACACTGATGTATGGCTACTTGGGTGCCCGGTAGGCACTACCACGCCCGGTTCGGTCGTGACAAAAGTGGTATCGAGCGCTTAATCCTCTGGAAGTGTCTACGCATCGTATCTAGTAGTCTTGATTATCTGTCAGGTGCACCACACCAATAATCGGAGGCTATAGGATATTTAGATTGGTTTCCATTATTCTCACTCGAGATCGCCTAGAGTCAGGTTATAAGTTCGACCTCTAACGATTTCTTTCCTTACCATTATGCCTCCGCAAGGCAACCCGCCCAGATGGCAAGGCAAAGCTGAGTCATGAGTCGAGTACATAGGTTACGAGGCACAGCCCAATCATCACCGATATGGTGCTTCATTCGGGAGTTCTCACGACATCGCCACTTCAGCAGAGTTTAGCAATGGCAGCAAAGTGCCTCATCGACCATGACATTTACGCCTTCACCACGACCGAAACAGAGAATATAGATTGCAAAGAAACGACCTGTTATTAGCTGTGATTTAGCTACAGAGAATTTATGATGTACCGATTTATCACGTGTCTTAATGACTATCTAAGAGAGGGGTGTGCATGAGTAGCTCTTCAAGCCGAGCATGGCCTCGTACGGGCTTATGCGCAGCAGCCGAGAAACGAGATCGGCTGATTAATCGTGACAATGTAAGAGGCCCGATCAAGTGATCCTTTGGTAACTTTCGCGAACCGCCGCAACAGATTAGATATGCACATCCACCTGCGCAGTGGTCCTCCGCGCATTTCGTGACGCTCGAGTATGCAGGAGTTGGTCGTAACCTGTGGCTTCGTTCGCAGCTATACGTAGGTTCCATGTTATACCCCGTATTTCCAGAGTATGTACGTAAGGACGTACGTAGAAAAGTTTGGACTTTAAAGTGGCTTGGCCAATTTATTTTTGTTCACAACACCCGATTAGAGTCGCTTCGATTTAAACGCTTTACACAACTCGCGTAGGTAAATTACGCTATGTCATTTCTAATTTTATGGATTTTTCCGAGAGACGAACATTTTGGACCAACGAGAGGCGATACTTGGCACCCTCTCATCACGGAGCGTGGTAAAGCTTCGGACGAAATGGTCGCTTTTGTCAAGAGTTGGTAGGATATTTGTGGGTAGATGGATAAGGTACACTGGGCATATCTTCGCCCTACACTTGCACCACACTTGGCTTGATCTTCGCCATTGGTTAGCCATGGCTTGACCTATAAATAATTTCTCCCTTTGATGAACTTCTTCATCCAAAAATCTCTAAGTCTTGAGAGCTTCCTCCCTTTGTGCTCGGTGTCTCGCCTAGCCTCCTCCCCTTGAGAGGCCCTGGCCGAGAGTTCCCTTCCCCCTTGGCCGAGAATACCCCCTGGGTAGGCCGAGGGTATACACCCCCTCGTGGTGTTGTCTCGTATAAATACCCCTCGTAGAAATACTCTCAAAAGTATTGTTACTATACCCAAATTACCTTAGCCTTATACCTTGTAGTATTCCAAGGTTACACTTATACGAAAGCCCGTAAATACTATTATACTTCCCACAACACAAAAACGAAACCCAAGGAAAATCTCCAGATAGTTTGAGTATTAAGTAGTTGGTTAGAACTTCTACGTGGTTTGGAGCCGGTCGAGCGCATGCAGTCGAGCTAAACGTTGCTCGTGAGCGACATTAAACTAGGATAATTTTGGGCTTATCGAGGTAATATCTGTCCTTATTGTAATTGGAAATTACATGTTGTAAGATTATATAGTTGAAGTATACTATATATAGAATCGAACTCATCTTTATGCGGCAATGTCTTTTGACTTAAGCTCAATATAAAGAAAGAGAATCGAATCAGAATTACATAGATCAGACATAGAGACTTGTGTAGCATTATCGGAAGTAGAATTGTACACGCCCGTTAGATGTATAAACCTCGGTTGGCTTGATAGCCGGCCTCGATAGAGGAGATTTACGCGTCAAGGGGAGGTGCCGAATTTTCTCGTAATGTTCTACGACAGACCTAGATGTTAATGTCACTGTGGCCTTATAGGTTGAAGTACTACGCGTGGCGCGATCTACTTGGCTTAAGGAGTAGCCGACTGTTTGAGGTACTTGGAGCGCTTTGTTATTAGTCGATAATCGTCATGAGGTATGTGAACCTCTTCCTACCTTTTCTAGCATGATATGTGTATAACTATGTAGTACGGTAGACGATATGTGTAAAATGCTTTGTGGTTTTAAAAGGTAACCGACTTGATGTGTGATAATAAAGAAGAGTTATACTAGCTTTACGGGAAGTTAGGTATAACGCTTAAGAGACGAAAGAGAATGGTTTATCGATTTTAAAAGTTAAGAGACTTAATCTTAAAGATAAGAGACTTAACTTGTTTTACTTGGTAATTAACATTTTGTTAAAAATGTTGTAAAACCTCATTCGCGAGTAATGAGTACTTGATTTTAAAAGCAATAATGTTTTAACGATTTCGAAATCGTAATAAGTATCGAACAAACCACAAGAAGCTTAATAAAGGGAAATGTTTTGACTAATAATGTATTAGTAAAACTCAGAGAAACTTCCATCCGCATAAAAACTAAGATTAGACAAAATGATGTTACATTTCCTAGATCATGGTCGCTTAAATAAGATTGTTATAAACAAGAATAACCTACTCACGACGTATATATGTTTCAAATTGCTTTTAAAAGAGAATTATATCATTGCTGATTAAAATTATGAACTACTAAACCTTTCAAAATGAGAAACTGAGTAATTGAAATTAGCAAACTCAAAACATTTGGAAAAGAATGTTGTTACTTGATTTTACGTAAGAGAAGTGTTTTGATTTACTTCAAAAGATAATCACTCTATTTTCATATACTACGTATTGTGTGACTTTGTAAACGAACGATCTTTTAAAAGATAATGTACGGTACTTTGGGAATAGATATTCGATCTTGTTAATCATATATTAATGTACCTCGTGTGTATAACTTGATTGTGTTGGTTTGTGATAGCCTTGTAATACTTTCTTGTTGATTTGATAAGTAAACATGCTAGATGCTACGTGTTAGTATCTTGTGATGTTTTGTAAAGCGGGTTTTCCTCGATCAGCGCTTAAAGTCATTTAACGATCACCGTTATGCTGGTATTATACCACCACCTTGACTTGTTTCCGAGGTTGTCGCCTCCGTCATGGTAGACTCAAAGCGGTCGGTGGACCTATGATTCGAGAATACCTCACGCGGTACTATGTGACACCCATGCGAGCTACGAGTTCCGGTGTTAGTACGCGCCCTCGTGGTCACGCGGCCCACGTGGCTACGCGGACGGCGAGTCCAGACGCCGGGGAGAAGCACCGACGCGGGAATACCTCACGCGGGCCATCGGGTGGCCCATGCGAGCTACGGAAGTTCTGTGGCTAGACGCGCACATTAGATATCGCGCGAAAGGCCGCCTTTGATCATGTGACGGCCAGACAGATCTCATGATACGCTTTACGACCTTGTTTGTACTGGTTTTAGTAGCCTGGCCATGCCTTCGCATTTACCCCGTGACGGTTTTTATGACGACACAAAGGGACCCGTGTTCATGTGTACTTCTTGGCGTGATTATATCATGATCGCCAAGTAGCAGCGTATATGCCACGCATGATTGATGTGGGCGCGAGACCCATTGTTATATTTGAGTGATGACTGAGGGCGCGAGTCCCGCATTTGACATGACCGCTATTTATCAGGAATTGTAGTTTGTTATCATACATGTCTCCCCGCTTTATATAGACTACTATGATTTCATTTACGATTTTCGCCACATACTTGGTACCAGATCGACCTCCTTCGGCTGCGCTCATGCCGCAGTAAAGGTACACCGCCGCTGATCCTCGCCTAGTGGTCACCAGCGTCAGGAAGCTCCATTTCCGAGGCTTATTCGCATAGTCCTCGTTGTCAGGTGCTATATTCGTGGTACGACGGCCCCGCCCCGCTGTTGTTGTCATATCATTCTGCAGGTCCGTAGTATTGTGCGGCAGAGTTGTAATAGATGTAACCGCTCGTTTTAAAGTTGATCTATACATGCCGAAGGCAATTTTTCTCGCACTATTGTTTCATACTTCTTGTTATTTCATGTTATCGCTTTACGTTCCACCGACACTGATGTCAGATCACCAGGTGCCCGGTAAGGCACTACCACGCCCGGTTCGGTCGTGACAAAAGTGGTATCAGAGCGCTTAATCCTCTGAAAGTATCTACGCATCAGATCCAGAGTCTGATTATCGCGTGTTGCGCACCACACCAATAATCGCAGGCTATAGGATATTTAGGATCGGGTTTCATTCTTCTCACTCGAGATCGTGCCTCAGAGTCAGGTTGTAAGTGGACCTCTCACGATTTCTTTCCCTCACCGCTATGCCTTCGCAGAGGCAACCCGCCTGTGAGGGCAAGGCGCAAATGAGGAGCTACGAGTAGAGTACGAGGGTTACGAGGCACAGCCCAACCATCACCCGAGTTAGGTGCTTCGTCGGGAGTTATGCTACGTCACCACCTCAACAGAAGTTTAGCACGGCGGCAAAGCTCCATCGCGCCATGACATTTGAACCTTCGCCCACGACCGAAACAGAGAATATAGATTGCGAAGAGGCGACTCACATTAACTATGGATTTGGCTACCGAGAGTATACCGATATACCGCGAGTCTTGATGAATATCTTAGAAAGGGTTGTACAAGAGTAATTCTTCGCTTAGGCTTCGAGCATGGCTCGTACGGCTTATGCGCAGCAGGCCAAGAAACGTGAGATCAACGCGTTAACGGCGACGCAGAAGAGGCCAAAGCAAAGAAGGTCCTTTGGTAACTTTCGAGGCGAGTCACCTCACCAATGGATTAGATTTGCACATCCACCAAGCAGCAGGTCCTCCACGGTTCGTGGACGCTCGTACGCAGGAGTTGGTCGTAACCTGTGGCTTCCGCTCACGCAGATGCACGCCATCCCGGAACGCCGCTTTTGTCAGTGCTCAGATACCGCGCCGCCGGCCATGTGTCGAACGGGTGTCCTAGCAGAGGACTCACCTTTAGATCGCTGGTAGTTCGTCACCTCCTTAGCTGCGCGCTCACGGGCGTGTTTGATTAGAACGACTAAGGGGAGTGAAAGAATACAGATAGATTTTTAACCCTCAGGATTAGTATGCGTGATAAAGTAGTATACCTTAAGTGTTATATTCGATAGCATTGTGTAAATTGTAATTAGAAATCTCGTTAGTTAACCAAGTAAGATTTGGGGGATAGAGAAGGCGCGAGGCTTAGAGCTTTATACGCAGAGACCTTAGAGGAAAGGCCATCTCGAGTAAAGAAGCATTTTATGTTTGACCTGTCTGAGTGCATAGTGCACGTAAGCTATGTTTGTAGGGTAAGTTCCCGAGTAGTGTGAAATGAAAGAGGGTAGTCGAGCTAAGAAGACCGCTAGGTTTTCGTGAATACGATTAGCGTAGATTGTTCCGGATCGGAGCAAGTGTCAGACGCGAGAGTGGGTCGGGTTGAGGTCGTGCCGCGGGTCAACCCGCGACCTGTTTTATGGTAGGGTCAGTTTGTGGTGGTCCTGCCGGGTGGTAGGGTTACGAGGGTGTTTGGCCCAAGTTTAGTTAACCAGCGTACGAGTTCGTGGACGCTCAATCGCAGTCGGCCGCCACGAGGTCACCGCCTTATCTTTTAGTCCAAACCGTACTCGTGGTATGTTGCGAGGCGTTATATCGTAAAGGTTGTAAGGTCGCACGGGTGCCTACCTTTACCTTATGACGCATGGAGCCTGTGTTACTACCGCTTTTTCCGAAGTTTTACCAGCAGATTGTGAACTCAAAGTAGTCTCCAGATCGTATTCGCCCCGCCAAGGCGTGGATTTCGTGGTAGTCAGAAGGATTGTTGTCTCCTCGTTGACGGCGTTTTAGTAGCTACCATTTCAGTATTCGGATGTCGCTATGACGCCGCATGGAAGGTAAGTTGCCGATCGATTGGTTCGATGTTGGCGCGTTCGATAGTTGGTTCAGCTTGTTCCAATGCATCGTGGATAGCGAGGCTTATCTAGAAGAGGTTTTGGCAGCCGTAGAAATCGTATGGATTATCTACGATGACTCTTAGAGTTCAGTCGACGGCCGGTCTTCTTGAAGGTACCACCCCGGATAGGGTGCGATGATCTTTGGAAAACAGAGGAAACTTAGCCCGAGTTACTTTGGGCCTTTTGAGTTCATGTGAGGGATAGGTCAGGTTGCCTATATGTTAGCATTTGCCGTCCGACTTAGGAGGCAGTACGTCCGGTCTTTCGTATTGTTATGTTCGAAAGCATCTGAGATCCATCCAGAGTGTTCCCGCTAATGATGACCACGTTAGAGATAGTAACCCCGAAGTTTTGGAACCGGGCAGAATGTAAATGTGGTAAGAGTTCGAGGTACAAGCAAGGCACGACACGTATGAAGAAGCGAGCATGTATGGCGAGCATAGACGTGATCATTTCTTTGTAAAGATATGCGCGAAAGAAGTATATTTTAGAACCCCGAGAGAGGTATTGGTGGTGATGTTAGAGGTGTTTCCTCGTGGACTTGGATGGAGGTATGTTATACCCCGTATTTCCAGAGTATGTACGTAAGGACGTACGTAGAAAAGTTTGGACTTTAAAGTGGCTTGGCCGATTTATTTTTTGTGCACAACACCCGATTAGAGTCGTTGTTTGACGAAACGTTTTCACAATTTCGTAGGAAAATTCCGCAATGTCATTTCCAATTTTTTGATTTTTCCGAGAGGCGAACATTTTGGACCAACAAGAGGGCTTACACTTGTCACCCTCTCATCGATAGGCTTGGGCCAAGGGTGGACGATTTGGGTGGTTTTTTCAAGTAGTAGGTAGGATATTTTGGTGGTATGGATAAGGTGTACTTGGACGAATCCACACCCTACACTTGCCTTGCACTTGCATGATCTTCGCCATTGGTCGCCTTTGCTAGACCTATAAATACCCCCTTTCGAAGACTTCTTCATCCATTCCAAATAATTCCTAAGTGTTAAAATCCTCCTCCTCCCCTTTGGTTGAGTTCGCCGAGAGCCCTCTCCCTCGCCAAGAGTACCCCTAGCTGGCAGGCCGAGGGGTATACACCCTCCTTGGTGCTAGCCGTGTACCCCCAGCCTAGTTGTTTTCGTATAAATACCCTCCTCTTGGTAGAAATACTCTCAAAAGTATTGTTACTATACCCAAAATACCTTGGCCCTTATACCTTGTAGTATTCCAAGGTTATACTTATACTAAAAGCCCCGTAATACTATTATACTTCCCGTCACCACCAAACCGAAACCCTAAGGAAAATCTCCATGGTTAGTCGAGTAGTGTAGAAGTTGGTTAGAACTTCTAGGGTAGTTCGAGCTGGCCTGAGCGCACTGAGTCGAGCTAAACCTTGCTCAGATCGACATTTAAACTCGGATAATTTTGGGCTTGTTGAGGTAAATATTCTTGTCTCCTATTGTAATTGGAAATTACATGTTATTAGAATATATAGTTGAAGTATACTATATATAGAACTCAACGTAGCTACGCAATGTCTTTTGACTTAAGCCCAATAATTAGAAACCTTTTCGAAAGAAGAGTACCGAATCAGAATTACATAGATCAGACATACAAGAGACTTGTGTAGCTTTTCGTGAGGTAGAATTGTGCACATCCGATTAGACGATAACCCCCGGTTGGCTTGGTAGCCGCCCCGACAGAGTAGAGAGATTTACGCTGCCATGTGTGGGAGGCGGCCGAATTTTCGTAATGTTCTACGACAGACCTAGATGTTAATAAGCGCCTGTGGCCTTATAGGTTGAAGTACCACACGCGTGGCACGATCTACTTGGCTTAAGGAGTAGCCGACTTTGAGGTACTGAGCGCTTTGCTATTAGTCGATAATCGCCGCGAGGTATGTGAACCTCTTCCTACCTTTTCTAGCATGATATGTGTATAACTATGTAGTACGGTAGACGATACGTGTTAAACGATTTGATTGGTTTGAAACATAAAGTGTTATAACGGCTTTACGGGAAGTCGTTATAACAAACTTTATGTAAGTAAGAAAATGCTTTATGGTTTTAAAAGGTAAATCGATTTGACTTATAATCGATTTAATTTGTAATAATAAAGAATCTTGAAGTATTTCAAAAGAATGTCAATCATTTTTAATAAGAATAATACTTGGTTTTGAAAACATAAGGTTATACTAGCTTTATGGGAAGTTAGGTATAACGCCTTAAGAATGGTAAAATGAATGGTTTATTGATTTTAAAAGTTAAGAGACTTGATCTTAAAGGATAAGAGACTTAACTTGTTTTACTTGGTAATTAACATTTTGTTAAAAATGTTGTAAAACCTCATTCGCAGTAATGAGTACTTGATTTTAAAAGCAATAATGTTTTACTGATTTCAAAATCGTAATAAGTATCGAACAAACCACATCGCTTAATAAAGGGAAATGTTTTGACTAATAATGTATTAGTAAAACCAGTAGAAACTTCCATCCGCATAGAAACTAAGATGAGACAAAATGATGTTACATTTCCTAGATCGTACGCTAAATAAGATTGTTATAAACAAGAATAACCTACTCACGTGACGTATATGTTTCTCACATTGCTTTTAAGGGAGAATTATATCATTAAGTGATTAAAATTATGAACTACGAAACCTTTCGAAAATGAGAAACTTGAGTAATTGAAATTAGGCAAACTTGAATCATTTAGAAAAGAATGTTGTTACTTGATTTTACGAAGAGAAGTGTTTTGATTTACTTCAAAAAGATAATCACTCTATTTTCATATACTACGTATCAGGTGACTTTTGTAAACGTAACGTATCTTTTAAAGAGTTAATGTATGAAATACTTTGGGATAAAACCCAACTTGTTGACATATTGTCACGACCAACCTCGTGGATCGTGCCTACCCCGGGCACCCTAGTGATACAACATCAGAGAAAATCAGCGGAAGTAAAACATGAACATGAAATGAGAGATATAATAAATAAACAGGCCAACCAAAACAATTGCCTTCTGCATATATACATACAAACCCAACGCTTTAATCCATTTTACAACACCGCCACAACAAGATTACAGACTTAAGATTTACAACAACTATGACGGACAGGTCCGCCATACCCCGAATGTACAAGAACCTACGACTGGAACACATACCAAAAGATAAGCCTCCGAAGGAACTGAGCTTCCCAATAAGTCAGCGTGATCCTAAAAGCTGGATCGATACCGATGTACACTCTACCGCTGCATGAACGCAGCCCAAGGAGGTCAAGACAACAGTACCAAGTATGTGAAATCAGAAAATATCAGAATGAAATCATAGCACTATATAAAGCAGAGACATGTATGATAACCAAACTACAATTCACGATAAATAAGCCATGTAAGTCGTGGACTCACGCCTCGTAGTCATCACTCATGCCCGTGGAATACCTTCTCACCGCTAGCCTATGATATGATAACAATAAGACAAGATTCCAAATGGAAGCATACCCGCAGCGCCACGATCGTGTCGTGATGTCCAAAGTGGAAACAATAAGACAAAGATTTCCAAATGGAAACATACCCGCTACTACGATCGCGGTCAAGATGTCCCGCGGGAAACAATAAGACAAAGATTCCAAATGGAAGCATACCCGCAGCGCCACGATCGTGTCGCATGTCCAAAGGGAAACAATAAGGCAAGATCAAAATGAAGATACCCGCGCCACGATCGCGGTCGTGATGTCCAAAGCGAAACAATAAGGCAAGATCAAATGGAAGATACCCGCAGCGCCACGATCGCGGTCGTGATGTCCAAAGCGACAACAAAAGTAACCCTATCAACAGAACGCATCTGCGGAATTTATCCACATCACGGCCACGCCCAAGTAAGTTCTCAATAAGTCAACCGACCTCCATCGAGAGGCGCCAGAGTATAAACACAATTCGTGCACAACAAAGGCTATCACGACAAGCATAGACAAGTTTCACAACTACAAGCATAGACAAGTTTCACAACAACAAGCATAGGCAAGTTTCACAACTCAAAGTACTTTCATTTTTATGCCAAGGTCCCAAGTTTTAACTCCCAAAGTACTACGACGTTAAATTCCTTTTAAAGATCCATTCCTTCTATAAAAGTCAAATGACATTCGTAGTATAAAATAGAGTGACTTATATCTTTAAGCAGACCAAAACAACTTCCATACTTTCCTTTTAAACCAAATTAAGGCAACACTATGCCTTCTTTTTAGACTAAAACACTTCTCTTTAAAGTCACGCTACTACATTAAAACCAATGATAAAACCTCATTTTGTTTTCATAAAGTCGTTATAACTATCTTCCTATAAAGTCGTTATAATACTTTATGTTTTAAACCAATTTAAGACAACACAATGCCTTTCTTTTCCCTAAAGTTCCAGTTTGCCTAATTTCAATTACGCAAGTCTATTTTTAGAAAAGTTTCATAGTTCAATGTCTTAATCTCTTTTTAAAACAATTGAGTAACATATGCCACAAAGTAGCAGTTATTCTTGTTCATAATAAATCTTATTAAGCAAACATGATCTAGAAATGTAATATCATTTTGTCTCATCTTAGCTTCTATGCATATTGAGGTTTCTAATGGTTTTAATAATACTTCATTATTCAATACATTTCCTTTATTAGCGCAGCAGGATTGTCGATACTCATTATCATTTCCGACATCAAGAAACATTATTCTTTAGAAACCAAGTACTCATTACTCACGAATGAGGTTTCATATATCTTACAACTTTCAAATCAATTTAATTAAGTTAAGTCTCTTATCTTATAAGATCAAGTCTCTTAACTGCTAAGATCAAATAGCCATTCTTTTTATCTCTTTTAGACGTTATACCTAACTTCCCATAAAGCTAGTATAACTCTTAAGTTCTCAAAACCAAGTATTACTCTTCTAAAAAGTGGTTTCTTAAGGAAAGACTTCAAGTTCTTTATTATTACACATCAAGTCGCTTATAAGTCAACCGCCACATTTTAACAATCACAAAGCACTTTCTTATATACATAAAGTCGTTATAACCAACTTCCCATAAAGCCGTTATAACCCTTTATGTTTTAAACCAATCAAATACATTTAACACACGACGCCTACCGCATCACATAGTTATACACATATCATGCTAGGAAGATAGGAAGAGGTTCACATACCTCACGCACGATTATCGACTAATAGCAAAACGCCCAAGTACTTTCAAACCGCTTCGCCACACCTGCCAAGCAGATCACGCCACACGTAGTACTTCAACCTATGTGAGGCCACAAGGCGCCTATTAACATCTTAGATCTCAATGTAGAATATTCTACGAAAATTCGCAAAGACTCTCCCCAACCCGCAACAGAAATCTCCTCCTCTATCGAGGCCTGCCACCCACCCAACTGGGGTTTACACGCCTAACCTGACGTGTACAACTCTACTACACATCAATGTTACACAAGTCTCATGTAATACACCCATGTAATTACAACAATTCTCTTCTTTAAATTCAGCTTAAGTCGCAAGACATTGCCGTAAGTATTATTCGTGCTTAAGTCAAAAGACATTGCCGCACAACTATGTTCACTTCTATATATAGTATACTTTAACTATATATTCCTACAACATGTAATTCCCAATTACAATGTATGTCAAGAGTGTTTACCTCGATAAGCCCAAAATTATCCAAGTTATATGTCGATCCCGAACAACGCTTAGCTCCTACTCCGGCGCTCCAACTGCTCCAACAACCCTTAGAAGTTCTTCAACTTACTTAAACACTTCAACCGACTATGAAGGTTTTCCTTAGGGTTTCGCTTTGTGAGGGAAGTATAATAGTATTTTCTGGCTTTTGTATAAGTGTAACTCGGGAATACTACAAGGTATTTGGGCCAAGGTATTTGGGCATTATAACAATACTAGAGAGTATTTCTATACCACAACAAGTGGTATTATACTAAAACAACTAGGCTAGTGGTACCCCACTGCCAAGACCTCGCGAGTGGGGATACTTTGCCAGTTAGTGAGGGCCTCACCAACCACTTAGGCTGTATGTGGGAGAGGGTGTTGGACTAAAAGCCCAAGGGAGAGGGGAGGATGTTTCAAGACTTAGAACAATTTAGGACGAAGAAGTTCATCAACTTGTATGGTATTTATAGGTCAAGCCATGGCCAACCAACGGCCAAGATCACTCCAAGTGTAAGGCAAGTGTAGGGCTGATTTCAACCACGTACCTTATCCATCTACCACACAACTTGCACAAAATATCCTACCTACTACACAAGACCCAATCGTCCAATATTGCCGCCCAAGCCTTCCAATGTCATGTCACCTCCCGCTGGTCCAAAATGTTACGCCTCTAAAAATCCGCAAAAATTATTATCGATATAGTGAATTTTCCCTACGAAAGTCGTGGAAACGCTTCACCGAAAAACGACTTTTTGGTAGTTATGCACAAATTCGAACCTATGCCTACCTTAAGGCTCAAATTGTATAACGCACGCCTCACGCATATTACCGAAATACGGTATAACACATATAGTAAAGTACCTCGCGTGTGTATAACTTGATTGTGTTGGTTTGTGATAGCATTGTAATACTTTCTTGTTGATTGATAAATAAACATGCTAGGATGCTACGGTGTTAGTATCTTGTGACGTTAGTGTAAAGGGGTTTTCCTCGATCGCGCTTTTAAAGTTGTTTGACTATCACCGTTATGCTGGTATCACCACCCACCTTGACTTATTTCCCGGTTGCCGCCTCCACGCGGGGTAGACTCGTGCGGTCCGGGGACCATGATTCGAGAATACCTCGCGCGGGTCCGTGGATCCATGCGAACTACGGAGTTCCGTGTTAGTTTGCGCCTCGTGGTCACGCGGTCTCAGGGCTATGCGGATCGCGGGTCCGTGATTTACGCCGAGGAGTAGCTACCGATGCGGTTACATACCCCATGCGGGCCTATATGAGTGGCCTATGCGACTACGGAGTCCGTGATTAGGCTTGCATGGTGATACTTCACGCAATTGGCCTCGCTTCGATCATTCGCAGCCTAGAAAAGACTCGCTATTTACCTATCGTTGCTCTGTTTATGATATGGAACTACGCGGTTACTGGTTGTTTCATACATACTTGCAAAACCGATTTTAAAATGATATGTTTTCATTTAAGTACTTTACGCTTCACATACTTGGTACCAGATCGACTCCGGGCCGCGCTCACGCCGCAGTCGAGGTACACCGCCATCGATCCTAGTTCTCGGGTCACAATAACAGAGGAAAGCTCCGCTTCTCCGAGGCTTATCAGGTATAGTCCCCGCTGTGAGGTATTTACATTCGTGGTATGGCGGGCCCCGTCCCGCCATTATTGTCGATCATTCTTGAGGTCCGTAGTAATCGCTAGGCAGAGTTGTAATGGGATGTAATCGTTCGTTGTAAAATTGATTTATATATACGCCGTAAGGAAAGTTTTCTCCGACATCGCTTTCTTACTTCTTAATATTTTCATGTCTTGTTTTATGTTCACGACACTGATGTCAGATCACTGTGGTGCCCGGTAAGGCACCAACCACGCCCGGTTCGGTCGCGACAAAAGTGGTATCGAGCAGCTAATCCTGAAAGTGTCATGCATCGTATCCAAGAGTCTTGATTATCTGTGTTGTGCACCACACCAATAATCGAGGCTATAGGATATTTAGTGGTTGGTTTCTATTCTTCTCACTCCGAGATCGTGCCTGTGAGCCGTGTTGTAAGTCGACCCTCTCACGATTTCTTTTCCTACCGCTATGCCTCCGCGTAGGCAAACCCGCCCAGGGCAAGGCGCGAGGAGTCGCGAGCAGAGTTCAGAGGGTTACGAGGGCACAGCCCAACCATCACCGAAAGTTAGTGCTTCGCTCGGGAGTTATGCCACGCCACCACTTCAAAGAAGTTTAGCACGGCAAGCAGCTCATCGCGCCACGATATTTGAACCTTCAGCCTAATGACCGGAAATGAGAATATAGATTGCGAAAGACAACCTCACATTAGCATGGATTTGGCTACGAGAGCATACCCATGTACCGCGAGTCTTGACGAATATCTTGTAAAGGGTTGTGCGAGTAATTCTTCGCTTAGGCTTCGAGCATGGCTCGAGTATCGGCCGCACAAATGCCAAGAAACGTAGAGATCGACGTTAACGAAGGACGTTGTAAGAGGCGAGCAAAGAAGGTCCTTAGTAACTTTGAGGCGAGTCGCTCACCATGGGATTAGATTATACACATCCACCAAGCAGAAAGGTCCTCCACGGTTCGTGATATCTGGTACGCAGGAGTCGGGTCGTAGCTCCAGAGCTTCCGCTCACGCTACACGCAGGTTCCAACCACCGGATTCAGCTTTTTCCCAGATTCACGGCGACAGACGCCATCCCGGAATGTCATCTTTAGTTAGTACTTGTTTTACCCACGACCGCCGTGGTCCGATGTCGAAAGAGTGTCCTTGTAGAGGACTTAGCCTTCGTGATCGATGGGTAGTCGCCACATTCCTAGCATGCCTACTCACGGCAGGTTTGATTAGAACGACTTAAGGGAGTGAGCAAAGAGATACAAGTTTATCCTTAACCTCAGAGATTAGTGAGCGATGATGAGACGAGTATATCTTAAGTGCTATGTTCTGATAGCAGTGTGTAATTTGTGATTAGAAATCATGGTTCAAGAATCAGGGAAGATTGGGGATAGAGAAAGCGCGAGCCTTAGAGTGTTATACGTAGAGACCTTGCAGGTAAGGCCATCCCGAGTAAAAGATGTATTGTTTATGTTTGACCCTTATAGAGTGCATAGTGCACGCAGTTATGTTTCAGTGGATGTCCTCGAGAAGTGTGGAATGAAAGAGGTAGTTGAGCCAAGAAGACCGCCAGGTTTTCGTAACGTGATTAGCGAGCCGCTTCCGCTCGGGAGCTAATGTCTTCGCGCGCCGGGTCGGGTTGAGGCCACGCTGCTGG
The DNA here is from genome assembly GCA_029844215.1 of Przewalskia tangutica. Classification (NCBI taxonomy): domain Eukaryota; kingdom Viridiplantae; phylum Streptophyta; class Magnoliopsida; order Solanales; family Solanaceae; genus Przewalskia; species Przewalskia tangutica. The sequence continues at coordinate 12,330,695 of CM056737.1, forward strand.
TCAACCCGCGCCTGTATGGTGCTGGTCTGTTTGGTGGTCCCGCTTGTGCTAGGGTCATAAGGGTGTTTGGCCCAAGTTTAGTTAACCAACAGACGAAGTTCGCGGACGATTCGACCAAGAGTCGGGCCGGCGAGGTCACCGCCTTGTCTTCTAGCAAAACCGCTTACTCCTGGCAGTTGATTTATCTAAAGGTTGTAAGGCCGCATGGTGCCTAACTTTACCTTATGGCGCAGCCGAGCCTGTGGTACTACTGCTTTTATTTCCGAAGTTTTACCAAGCAGGTTAAGAACTCAGCGAGTCTCGGGACCGCATTCGCCTCGCGCCGCGCGGATTTCGCGGGTAGTTGGGATTGTTGTCTCCTGTGCGAGGAGTGTTTAAGCTACCATTTCGTTGTTCGGATGTCTCCTACAAGCCTCAGAGGGCGGATGTGTGTCGCCTGGCCGATTGGTCTGATATTGGCAAGATTCGCATAATGGTTCAGCTTGTTCCAAAGAGATCGTGGATAGGTAAAGCTTGTCTAGAAGAGGTTCCGCAGCCGTAGAAATCGTATGATAATCGGCGACGACGCTTAGAGTTCGTGTCGATGGTCGGTCTTCTTGAAAGTACCACCCGGTCATGGACGAAGTTTTGGAAAACAGAGGAATTTAGCCGAGTTACTTTGGGCCCTTTGAGTTCATGTGAAGAATAGGCTGCCGCTTATATGTTAGCTTTGCCGTCCGACTTAGGAGGCAATACGTCCGGCCTTTCGTATTGTTATGATCGAAAGTAGATCCATCCAGTGTTCCCGCTAATGATGACCACGTTAGAGATAGTAACCCCGAAGTTTTGGAACCAAGCAAGATTTAAATGTGATAAAAGTTCGAGTGTACGATACCTCGTGGATCGCGCAGCCCTGCACCATTTGTTAGGTCGCCGAGTTGACACTAACCTCGCCAAGCAAAGTGACAAAAGCATCACGACGAGCAAAGAGGCGAGCACGTATTGCGAGCAGAGATGCGACCATTTCTTTTGTATGGAGAAAGTAAGGAATTATATTTTAGACCCTCGACGAGCCGCGTGATGTTGTGGTGTTCGTGGACTCGATGTAAGAATTCACGCAGATGTTTCGTGGCTAGCGCGGCAGATCGCTCGCAAGTATAGTAGAAGACTATACCGCGCACGCTTGGTTTGAGATTTAGAAGGAACATTCGGACGAATGTTTCGGCGAGGAGAATGTTATACCCCGTGATTTCCGAGTATGTACGTAAGGACGCACGAGAAAAGTTTGGACTTTAAAGCTGGCTTGGCCGATTTATTTTTGTGCACAACACCCGACAGAGTCGCTTTTTGACGCAAACGCTTTACAACTTCGTAGGAAAATTCCGCCATATCATTTCCAATTTTTATGGATTTTTCCGAGAGGCTAAACATTTTGGACCAACAAGAGGGCGACACTTGTCACCCTCTCATCGATAGGCTAGGCTGGCGTGGACGATTTGGGTGGTTTTTGTCAAGGTAGAGGTAGATATTTTGGTGGTAGATGGATAGCGTACTGGACGAATCCACACCCTACACTCATTTGCACTTGGCATGATCTTCGCCATCGGTCGCCTTTGCAGACCTATAAATACCCCCTTCGGAAGACTTCTTCATCCATTCCAAATAATTCCTAAGTGTTAAAATCCTCCTCCTCCCCTTTGTGTCGAGTTCGGCCGAGAGCCCTCTCCCCTCGCCGAGAGTACCCCCAGTGGCAGGCCGAGGGGCATACACCCCTCCTTGTGGTGCTAGCCGGGCACCTCTAGCCTAGTTGTTTTCAGATAAATACCCTCCTCTTGGTAGAAATACTCTCAAAAGTATCACATTATACCCAAAATACCTGCCCTTATACCTTGTAGTATTCCAGGTTATACTTATACTAAAAGCCCCAGAATACTATTATACTTCCCACAATACCAAACCGAAACCCAAGGAAAATCTCCATGGTTAGTTGGAGTAGTGTAGGTTGGTTAGAACTTCTAAGCGGTAGTTCGAGCTGGCCTGAGCGCACGAGTCGAGCTAAACCTTGTTCAGATCGACATTTAAACTCTGATAATTTTGGGCTTGTCGAGGTAAATATTCTGTCTCCTATTGTAATTGGAAATTACATGTTATTAGAATATATAGTTGAAGTATACTATATATGTAACTGAACGAAGTTAGCTGCAATGTCTTTTGACTTAAGCCCTAATAATTAGAAACCTTTCGAAAGAAGAGTACCGAATCAGAATTACATAGATCAGACACAATAGACTTGTAGCTTTTCGCGAGGTAGAATTGTGCACGTCCGGATAGACAGATAACCCCCTGGCTTCGTACCGCCGATGAGGATTTAGATTTACGCCGCCATGTGCGGGGGGAGGTACGTAATTTTCTCAGAATGCCCTACGATTAGACCTAGATGTTAATGTCACTGCAGCCTTATAGGTCAAGTACCACGCATGCGCGATCTACTGGGCTTGGCCGAGTAGCCGACTGGCTTGAGGTACTTGGAGCGCTTTGCTATTAGTCGATAATCGCCGCGAGGTACGCGAACCTCTTCCTACCTTTTCAGCACGATACGTGTATAACTATGTAAGACGGTAGACGCATACGTGTTAAACGATTGATTGGTTTGAAACATGCCGTTATAACCTTTACGTGGAAGTTAGTTATAATGTACTTTACGTAAGTAAGAAAATGCTTTATGGTTTTAAAAGGTAATCGATTTGACTTATAACTGACTTAACGTGGTAATAATAAAGAATCTTGAAGTATTTCAAGTTAATGCCAATCATTTTTAATGTAAGAATAATACTTGGTTTTGAAAACATAAGAGTTATACTAAATTTATGGAAGTTAGGTATAACGCCTTAAGAATGGTAAAATGAATGGTTTATTGATTTTAAAAGTTAAGAGACTCGATCTTAAAGGATGTTAGACTTAACTTGTTTTACTTGGTAATTAACATTTTGTTAAAAATGTTGTAAAACCTCATTCGCGAGTAATGAGTACTTGATTTTAAAAGCAATAATGTTTTACCGATTTCGAAAATCGTAATAAGTATCGAACAAACCACGAATACTTAATAAAGGGAAATGTTTGACTAATAATGTATTAGTAAAACCAGTTAGAAACTTCCATCCGCATAGAAACTAAGACGAGACAAAATGATGTTACATTTCCAGATCGTGGTCGCTTAAATAAGATTGTTATAAACAAGAATAACCTACTCACATATCGCATATATGTTTTCACATTGCTTTTAAGTGAGAATTATATCATTAAGTGATTAAAATTACGAACTACTAAACCTTTCAAAATGAGAAACTTGAGTAATTGAAATTAGGCAAACTTGAAACATTTAGAAAAGAATGTTGTTACTTGATTTTACAAGAGAAGTGTTTTGATTTACTTCAAAAAGATAATCACTCTATTTTCATATACTACGTATCAGGTGACTTTTGTAAACGTAACGATCTTTTAAAGAGTTAACGATGAAATACTTTGGGGATAAAAACCCGAACTTGTTGACATATAGTAAAGCACCTTCGCGTATAACTTGATTGTGTTGGTTTGTGATATTTTGTAATACTTTCTTGTTGATTGATAAACAAACACGCCAGGATGCCACGCTGTTAAGATTCGTGACGTTAGTGTAAAGCGGGTTTTCCTCGATCGCGCTTTAAAGTTGTTTGACTATCACCGTTACGCGGTATTGTACCACTCACCTTGACTTATTTCCCGAGTTGTCGCCTCCGACGCGGTAGACTCAAAGTGTCCGACCATGATTCGAGAATACCCTACGCGTCCGCGGATCCACGCGGAACTACGGAGTTCCAGTTAGCTTGCGGCCTCGCGTCACGCGGTTCGCGCTACGCGATCCGGTCCGTGATTTACGCCGAGGAGTAGCTACCTCGACGCGGGTTACATACCCTACGCGGCCTATATGAATGGCCTTCACGCGACCACGGAGTCCGTGATTAGGTCAGAGTGATACTACGCACCGCCCCGCTCATCATTCGCACCTAGAAAAGACTCGTTACGCTTACCTATCATTGCTTTGCTTATGATATGGCACTACATGCGCTACTCGTTGTTTACACATACTTGCAAAACTGATTTTAAAATGATATGTTTTCATTTAAGTACTTTACGCTACATACTGTACTGCTAGACCGACTTCTCGGGCCGCGTACGCCGCAGTCGAGGTACACCACCGTTGATCCTAGTTCTCGGGTCACAGCTTCGACAGATGGAAGCTCCGCTTCTCCGAGGCTTATCAGCCGTATAGTCCGCCGTCAGAGGTATTTACATTCGAGGTATGGCGGGCCCCGCTCCGCCATTATTGTCGTATCATTCTTGCAGGTCCGTAGTAATCGCTAGCGCAGAGTTGTAACGGGACGAATCGTCGTTGCAAAATTGATTTATATATACGCCAGAAGGCAAGTTTTCTCCGACATCGTTTACTTCAATATTTTCATGCCTTGTTTTACGTCTACTGACACTCGATGTTGTATCACTAGTGCCCGGTAGGCACTACCACGCCCGTTCTGGTCGTGACAAGGTATTTGCGCGGTGTTTCGTACACAAGTGTGGATTGTTCTCGTAAGTATAGAGCGAAGACTATATCGCTGCCGCTTGTTTTCGAGATTCTGAAGGAACATTCGGACGCATGTTTCTAGCGAGGAGAATGTTATACCCGTATTTCCAGTATGCGTAGGACGCACGAGAAAAGTTTGACTTTGTGCTGGTCGCCGATTTATTTTGTTCACAACACCCGACAGAGTCGTTGACTAAACGCTTTACACAACTCGCGTAGTGGTAAATTACGCTTATGTCATTTCTAATTTTTGCGATTTTTCCGAGAGACGAAACATTTTGACCAACGCAGGCGACACTTGGCACCCTCTCATTGATGGAGTGTGTATAAAGCTGACGAAATGGGTCAGTTTTTGTCAAGTAGTTGGCAGGATATTTCATGGTAGATGGATAAGGTACACTGGGCATATCTTCGCCCTACACTTGCACCACACTTGGCTTGATCTTGGCCATTGGTTAGCCATGGCTTGACCTATAAATACCCTCCTTGATGAACTTCTTGTTATACCTATTTCCAGTATGTACGAGGCGCATGCGATAAAAGTTTGAGCCTTAAAGTTAGGCTAAGTTCGAAATTGTGCACGTTGTCAAAAGAGTCGCTTTTCCGACTAAACGCTTCCACAGCTTACGAGGGGAAAATTCCGCCATGTCATTAATAATTTTATGGATTTTTCCGGAGAGACGGAATATTTTGGATGAACGAGAAGTGACAAGTCACCCTTGTGGCATGTTCGGGACGGCAATTTGGGCTAGTCTTGCACGCTTTTGTGTTGAAATTTTGGTCAAGGGTCAGTAGGATATTTTGTGTAGACGGATAAGGTAGCACATGGCTAAATCTTGGCCTTACACTTGCTATGCACTTGGCTTCATCTTCGCCATCGGCACTTGGTTAGCCTATAAATACTCCCTTGCGTCAAGGTTTTCATCCACAAATATTTCCAAGTCTTGAAATCCCTTTCTCCCCTCTTGTGAGCTAGCCGAGCACCCCTTCCCTAGCCCTCGGCCGAGAAACACCCTCCCCCAGCCTAGTTGTGCTAGTCGAAATACTACCCTTGGTAAAGAAATACTCTCCAAGTATTGTTGTTATGCCTAAATACTTTAGCCCTTATACCTCGTAGTATTCCAAGGTTATACCTATACTAAAAGCCCGTAAATACTATTATACTTCCTCACCACAAAAACTAAACCCTAAGGAAATCTTTCTATCGATAGTTGGAGAAGTTGGTTAGAACTTCTAAGGGTTGTTTGGAGTGGGTTGAGCAAGACTGAGGTGAGCTAAACTCGCTCGTGATCGACATTTTAACTTGGATAATTTTGGGCTCATCGAGGTAAATACTTCATCGTTCTTCTAGTTGTAATTGGAAATTACATACCGTAGTAGTATAGAAATGAATATAAGATTCATGTAAGAGAATCGAATCAGAATAAGGATATTACATAAAAGACTTGAATCAAATCACTTCGTAAGAATATAAGTAAGTTAAACTGCATTACATAGATCAGTATATACAGCAGACCGATAACCTTTATCGTCGAATCGTTCGCAAGAGTACGGGCTACTTAGAAGGTGACCGTGCTAGCTGGTTTTAGCCGCGGAGCGCTTTTGCTTATAGCTCGATAAATCGTCGCGAGGTATGTGATTCTTCCTATACTTTGAGCATGATATTTTAAAAGGAAGATATATATAGTACGCCAATGTCTTTCGACTTAAGCCCGACAATATATAGTACAGACGACGTGTGCTAATTGAACGTAGTTGTACGCAAATGTCTTTTGACTTAAGCCCAATAATAAGAATTTTGAAGTATTTCAAAATTGTTAAGAAACCATTTTTGTTAAGAGTAACACTTGGTTTTAAAGGTTTTAAAAGAGTTATACTAGCTTTACGTGAGTTAGGTATAACGCCCAAGAGGTAAAGAAGATGGTTTATCGATTTTGTAGTTAAGAGACTTGATCTTATAAGATAAGAGACTTAACTTAAATGAATTAATATGGATTTTGTGTGAAACCTCATTCATGAGTAATGAGTACTTGGTTTTAAAAGGAATAATGTTTTACCGATTTCTAAATCAGGTTGTATCGATAAACCACCGCAGCTGTTAATAAAGGAAAATGTATTGAATAATTAAGCATTATTAAAACTAAGAGAAACCTCCATCCGCATAGAAGCTAAGATGAGACAAATGATATTACATTTTCTAGATCATGGTCGCTTAATAAGATTGATTATGAACAAGATTAACCTACTCACCTATGGCATATGTTACTCTATTGTTTTAAAAGAGATTAAGACATCAATCTATGAAACTTTTCTAAAAGAGACTTGCGTAATTGAAATTAGGCAAACCGAACTTTAGGGAAAAGAAAGGCATTGTGTTGTCTTAAAATGGTTTAAAACATAAAGTGTTATAATAAATTTTACGGGAAGTTGGTTATAACGACTTTATGAAAACAAGGCGGTTTTATCATTTGTTTTGAATGTGTTAACTTGACTTTTAAAAGAGAAGTATTTTGTCCAAAGTGAAGCATGGTATTGCTTTAATTTGGTCTTAAAAAGGAAAGTATGAAAGTTGTTTTGGTTTACTTAAAAGATATAAGTCACACATTTTTATATACTACGTATCGTGACTTTTAGAAAAGGAATGAATCTCTTAAAAGGAATTTAACGTTTAGTAATTTAGGTTAAAATCCGGACTTTGACATAAAATGAAAGTACCTTGAGTCAGGTATAACTTGGCCTGCGTTGTTGTTATGAAACTTGACCATGTTACGCAGATAGCCTTGTTGTGCAAGTAATCATGTTCTACTCGACTACCGGTTCATGGGATGAACCGGAATGTATTTCACTCACTAACGGCTCATCCGAATGTATTTCACTCGACTCCGGCTCATCCGGAATGTATTTCACTCACTAATGCTCATCCGGAATGTATTTCACTGACTAATGGTTCATCCGGAATGTATTTCACTCGACTACCGGCTCATCCGAACGTATTTCACTCGATCACCGGGTTCATCCGGAATGCATTTGTCACGCATAGCCTCGGCCATGGATCAATATGACTCCTACCGTACCGGCACTCACGTATATCGAGAATAGCAATGCGAACATACATAACACGTTACTTAGAAAAAAAGGGTAATCATTACTGGCCAGCCGATAAGGCTGCCTTCTATAAAACATACTTAAACAAAAGTATAGTAATACAACCGTTCTTATACCCAAAACACCAACGCGACTACTGCACTTAGAATAATCAACTGGGACAGGGCCCCGCCACTTCAATGTACAAAAGTGCTCATAACCTCGTGGAATCATACCAAAAGACAAGCCTCCTGGAGAATGGAGCTCCAAGAAATGAATAGTGATCCTAAGAGCGCGGACTGCCAGCTCACGATCTCGACCTGGGCGCAAGATTTAACGCAGCCTCTGGGATGAGGTCAAGATAACAGTACCGCGATGTCTGGGAATCAAATACTGTGAATGAATTACATGATAGCAATATATATAAAGCAGAGAGACATGTGAGTGATAGCCAAACTACAAGACACAACATACACGCAGCCAATGCCAAGTTTGTGTGGACTCACGCCTCTAAGTCATCACTCAAATATAACCATAGTCTCATGCCCATAATATCAATCGTGTCTGTGGAATTCTCTTCCTCATCACCACGGCAGCCCATGATATAACAAACACTAAGTAAGTACATACTAATACTAGATCCACACCAGATCGATAAGAACCGTCAGACGAGGCAAGACGGCGCACATAGCCACCGATCCACCAGCATCCTCAATCGACCGGCAAGTACGACAAAGCCGAAGCTACCTACGTGCATCCACCCGTATTAACAATACTATAATCGAAATCACGGCCGACCGGGCAAGTGTTACGATACCTCTACCGATCCACCTCGCGCTCACATCACGATCGGGTAAAAGTACGCAAAGTTAACCACCGTGATCCAATCTCGCAGATTCACACCATCGCCCTAAGTCCCCGACACCGGCAAGTACGTAAAGCTAACTACCAGATCCACCCTCGCATCACGCCTCGACCGGGCGTACGAGGGCTAACCACTAGATCCACCTCGGCATCGGGCAGAGATCCATGGAGAGCTAATCCATGGAATAATAATCACAACATGGTGAAATGAACCTCATCACGCTGGCCGCATACCCGCTTAATCCTCCATCACCGAAGCTGACTTCGCATACCAAATAGACTCATAATTACACGCTTTTAATTCAATTGCAATACACTATGCCTTTATATAAACCAAGACAATTACCATGCCTTCTTTCTGACATAAAACCAAGAGAATTTTATTTAAGCAAGCCAAGGTACTTTCAAGGCACACATAGAATAATTCTCAATTAAATGGCTTCTCAAAGTACTCATGTAGACGTGATATCTCTTTTCGAAAGCCTCCTTTTTATGTAAAAATCCAAGATACTAACATTCAGAGTATCAAGGCCAAGTGTCTATTTTTCAAAGTGTTACTACACCTTTAGAAAACTCATTTCAAAGCTTGAAAACCAAGTAACTCTCAATTTTTCTACAATCTAGACAACTTATGCTCATTAATCACAATAGTACAACTTCATAACCTTCCCATAAAGTTATTATAACTAACTTCCCATAAAGCCGTTATACTAACTTTTATGCTTTAGAAATTTAAGACATCCTTATCCTTTCTTGATAAGGCCGTTATAACTAACTTCCTATAAAGTCGCGTATAACTCCTTATATAACTACATTTCGCTGCTTTTACTAAATCCAAGAGACTTATACTTCAAACAAATTCATATACAATTTTCAAAATACTTCAAGTTCTCTTATCCTTTAGAAAATGCTTCTTTACCTCAAAAATTCTAAGTCTCTATCTTTTAGAATAATTCAATATTCAATACTTTCACACCAAAAGTGACTTTATACTTCATTATGTCAATAAAACTGGTTTATCTTATTTAGGATAAAACCATCTCCTACAGAACAATGCGGTTAACTTCTTAACCCAACCGACTTTTGTGACATTTTCTTAAAACAAGTCGGCATAACAAAAGGATTTGCACTTCATTCAAAACACGACGCTCACCGCATCATATAGGCTTATAACCACTCATGCCTGTGCCGATAAGAAAGTTTCCCACATACCTCTTTCGTAATAATCCACTTGCTAAGCTCAAACTACCGCCAAGTAAGTAATATGCCAACCTATAATAAACCATAATACGCTTATTAACCCAATTTCAACAAGATAATAATCTA
>CM056737.1:12340665-12444022 GCA_029844215.1 Przewalskia tangutica
TTGTTGCATCATGGGCATGTCTACACCGACGCAGAATTCCGGCACGCGCCACGATGCGCGAACACGATTGATGCCGCGGGCGTGAGACCCGTAGATTATATTTGAGTGATGACTTGAGGCGTGAGTCCACGACTTAGCGTGGCTTGCTTTTATGTTGTGACATGTAGTTTTGTCATCACTCCATGTCTCCACATTTTTCCTTATATATTTATTATGATTTACATTTCACAGTATTTTTCTGGTTTCAGCATGCCAGTACACTGTTGTCACCGGCCTCCTTGAGAGTGCGTTAAATCACCATGATGGGAGTCTGCATCGGTAGTGGATCACTTCATCGGGATCCTGATTCGTATTGTGGGAAGCTCTGGATTCTCGGAGGCTTATCTTTTAGTATGTTACCACTGAGTTGTAGGTTAGCATGCATTCGAGTACATTGAAATTTATGGCCATCATATATCAGTGCATGTTGTATAAAAACTCTTAGGAATTACGTAGCAATCTTGTTGTGGGTGGGAGTTTGTAAAGGATTAAGCGTATTCGTTTGAAAGAGTTGTATATATATACTTTATTGGAAAGATGCTTAGTTTGGTTGCTTTCATTGTTTATGATCATATATCACGTTGTTTCCATGTAAGTTTTATTTTCCCATTTTGGTTTTCTCGATGTTGTATCATTTAGGGTGCGAGGTAAGGCACGATCACGGGCAAGGATCGAAGTGCGTGACAAAAGTGGTATCATAGTGATTAATCCTCGGAAAGTGTCTGCTGGTAGCCAAGTGTCTAGTAAAGTCTTGATTATCGATGTATTTGTACTACCTGGCATCCTATAATCGAGAGGCTATCGAACATTGAGATTGGTTTCCATTCTTCTCGTTACGAATCGTGCCTTAGAGAAGTTGTGTTGTAAGTTGCAGACCCCTCTCCCAGCGTATCTCATTTTTACGATTATGCCCTCCATGTAGCGCAGAAGCGGCAACGAGCCCGAGAAGAGCAAAGCGTAGGCAAAGGCTGCTAGTAGAGATACAGAGAGAGGAAATGCGAGCAATATGCAGCGGCCAGACCGATCTGCCAGTTGTATTGAGCCAGGCGAGCCCCGGGATTTTGCGGCCTTAGCCAACCCAATGAGAATTTACGAACGCGGCGATGGGCTGCTTTTAGAGACCTGATACACGAGCCTCTCAGGTCCCAGCTGGCACAAGCGAGATGGGAAGATAGGTACAATTGAGAGATGGCCCGATTCTTTGGCGAAGTACGTGGCAGAATATATGCAGAGATCGAGTTTGGATCGCAGCGATTCGATTCTGTGCACCGATGGATTCGCTTTGCGGCGAATAGTTTGAGAGCTACGAGACTTTACAGAGTCTGTAGCCGCTTGATTTTATGCGGTCGAGCACGAAGATGATCGCGGGGAGTTGTCATCCGTGAATTCTGACCAGTCGTAAGTGATGAAAGCCGGAGACCGCAAAGTCGTGTGGTCTTAAGTTACGCATGATTTTGCGCGATACAGCGATCGTGCCCAGGTTTGATCATTAGGAGTTGTCGAGGAGAGCATGTATTCCCGGCTATCGGCAGTATGGGGCGAGTTCTCGAGAGCATTCGCTACGCTCATGCAACAACGCCTCCGCTGGATGAGGAGAGTGCGGGTAAACAGTTGCCAATCTTTGAGAGGCGAGAAAGAGGCGTGCGGTTGAAATCTGGCGTGGAGTTTGGCTTTCGTTGGCTCGGTATGTCCCACTTTAGTGGCAACCATGGAGGATAGAGTACCGTGCGTCATAGGGCTAGATGAATGATTGCCAGCGAGGCTTGCTCGAGTGTAGCTCTTGGCCGGGCGTGGACATTGCCAGCGTCTGCAGGCTACGTGCAGCATGGGATGTAGCGAAAGACGCGGAGGTCAGCGGAATGACCAGGAATCGGCGAGGAAGAGGGCGAACAACGAGAGTCCTTTGGTGACTTCGAGAGCGGACGCGCCGGCTGATACTAGTTTGTCGTAGCCTCGCTGGTCTGCGAGTGGTGCATCTCGCAACCTTGAGCATCCAGTGTCGGGAAGCGGTCGAGGGGGCTCGAGGGTTGAGTTTCGAGGAAAGTAAGGTGTTGTTGGCGAGATCGGTTACCCTACACCGGTGTAGTCGATGTGGTGAAGACCGCGTTTGAAGGGAGTGTCGTAGTGCAGAGGAGCTTGTTATTTTGCGGCCAAAATGGCCAGGCCGTTTGCGAGCCCCGTCCAGGCCAAGGGTAGTCTGGGATGTTCTGACTCGGTGCCCGAGATCGATGGTACAGTTGTCACGCCCTACGATTATCGCCTGCGTAGCGGACTATGATTAGAGTGAGCGCGGTGGAAACAGGTATATCCTTAACCTACTGAAGTTTTGTATGCGATGTGTTTAGTGTTATGTTCGGATAAGCTTTGTCTGTGCCAAATGTGGTTTGAAACTTTTAGTTCTAGTGTAGGAGGAGTAAGCACAGGGGGGCATGAAGTAAGTGTGAACCTTGTTATTCCACGATTGAGACCTTAGAGGTAAGGTCGTCTTGTGTAAAAGATTTATTTTATGTTTGACCTTTATTAGAGTCGTAGTATCATTGGAGTTATTGTGGAGGAATTCTTTGGGTTGTGTAAAATAGAAGTGGTAGCTTCGTGGCTTGAATAGGTAAGATTGTTCCCGGATCGAGGAACAAGAGTGTGCCAAGCCTGTGATTGTGGGGTGGGTTGAGGACCATTGCTGGGTCAACCCGCGGCCCAGGTTTGTGGTAGAGTCGATTCGAGAGTGAGTCTGCCGGTGGTAGGTCACTTGAAGGATGCTGAGGCTTGAGTTTTGTTAACCATCGTATGAGTTACGTGGATATCATTCTGACCCGAGCTGGTTCGTGAAGGCGGGAATGGCCTTAAAGAAGATTGAGGTTAGTAAGATGACCAAGTGTGGAGGTAGTGACTCCACGGTTTTGGCCAGCCCAGCTGAGCTTAATGACCGAAGTATGGCACGTCTGAGTGACAAAGCACAGAACGCCCCTCGCTTTGACAAAGTGACAAAAGTGGTATCGCCGCGGCGAGTAAGGAAGGAAGGCGTGTGTTATTTTACGTGTTGGCAGGAAAGTGTAGGCGTTGGCAAGCTTGTTAGAGAGAGCTTGTCGATGTCAAGTCTTGAGAAGGAACATTGGGGACCAGATGTTTCTAAGGAGAGAATGTTATACCCGTATTTCGAGTATGCTGTGGAGGCGTCGTCTGACTATGTTGAACTTTAAAGTTTGGCTTTGGATTGAAATTTGGGCACAAGTCTTGCTTAGGAATAGAGTGAGTCGTTTTTCAGGCGAAAGCGTTTTCCACCGACTTACGTAGGGGAAAATTCCGGCTATGTCATTTATATTTTTCGCGGATTTTTCAGAGATAAAATATTTTTGGACGGCCAGGAGGGTGACGTGTGTCACCACCGCATTGAAAGAGCGCAAGAGCGAGTAACCGCTTGGGCGAATTGGGAGATCACGTTTTCTTAGCGATTGGCTCCTTGTTTTGCAGCACTTGTTTTGTGGGCTTGTTTGGTGCCACGTGTTTTGTGCCTTGTTTTGTGGAGTAGGGGTTAGGGTGCGGCTTGGCGATCAAGAGTCTTACACTTGCCTTACTGTGGCAGTCTTGTACGTTGGTTGGCCTTTTGGTTTTGCTATAAATACCCCCACAAGCAGAGACTTACATTCGTCAAAACTTCCAAGTCTTGAAACCCTCTCTCGGCCTCACATTGCTCTGGCCGAGAAAACCCCTTACCTCCACAGCACCCCGTGTGGCCTTTGGTAGAGAGGTTTTCCATACCCCTCACGAGTGGTCTAAGCGGTAGGGTACCCACACCACTCTTTAGTTGTTTAGTATAATACACCCTCAAAGGCCCGGTAGAAAGTATTCTCAGTATTGTTATAATGCTAAAAATACCTTAGCACTTATGCACATGTGGTATTCAAAGTTACTACTGTCGTAGAGCAGGAAATACCTACCTTTTGTCCTCTTAGTCTCAAGCCAGAAACCACTAAGAAATCTTCATAGTTAGTTGAAGTATTTGAGTAGAAGTTAGTTAGAACAAGGGTTGTTTGGAGTGGTTTGGGCGCAGATAGGGAGCTAAACCTTGCTTTCGGGATCGAACATTATAACTTGGATAATTTTGGGCTTGTCGAGGTAAATATTCTTGTCCACTTTATTGTAATTGGAATTACATGTTGTAGAATATATATAGTTGAGGTATACTATATATAGGGCGAACGATTAATTGATAAGCAATGTCTTTTGACCAAGCTGAATTTAAAGAAAAGAAGCCGGAAGCTGTAATTACATGGGGAGAGGTATATTCACTGTTGAGACTTGTATCAACATCAGCATTCTTTGTGTTGTAGAATTGTATCGTCCAGGTTAGGCGTATAAGCCCCACACTGGTTGGCTTAGGTAATGCCAGAGCCTCGATAGAGGAGGAGATTCTGCATTTGTTGCGGGGAGATCTTCTGCCGAATTTTATGTAGAATATGGGCGAGTCGCGGTTAGAAGTTAATGAGCGTTTGTGGCGCTACATGGGTGGAAGTACTGCGAGTGGCGTATTCTGCTTGAAGAGTGGAAAGCGGCTAGCGAGTTCTGATCTTGTGGAGTGTTTTGCTTATTGTCGATACTCGTCGCGAGGTATGTGAACCTCTTCCTATCCTTACAGCGTGATGCTTTGTAAGCCCATGTGATACGGTGAAGCGTACATGTGTTAAATGAGTTGGTTGGTTTTAAAACATAGGGTGTTATAATAGTTTATGGGAAGTTAGTTATAACGACTCTATGTAGGTAAAAGATTGGTTTTGTTGATTGTAGAAGTTAAGAGACTTGATCTTGAAAGATAAGAGGCTTAACTTGTTTTACTTAGTTGTTAACATTTTTGTTAAATGTGTTGTGAAACCTCGTTCGCTGAGTAATGAGTACTTGGTTTTAAAAGAATAATGTTTCTTGATTTCGGAAATGAGAATAAGTGTCGAGCAAACCACGTAGACGCTAATAAAGGAAGGTGTATTGTGATTAACTAATTGTTATTAAAACCCGATGAAACCTCCGTGCATGAGAAGCTAAGATAAGACAAAATTGTAATTACATCTCTGCAAGTCTGCATAAATTCTTTGTAACAAGATTGTTGTAAACAAAGAATAAGCGGCTCCGCGTCTGAGACATATGTTACTCGATTGTTTTAAAAGAGATTAAGACTATGAGTTATGAAACCTTTCTGGAAATGAAACTTGAGCATTTTGAAATTAGAGCAAACTTGAGCGTTTGGGAAATAATGTTGTTACTTGATTTTACAAAAGGGAAGTATTTTAGTTTACCTAAATGTGAGTCACTCTATTTTTATACTACGGGTGTCGAATTTGACCTTTATGAAAGGAATGGATCTCTCTAAAAAGGAATTTAACGTCGTGATACTTTAGGAGTTAAAACCGGACTTTGATCTGAAATGGAAGTACGCTGAGTTGTGTGTAACTTACATGCTTGTTGTTGTGTAACTGCTTTATACTTGTTGTGATAGCCTTTGTTGTACAGAGTGTTGATGTCAGGTGACTTAACTTGGGAAGGAGTGGATCTTTTATAAAAGTCTAGAAGTATGGTAATTTGCTTGAGCTTGTTTGTGATGCTTTGGTTGTGCGGTATAATGTTGTTGATGTCAGCGTGGACATGTCTACCGCAAATCTGCACGAGAGTCAGGGGCATGTGGCCGTATGGCGTGGGGTTGATTACTGATATATTGTTATTGTGGTTACATGGACATGTCTCTGTGCCGTCTGGTCCGGGCGTGTGGCGTGCTGGCGGGTTGTCACCCAGTGTATTGTATTGATAATATCACTTGGACGACGTGTCTGTGGCCGTAAAATTCGAGGGCATGTGGCACATGGTAGGCGTGTTATTATTGTTGCATGCATGGGCATGTCTGGCAAGCCATTGTGATTCCGCAGGGGCATGCTGTAGATCCACGTAATCTGGTCTGATGATGATGTTGTGGGCGTGAGACCCGTAGTTATATTTGAGTGATAGAGGCTTGAGGCGTGAGTCCACGACTTGTATGCAGCACATATACTTTTATGTTGTGGTTGTAGTTTTGTCATCATCCGTCTCTGTTTTCATATGGCCCCATTGTTATGAATTTCATTCTGATATTTTTCTGATTTCACATACTTAGGTACTGTTGTTATGCTTGACCTCCTTCAGCCAGAGAGTTGCGTTCATCTGCGAGTAGAGTCATCGGTAGTGGATCCATTCCTTAGGATCTTGATTCGAGCGTATTAGGGAAGCTTTCAGTTCTCGGAGAGCTTATCTTTTGGTATGTTACCACAGGAGTTGTAGGTTCTTGTTATGCCACATTCAGAAATTGTAATGAGGGAGCCTGTCCCGTCATGTTGTATAATAAAACTCTTAGAATTGCCTTCTGCAAAATCTTTATATTGTGGCAGGGGAGTTTGTAAAAGATTAAGCGCATTCGGAATTTTGAAAAGAGTTGTATATATATACTTTATTGGAAGTGCCGTTTAGTTGGCACTTTGTTTATGATCATATATCTTGTTTCTTGTGTAAGTTTTATTTTTCCGCTGGTTTCTACGATGTTGTATCATTTAGGAGTGCCGGGTAAGGCACGATCCGCGGGCGAGGATCGAATGTGTGTAACTTTTGATCTTCTTACTGTTTGATTTTCCATTAATGTCTTCCATGCAAGTTCTTGAAAGTTTCAACTTTTATGCTTCGTAAGAACACAAATTAAATCGAAATCATCGATAATTGTCATAAAATATATATGACCTCCAGAGACTACATCGGGAAGAACCCAATGATCGGAATGGATGTAATCGTGTGTCTTTATTCTGTGTATTGCTTTGGGAAACTTGTGATGTAATTTCCGAATACGCGATGTTGCATAAGCTTAGGTCTCGACACGCTGACCATGAAGATCTCTCGGCACGAATGGAATTTGCATCCTCTCTGCGCTCGTATGGCTGCGCCTCGTATGCCATTGGTCAAGATTTCTTTATCAACCTCGAGGATGCGGCAATAAATAGAATCGATAATGTAGAACCGGAAGGAAATCAAATTACCACATTTGTTGCCGCCGAACCACATTCGAATCCTTGCGCATATAGAACTCCATTTCAACCGAAATCGAACCCTTTCTATCTAATATGCTCGGTGATATCAGTTCTTTGTCATGGATGGAACATGCCTTACGTCATTCAATGTATAAATTTACTATCATGTGTCAATTTTAATAGAGCCTATCTGACCGTTATGCAAGCAGGTATCGACCGTGAGAAACGCCGCGTCCAACTTGCTCAAGCGGTTGTAAAACCTCCCCCTACTCTGGCGGACATATATGGTAAGATCTTTGCTGAATCGAGGATCCACATCATTATGATCGTGTACTCGTTAGCGACCAGAGCAATATCATCTTGAGTTGGTATCTGCTACTGCCGAAAATGATGCTGTCGAATTATTATCGCCTCTTCTTCTTGCCGGACAATCAGTTCTGAGTGTCCCTTCTCGTTACGAATTCTGACGGGCGTGTTTGGTTTTGGACCTTTAGAAAATGGTTTCTTGGACTTCTTCTCCCAATTTCTATGTCCGTGACAAGCTACTAACCTGAAGCTGATACGGCTATGCACTTATACTGCAGGTTGTCTTATGGCGCGACTCTGAGTATGGAGAGGCGATCTCACTATACAGACGATATATTTAACAATGAGCAGTATGCGAAATTTTCATGCGATAATGGTAAAGATACTAACAAAATCAATGCGACATCCTGTCGTAACTTTCACATCAATATTCGCAACTCTAACAAGATTGTGTTTAGTTGATCTAAGTGATCTCGAGAAGGCGCCTATACTGCGTTAAATGTAGGCCCGAACAAGCGTTGCTTGAAGCGAAGCTTGTTGTTAGTTAAGGACGTCGTATAAAGACTCACCGAGCTTGACCCATGCACTGCGCGGTTTCTCTCCGCGACCTGGTGATAATATCATCGTGAAGACTCGACATAATTGTTGAATGAACATTCTCTTCGAACAACCATTTCGGCGTTAATGCGGTTCTCCCGCTTCTGTGGCGGCGTCAAGTCTTATTGTTTTAACAAGGCTCGCGTCTTGATACGCGGACTAAGCTGTTTCTCACGTAAATTTATCGATTTTCACCTTACATTCGGACATCTTTCAAGCAAACAAATCCAGGCTCGTGCGATTTGTTATGAGAAGCAATTAAACGAAGAAAGAATAATAATGAATGTAAATGACCAAACGATTGCGTGGTTACTAACAATGTGTTAGCTACGTCATGAGATGAGAGAAAAGTTTATTGATCTTGAAATACAATTTTGAGATTTCTGGATTGTATTTCAATTGTTTATTAGTTTATGACTATGAGAGTTTATATAAAGTACACACTTAGACTAAGGAAAGATTTTTCAAGCGAGAAAAGGAAAATGTTTTCAAGCGAGAAAAGAAAAATGTTTTCCAAAACATGGTATAAACCTAATAGATTAAGCGTATTTCAACATAATAAAATAATGCAATCAAAACATAGGTTTCTAATATGTCTATCTAAACAGAGGATGTTGCTTACTAAAGGAAATAATGGTTGAGATGAGGTTGAATTGTGATAATATAGATTGTGTGTTATAGGAAAGAGAGATAGTAATTCGGAGGGACGTACGACACTTGTTTATGAAGTGTGTGAAATTTCTGAAACTTTAGCAAAATTTGTAGAGTGGGCGAAGTGCGACTAATGTTGAATAACATTGACATTTCACTATAGAGGATCAGTCAAAAGCATTGGTGCAAATATAAGAAGAGACTCATTGATGAAATATTTTAAGCTGGTTTATACCAGATATGGCATACAAGGAACCAAAATATCTTCAAATGATATAACGTAAATAGAGATTTTGTCATACTACAGATAAAAATAATTAGTACTGAGAGAATTCAAACGTGTAGAGGCTCTAAGAATGCTAGAAAGTGTATATGTTTGATTGATCAACTTTGTACTTACTTTCGAGACTGATCCAACACTCTTCCTAGAAGGTGGTTGGGAATTGGGGGATCCTTAGGTGTATGATCTTTGCTTTTGTTGGTATAGTAATAATTTACAGTTTGTTACCAAAACAATCCCCTTTGTATTGCATTGTGAAAGGATCATAATTCATAGTTCATCAAGTTTAGGCCAACCATATGAGATCTTACCAATCACACTATGTTGAAGGTTATCCATGATAACCATTCTTTCCATTTTTACCTCTGTCCGTTTAATGCATGACTCTCTAATTCTATGAACAAGTATAGCTGGCTTGAAAAAAATTGAAGCAACTTTTTGCGCAGGGTTTTGGATGGTGGCATCCAATGCATTAGAGTTTAGTAAATTTGCATAGTTAGTAGTAGGGTTAGGGTTTGATGGAGGAATTTGGGAAGAATAATGGCAAGAAGATTGACAAGAAGTCTCCTAATCAGCCACCTGACATTCAAGAAGTCTCCTAGAGTTTAGGCGACGTAATTAGGGTTCATGAATTGAAGAGAGAAGAGAGAGTTCAACCTCATTTTCTATATCAAGATGGGTTTTTGGTTCTATGATTTGACGCTTGCATTGGGTTCCCACTTATTATGTTTCTTTAAAAATTATTGTGCGTTTAGGCGTATCAAAGAAAATTGAAATATAATTTTTTTGATGAGAACAAGATAGTCAACCAATCATTTAATCTTATAAATTTGTAGTTACTCATTTTATTGGGTTTAAGAATTTTATCATATGTGGTCCTTTATTCAGCGCAAATTGATTTTAAAAAATGCTTTCATTAAGGAGTTATCAAACTTAAAATATCTCATAGTTTAGAACAATTATTTTTCAATACCCTTTTAGGAATTGTTGAAGAGAATTTTGCTTGAAACAAATATTATGTTAAATTTTGGAGTAAACATATTACAAAAGATAAAGCAAAATTAGGATCCTATGTCAAAATGTAATGCCCGTTTGGACATGATATAAAATTAGTAATTTGAATTCAGTTTGATTTGAAGATATAGTTTTGTTTGGATATATAATTTGAATTTTTTAATTGTATTTTTTCTCATTTTTTTAAACATGAAAAAACCACAAATTGTGAAAACCATCAAATATAATCTTACCTATTGAGCAAAACATAGTTCATAAAAAAATTAATACGCTGCTAGAAACCCTTTCTAAAAATTAAAAAATACTACATCTATTGATCGAACTTTAGTTCAATAAAAAAAATTGAAGATGAATTGTAGTGCAATTACTCTTTAATATAATTCTCCCACATGACTCCACGTCAAGAGTATATTTGCTATAAATATTCTATCAATTTACAGATCTTTTTTTATATTTGATATAAATAGTTGGTAAACATGGTTGGTGTATATATATATCAATTTATAAATTTTAAAATTGAAATTCTAAATCTTATATGTTTTTGGAAAATATGAAGTTGAAATTAAAGTTTTGTACATATTTAATAATCAAATGCTGATTTAAAATTAAAATATAAAATTATAATTTCAAATCACGTGGCCAAAGGGGGTAGTGAAACAAAAGAGATACCTAAGTTGAAAAGAAAAGGAAAAATACAACCACAAGGACAAGGGTAGTTGAAACGGGTAAGACTTGTTACAGATTATTATACACCAAGGCATATGCAAAATCTGAAGGTCTCCTTAATTTCTGGCAAGTTATTAAAGGCCATCAATCTGAAATCCAAGCGTCTCCGATTTTTTTGCTTGTGTGTCCGAATTCTTATATTCTTCCTTTTTCGTCAGCGCTAGGGTTTCTCCATTCACCTAACCATCTCTCTCTCAAAAGGTTTGCCTTTTCTCCTTCTCTATTTGTTCTTTCTATGTGCTAATGCTTGATTTGATCTCATTCCGTTATGTTCATTCTGCAATACGTTAACCCCTTTGATTGCTTTGGTTAAAGCATTTCTTTTTCTGATGCGTTCATGATTTCTGATTGTGCTGTATATGTTCATTCTGCAATACGTTTTATACATGATTATGCCATGGAAATCAGATGATTTAAGGATATAGTTTAGAACTATTCTTTTTTGCTTTGTGTTTGTTTATATCATAGTTTCAAGTTTTTTTTTTTGGCAGGTTTTGAACTGCGGTCTGTTCTAAACAGAGTGTTTTTAAGAAGAGAATTTCAATTGTTGAGGGTCAGGCTTTAGGATTTTGAACTCTGTGCATTAAAATTTTGATAATGAGCAACTCTTGGGCAGATTCTGTTGAGAATGTACCTACTGATAATGTTGGGCCCAGTGGGGCTTCTGCTTCTACAAGGAGATCATCTTATGTCCCACCACATCTTCGCAACAAACCAATGGCAACAGAACCTCTAGCTCCATCGCAGGGTGGCCCACTGTCTGGGTTCAATGGAACAACTAGTGGGTCTCGATGGGGTGCTTCTAGGCCAGATTACGGACGCCAAGGGGGTGGCGGCCACACCGGAGGTGGTTGGGGTAGAGAGCGGGAAGTTAACCCTTTTGGTAATGATGCAGATGTGGACTTGGAGCAATCCTTTGATCAGGAGAATACTGGTATAAATTTTGATGCTTATGAGGATATTCCAGTGGAAACAAGTGGAGAAAATGTGCCACCTCCTGTTAATACATTCGCAGAGATAGATTTAGGGGAGGCCGTTAACTTGAATATTAGGAGGTGCAAATATGTTAAGCCGACTCCTGTCCAGCGATATGCAATTCCCATCTCCTTAGCAGGACGAGATCTCATGGCCTGTGCCCAGACTGGATCCGGCAAGACAGCTGCCTTTTGTTTCCCAATTATTAGTGGAATCATGAGGGGTAGTTTTCCATAGCGACCTCGTGAAGTGCGGACAGTGTTTCCTTGCTCTTATTCTTTCACCAACAAGAGAGCTCTCAATGCAGGTAAGTGTGGTGCTAAATCAGTTTGAAATGCCACTTGATCCCTTACCTCTTTTTCCTTATAAACCTTCAAGTTTGTTAATTCCAATTTTATGCATGTAGATACATGAGGAAGCTAAAAGTTTTCTTATCAAACTGGTGTTAGAGTGGTAGTGGCCTACGGTGGAGCCCCGATTAATCAACAGGGACCTCTTTAATCTCTCTCCTTCTGCCCTATTTTGTGAAGGAAAAAAATATATGTTGTGGTGATATACTTGGGGTGCTTTGCATATGATGTTGGATAGAATCGTAGTCTTTTGTCAGTGGAGGTTAGTTTCTGATTTTTCGTAGTAGCTTGATTCTTATGAGACCTAAACACCACACATCTTGAATATCCCCAGAAAATGCACATAATGAATCCAGAAGCATTTGCTCCCATTATTATAACTTGAAGCAAAAGAAAGGGGGACTTTGACAAGCTGTCGTACCATGTACTTTGAGCAACATAGTTAAAGATAATGCCTTACTCTTTCCATGCACATAAATAGCATATAATTGACTCCTTAGTGCACCATTCAGTTGAAGCAGGTCTAATTCCGTCTCTTACTAAATGCACAGATAGAGACCACATGACACATCTATGGTTAAACAGAAAAATTTGTTATAACTTTACAATATGCAACTTATTTAATGCTTGCTTCCTTATTGGTGAATGAGAGCATTCCTCTGTGTTGTAAGAAGGGAAGTTGAATATATGCTTCATTATTGTGTTGTCAATTATTTAGATGAGAACTTATTCCTAGTTGTATGATTTCTTCATGTCTGCTCTGTTATCGTGCATGTTAAACTGTTTTAAAAGTAACCTTAATGATCTACTATGTCTTGCAGGTCAATCTGCTTGTCTGGTTACTTAGCTTGTTTATATTTTCTTAACCATCAAAATAAGTGATACTTAAGCAGAGAGGCAATAAAATAAGTGTCATTCTTTTAAGTAGTTGCATTTGCTTGTATAATTAGATCACTGGTAGTTTTCACCAGTCAATGGTCATTCCAATGGAGACGTCTGCTTTAATGCTGATGAGCCATATGTCAAACAAGAAAAACTTTCTTATATTCTAGCTTGGATTGTGGAACTCTGTTGCTGGACAACGAAAAACAGGAATATATGAAACCAAATTTTGGGTGGAGGAGCAAGGTTTCTTGTTTTTCTATAAGTTTTTAAGCAGACATACTAAGGTGCGACTGGGTTTGTAGATACTTCAGGGAGACTGATGCTTTTACTCCTTCATTTATGAATTTGATTTGTGAGTTTTTTCACCAGGAAAGTACAACTGTATTAGATGCTAGAGTTTGAAAATTATCTTATGGGTTGACCAGATTGATTTTGCTGTTACTATCATACTGATATTTTGCTATTACTAAAATATTGATTATTTCCTTCACCATATATATATCAAGTTACCGTTGAAATAGCCTCTTGTAGAAATGTGAGATAAGGTTGCGTACAATAGACCCTTGTGGTCCGGCCCTTCCCCGGACCCCGCGCATAGCGGGAGCTTATATGTATATATATATCAAGTTACCGTTAAAACAACCTCTTGCGAAATGTGAGTAAGGCGCATCTGATAAACCGCTTGGTCGGTCCTACTTCCCGCCCGCATGGCGGAAGCTTAATCACTCGGTACCGCCTTTTATCTAGTTACCGTTGCTTTTTCCTTTTACTCTTCCATCTCTTTCTTATAACCGTGAAATTCCTGACGGTGGGGGCGCTAAGGTGCGAAACACAATGGATTATGAGTTCGTTACCTTTATCCACTTAAATTTCAAGCGTTTGTTGGCGATAAGGTTCGAACTTGTGATGTACGTCTAACCCACACATATGTGTTGTGCTCTTATCACTATATCAAAGCCCTAGGTGCCTTTTTACTTTCCATCTCCGTGCATTCTCTTTGAAAAAGACCTTTCTTTGACAAACAAGTGATTAGATTTATTCCAAACAATGGTGTAATAAGGGCCAATATTTTTGGTTTGCTTTATAGTCAGTCGTTTGATTTTTGTTGTTATGTGTTCTTTAGTGTACTTTGTTTGTTTTATTTACTTACGTTAGTTACTGCTTCTTTTTTCAGAATGTGCTATCATGACTTATTCGATTTTGTTACCATCATTTTCATACTTCTTTAAAATTCGTGTTCGGGTATGACCGTTTCTCTTGCTTTGCTTCTCTTACTTTGCTTGTGCTTATGCTTTGTCTTGAACCGAGGGTCTTTCGGAAACAACCGCTCTACCTACCAAGATAGAGATAAGGTCTGCATACACTCTATCCTCCCCAGACCTCACGTTGTGGGATTTTACTGGGTATGTTGTTAATTGGGGCGGCTTTTTTCTCTCTTATATGGTCAATTAGGTGCCATGTTATTCTTTCATGCTTTCAGCTGTATATGTAAGTATTTCCTCTTCTCTTCCCTCCTCTATTCAACTTGTAAGTAGTCGGAAATAGGGAAAGAGATGACGGGAGACCGAGTGTATCTCAATTTCTTCTGAAAATGTTTAAATACAAGTTGTTACCGAGTCCTAACATGTGGGGAGCATTACTCATATTGTAAAGTACATGCAACTCATCGATTGTGCATTAGGGACATTTTTGTTAGTTTGAATATGTAAATATGAAAAATCTGCTTAAATATTGGTAACTTCGGGATACTTTCCCTTGACAAAAGGTCCGC
The DNA here is from genome assembly GCA_029844215.1 of Przewalskia tangutica. Taxonomy (NCBI): domain Eukaryota; kingdom Viridiplantae; phylum Streptophyta; class Magnoliopsida; order Solanales; family Solanaceae; genus Przewalskia; species Przewalskia tangutica. The sequence continues at coordinate 12,355,291 of CM056737.1, forward strand.
TAAAAAAATGAGTTTGATAAGAGTTCAACTAAGAAGCCCTATAGACACATCAGTCTATAAACAAATTAGATCTGTCAAGTTGGTTTTAATTTGTTTATCTCATCATTCTAGATCTAATATGCATTTGACGGTGAAAGAGGGAAACTTATTCCACAAAAGTAGATAGTAATCTAACGTTATGAATTTGTCTTCGTTCAAGGAGGGACCCTCTAATCTGTCAATGGAAAGGATCTCTGGGTACTTGACAGTCCCATGAAGATCTATATGTACTTGACCAAGACAAGTGAGATCCTTCGAGATGCAGTGATTTTGGTAAATAGTAGCTTTGAATATGAACTTCGCTATTCACATTCTTTTTGGTTAGATCCTGAAATCTAGTGCAAATGCAATTGAAAGCTCAGATCTTCATCTTCTGGAGTTTTTTTTATTTAATGTTTTGAAAAAAAAGAAGAAGAAAAAACATCTTCGTTTTCTGGTACATGTGTACATGATATTAACCATATATTGTTTTCAGTTAGCAAGTTATTTATTTGGTGTGCCCCTTGTTACCCAGTTTCCCATTTCTGAACATCCCATTTTCTTATTACATATTTTGAAGGGAAGTCTAGAATGTTCTTCCACAGTTCCACCTCCACCATGATGCTCTATCTTGTCCACTTTCAACTGAAACTCGGTTTCAAATATACAACATGCAATTTTTTGTTGTTGACATTAGTGGAGAGGGTTGGACCCATTATTTGCGGAGTTTCGAACTGTGTGCCATTGGCCCTAGGGAATTTCTTGGTTATTAAAAAAAGTCACTACACTGAAATTAGTTTCGGAGACTTGAACAAATAAAATCTAGTAACAGTACTTTCATTTGATATGCCGGTGAAGTCAGAACCTCAGTAGAAGTATTAAGAAATATTCAGTTGTTTAACTATGGTGATTTCATTGTCTGATTATATATCAAGTTTAGTATCTGATCTTATCAGTTCTTTGTCAGAATAGCTCACGAAGCCTGAACATTCGAGTATAAAGTGGTGTTTTCTGTAGATTCTTTACTGCTTAGTACACATCTCATATATTTTGTTTCCCCTACTATATCAATAAAACATTACTTTCATCAGGGAAATAGATGATGTGTTTTTTGCGTTATTGTTTATTACATATCTGCAGCTCCGCGAGCTTGAGAGAGGAGTTGATATTCTTGTGGCAACTCCTGGAAGACTGGTCGATTTACTTGAGAGAGCAAAAGTTTCATTACAGCTGATTAGCTATTTAGCTCTTGATGAGGCAGATCGTATGCTGGACATGGGATTCGAACCTCAAATCAGAAGGATAGTGGAGCAAATGGATATGCCTCCACCTGGTGAAAGACAGACAATGCTGTTCAGTGCCACATTCCCAAAAGAGATTCAGGTTTTCTTTTATTCAGTAGGGCTGTTTTCAAATCCTAATTTTTCTTCTTATTCTTGTTGTTAAATGATGATTATTTCCCTGTCTTTTCGCAACGCTGGACATTTTGTCTTGCAAAATGTTTGAGTTGGCAGTGAGTAGAATCTTCCGAGTAGTTGTAGTCTTGTTTTGTATATGATCTCTAACAATTTCTTTCTTCGTTTGTTCTTTGGAATGCAGAGACTGGCATCTGATTTTCTTGCAAACTACATATTTTTGGCAGTTGGACGGGTTGGTTCTAGTACTGATTTGATTGCTCAGCGAGTTGAATTTGTTCATGATGGTGACAAGAGAAGCCATCTTATGGACCTACTTCATGCACAGATGGCTAATGGGGTTCATGGCAAGGTAGCATGTGACTCTAGCTCTCTCTAGCTACTTTTTCTTTGTCTGTAAAGGCACTAACGTAAACCTTCTCATGCCTGGTCACTATTAGCTGTCCATGATTGGTTTTGTTGGTTTACTTACCTACTATATATAGATAGGAATGGTGAATTTCCTAGAATGGAGTCTGCTTAAACTTTCATTTAAATTGACCGTCTTTCCTCTTAATGCTTCAGTGTCTTCCAATGGCATGACTGCATCCTCTTCCCCATTTGCTGCTTTGTGTAACATAGATTTTGTTGCTATAGGCCTATAAAGTTTATACATGACAAAATACAATGTGGAATCAACTGGCAATCTTATTAACTGCTTTATTGTTATCTGCAGCAATCTCTAACTTTGGTGTTTGTGAAACAAAGAAGGGTGCTGATGCATTGGAGCATTGGCTGTGTATTAATGGGTTTCCTGCAACTGCCATTCATGGTGATAGGACTCAGCAGGTAGGCGAGATCTAGGTATTGGCAGATGGATCAAAGCAATTTGATCTTTGATCTTCAAACATGACCTTTTACACTGTTCTACACTTCCGTTACAATGTGATTAAATGGTGCCACTTCTTTTTGAGAAATGGTAAGTGTATTATAATATGGCACCAAGGAGGTGCTGTCAAAAATATTTACAAGATACCAACAGAATATCCCTTCCTATTCTTAAAGGGATTCTGTGAGTTCTGTCATTGCTTCAGCTTCATTTACAAAATTCTGTTTACACCAAATATGAAATAAAATGTAGACAGTTCATCTCGTTCTTCAGAATTGAGTTTCCTTTATCTTCAAACACCAAGAATTCTAACCTTGTGTCAGGACCTACGGTTTCACTCCCTCCAAACTGTCCACGATATGCAATTCGGAATGGTTTGCCACCACATCTTGTATCAATATTTGAGTTCCAATACTGGTTTAACCTAGAACAAAGATGAGGTGATCCAATAGTTTCTTCTGCATCTACAGCTGCCTGTGTGCCAGTGTTATCAAAGGCACGATTAAAGCGCGTTTAAGCCCTGAAGCGAGGCACAAAACAAGTTGAGCGCTTTGCCTGCGCTTTATGGGGCGTCGATGTAGTTATCAAGGCTCTAAGGCATACTTTATCTTGCCAATGAGTGCAATCCTGAAGATGTGACACTAAACAATTGACATTTCACTTTATCATAGTTTTGTTCAATTTCTTTGTCCACATATTTGTTATTCATGCTGATGATTATTAATCTTGGATTTCACATACATATCTGTTGTTTTTCTCCATTTGCACCTTTTTCATTGAAGTCCATGCTTTATTTGCGCTTAAAGCCCCAAAGAACCTTAGAGCTTTTTGGGCTTTTAGTTTCGATAACACTTGTGTTAAAAAAAACATTGAAATGTATGCATATGAAGCATGAGTAACTATTTAATATTTACTTGTAGAAGCATAATATATTTGCATCGCATGTCAAGGAAGTGTGCACGTAACACGTGTACCTGATACTTCTATATTCTCTCCGGTTTCTGTGTTGCACCAACTATTACTTGCACTATTCTGCAGCTCATCACAGTCAACATTACATGTGGATTTATTTTATAGGAAAGGGAGCAAGCGTTGAGAACATTCAAGAGAGGAGATACCCCAATTTTAGTTGCGACTGATGTGGCTGCTCGAGGCCTTGATATCCCTCATGTTTCTCATGTTATCAACTTTGACCTTCCTAATGATATCGATGATTATGTGCACCGGATAGGCAGGACAGGTCGGGCAGGCAAGACAGGATTAGCAACTGCTTTTTTTAATGATGGTAACCTTTCGATGGCCAAACCGATAGCTGACTTGATGCAAGAAGCTAATCAGGAAGTACCTGAATGGTTGACTCGTTATGCGAGCCGTTCATATGGAGGTAGAAACAGGCGGGTTGGCGCAGGCCGTTTTGGTGTGCGTGACTTCAGGAGGGATTCCTCATACAATAGAAGTGGAGGTGGTGTGAATTACTATGACGGAGGTAATAGTCGTGGTGGTTATGGCAATTACAGTGGGGGGGCATATGGTCCTGGAGTAACTAGTGCTTGGGACTAGCTGCTCAAACTTGTGATACCTATACTTTCCTGCAGTTGTATATTACTCGTCAACAAATTTGGATTATGATATTTTTCAGTGGGAAACAGGGTTGAGTTCTTGTTGTTTTGTGGTCCTATAGGGGGGACAACTGCAAGATTGTTATGGTAGTTAGATTGGCAATTTGAGACCACTAGCAGGTAGCTTTTGTCCAACAGTTCAATGATGCCTTTGTTTAATATATGTTACTTCGAGAGTTAATTTTTTTGGAATGCATATGAATCGTTAATGTCCACGTGCAATGTGCATCTCAATTGGTCGGCTTTTATCCCTTTTATTTGAATTAATGTGATAATTTAAAAGTCAAAAATCACCTCATTAATTATTTTCATAATTGCACATTTATATTCTCTTTTAGTATGAATAATAATGACTGATACCTATTGAAGAAAGACAAAAGTCAGGAGAATAATAAGGAACACAATGGTTTCTTGAGGAAACGAAGGAACTCAGAGGATTTTAATGTGGAAAACCTTTCGTTTATTTTCTCTAATAAAGTCAATGATCTATAATTCCGTTGATAAACCCTTTGCTTCCGGTTGAGTCTATATTTATATATAACTATAAAGCTGAGAATGTAAGGTGATGTGGCATGTCTTGGTGGCCAGCATCACTATTTATCTTTCTTTTTTTCAGAATTTTGAATTTTTTGTCCCAAATATCTCCAAAAAAAATATTTAATATATCTTTCTTCATTATTGGCATTTATTTCATTTAATTAAATACCCCTCTTTCTTCACTCTCTTTACTCTTTCACACACAAAAAAAACCAATAAAATTCAGCTGCGTGAGTTGAATCACGATGAGAGCGGACTTTCAACTCTGTCCGATAAGGCATATAGGTGATATCGATTCTTTCTGCTCAAAACTCTTGTCATTGACATATTAGCGATTTCTTGGTAGTAGTGTTGAGGAGGGCAGTCTTCTATCTCGAATTAGTCGACGTAATTTAAAAAAACCCGATAGTAATCATGATCCTCTCTCCCCCCATCTCACCCACACACATTTATTTGTCGCTTACTCATTTATATTATTTAATATATGTTTAATTTCCTTCTTCCAAAAGGAAGAGTGTAGCAGTTCAATAATGAGCATAATGGTGCAATTACCTCCTAATAATTATCTATTCAAATTCTATATTATTTAGGTGATGTCTTTACCAAAGTTTGGAACAAATGCTGAACTTTATTTTCTCACTATTTGTTATAATACTGTTTTCTCCTTTCGATTTTGTTGATTTTCTGCTTTTTTTCCTTCCAAGTGAAATTCTCTCTATCTCCTGAAATAATTGGTGCTACCCATCTAAAAAAATGAAAGAGTAGGAAAAGTATATGTTTGCCTGGACCAAGAAGAATCAATCGCATCCAGTATTATTCTATTTTTTTTTTGTCTCATCTTCTTCTTCATAATTGTTTGGTGTATTATCCTACCTTTTGACACTGTTAATATTCTAATGATGCTTTACGACCTGGTACCTATTTCTATTTGTTATAGCCCCCCGCTTCATTTTTTTTTTTTTTTTTTTTTTTTGTTGTGAAGGAGCGGCCAGAAGCAGTGCCTTTCGAGAGATCTCCCAGGTGCGCAGTGATGGCGCAAACCACGTCGGCCGTAAACCACACTGCAGCCAGTGTGTGGCCAACCGAGAAGGTTTATGCGGGGATCGAACTACGTGGCGCGGTCACGCTCATTTTGAAATTATCATGACACGATTTATTAAAATTAATAATAATGTTTTCGTCCCTGTATGTAGATTTTAGATGCATGATTGATTTGTCGCGGTTACAAAGTCATGACTAATCAAAAATGCATTTGAGTAAGAGAGCGCAAGCTTTAAATAAACGGAACAAAGAACTCTCAAAGTGGGAAGTAACCTCCATGTAGAAGTCACACATTGAAAAATTGAAAAATACACTGACCTTTATCCAGATTTGTTGTAACATAGCTTAACCTTTACGGTGATTCTATTACCCCTAAATATATTTTTAAAGCATTTATTTGGCATTTATCTGAAAAAATCGAACCAGAATCCAATGTGATACAAACCAAGACTCGATTATGAAAGAATATAGTGATTAGATCAAATTCCAATAGAATCGTCTGCTTTTTCCATGATTTATTAAGAGTGTAGAAGATAATTCTATTTTTTTGTTTTGTTCGAAGAGTGAAATAACCTGAAAATGACCAGACTCATTCGTTTTTTTGGCCTTTTGTTCAACACGTGTTTGAATTGTTACCCAACTCACTCGATAAATACCCAAGAAATTTCTTAAAAATATATCCAAGTGGTAATAGGTGTCACGACCCGAACCCCAGGACCACGACTGGTGCCCTACTGGACACCCTTCTACCCATACATCACATGTAACCAGCGGAAGCTAAAGAAATCTCATCATTTTTTTCTTTAAAAGTAAAATAGGCAAAGCCGACAAGGCCGCCATTGTATATAAAACAACCCAAAGGAACTACAATTATACAACTCACGCAAGTCCAACCCACATATGAATACAAACCTCTAAGAGTTTGGACAGTAACCTATGACGGGACAAGGCCTCGCCGTACCCCTGAATATACACAAGTCTACTACCAAACACATGTCAGATGACAAGCTCGGAACAAGGGAGCCGTCTCAACAAGGTGGACAGGATCTGGCTCGCGGATCCACAAGCGTGTACCTATACTGCGGCGTAACGCATTCCCAAGAGGGTCGATAACAAGGTATCAAGTATGTAAACATGAAGTACAGTAAACAAGATCATAGCTGTACAAAAGAATGACAGGGGCAAGTATGAAAACTCAAATACCAGATCCTACCGTGCCATATAAAAATAAGAGCCAATTGTACCTTGTATCACTGTATCACTGTACCTTTTTAAAATATGCCTTTTAAAAGTGAGATCAACCGTATCATTTCCAAATACCATTTCAAAATATGAAAGTCATGTCAAAATCAGGGTCATCCGCCCTCAGAATCATTATGCAATCCTACTCATGGGACTATTTCACCCGCATGGGTCTTGTGGACCCGTAATGAGCATCAGTACACGATGCTCACATCACAGAGAGCTAATCCATGGAATGTGTCCTGGAAATTGAACCCGCATGAGTCCTTCATAACCGAAGTGAGTGTGTACCATCTCACGACTCCATGAAATATATATACAATGTTGCCGGCCCTCTAGTGAGGGACGCGGTGATGTGGAAATATAACACTCGCACGAATGGCTATATGAGCAAACATATGCATGTTAAAATATGAAAGTCACGTCAAAATCAGGGGCACCTGCCCATAGAATCATTATGCAGATCCTATTCATGGGACTATTTCACCCGCATGGATCTTGTAGACACGCATAGGAAATCTGTACCCGATACCTGCATCACGGAGAGCTAATCCATGGAATGTGTCCTGGGAATTGAACCGCGTGATCCTTGAACCAGCGATGAGTGTGTACCGTCTCACGTCATAGAGCTACTCCGTGAAATATATATACAATGTCGACATGTTCCGTCCCGTTCTGGGACTCGGTGTAATGTGCTATAAGTCAAATAAGATACGACATGTTCCGGCCCATTTTGGGACTCGGTGTAATGTAAAGGAATGTACACCTATAGCTATCACAAGTAACTATGTACAATTTAAATCATCTATGACTCTCATTAGCACAATTAGAATGAACTTCCTTTTTATAAACACCAAGGCAATGTCATGCCTTCCTTTTTATAAATACAAAGGCAATACCATGCCTTACTTTAGAAATACCAAGTACTATCCCGTCATGTAATATTAGGGACTTGAATCCCAAAAGTACCATGTACGTCCGCCTTACCTTCTTCGTAATTGTTTGGTGTATTATCCTACCTTTTGACACTGTTAATATTCTAATGATGCTTTACGACCTGGTACCTATTTCTATTTGTTATAGCCTCCTGCTTCATTTTTGAAATTATCATGACACGATTTATTAAAATTAATAATAATGTTTTCGTCCCTGTATGTAGATTTTAGATGCATGATTGATTTGTCATGATTCTGAAGTCATGACTAATCAAAAATGCATTTGCGTAGAGGGCGCAAGCTTTAAATAAACGGAACAAAGAACTCTCAAAGTGGGAAGTAACCTCCATGTAGAAGTCACACATTGAAAAAATCGAAAAAATACACTCCAACCTTTATCCGGATTTGTTGTAACATAGCTAACCTTTACGGTGATCCTATTATCCCTAAATATATTTCTAAAGCATTTCTTTGATATTTATCTGAAAAATCAAACCAAAATCCAATGTGATACAAGCCAAGACTCGATTATGAGAGGCCATAACCCCCACCTGCAAGTCACACGCCGTGACATAGAATTGGAGAAAATTTGGTCTGATCTGCAGAATTATCAAGTAAGTTTCATGTCATGAAATGTGTTTTATAAAACGCATATTGCAGGTGCATTTTGCCAATCGCATATGTGACGCGAGTTATGCCAGAAACCTGAAAAAATAAATTTAATGATTTGCGGAATGAGATTTATAAATCTAAATCTCATTAGCCAAATGCATTTTATACTCCCAGATTGCGACGTATTCGTTCTTCAACCCAATTTCATTTCATCTTCATTTCTAAAGTTCTTTAAGCAAGTGTTAATCCTTTTCTTAGCTAATTACTTTAAGTAATTGTCTCTACTTAGTAGTTAATTAGTTCTTAAGTCCGTATTTTTTTCGTGTAAATTCTTTTCATGTTTTTCTCATTTACATTCATTGTGAATTTATTGGCTCTTGTCTGTTTGCTTTATTTTTCCGTTCTTTGTCTCATACGCTCCATTCCGCACTGATACATGGTGCTATCTTAGATTTATTTGAGTTGGTATTTCACGAGTTAAGGGATACTTCCTAGAGTGGTAAAAGGCAAGAGTGAGCGCATTTGAGTGGTGCTAGCGAAACACAAATGAGTGCAAACACGAGTTGTAACATCTCGTACCTTCAAGCTAAGAATCAAGTTATCCACGGTGAGTGAAGAGGACATAAGCCTGCTCGTGTAAAGGGCCATACCGTGTATTATTAAGAATTACATGTATCAATATTGGTAAGCTAAGTGTTACACCCCGTAAGTCCAGGACATGTAAGAGAGAATGTACGAAAGGAAACAAGACTAGGATTTGGGTACGAAAGGAAGAATTGTTTTTCCGACGGAAAATCTTAGAACAGGAAAGGAAAAATGTTCGTTGTTGAGAATTGGATTCTCAAAGGCATTATTTGAAGAGTATGGAACTCTTAACCTTATGGAAATTTATTTTTACGATTTGGTCACGTGGGGCCCACGAGAAATTTTACATTTTTGTGGGGCCAGAGGGTTCTGAATTTTATGGACGAATGAGAGGCGACACGTGGCACCCTCATGTGGTCTTGGACGAAAATGCAAGGGTAGAATGGTCATTTGACCTATGTAGATGATAAGTCTTGCAAGCAATATTTGACCAAGTCAACTTGTCCACACGGGCTCAATCCTTGTGATATTCATCCTAGCCTCACATTTGTTGATATCTAGACCCTCCAACGTGTTATATGTATCATACTAGTGCAAGACTAGCTCAATTTACACTTAGAAAATTTTAGAGAACCATTGTTCTTGCTAAGAACTCTCGGGTTTGGCTAAGCTCTCACATGAAAAATTTGTTGTTTGATCCATTAGCCACAAGACTTTAACCCAATGTCCCTTAGGGTATTGTAAGGATATCTCAATAGAAAGATTTGGAAAAACGCATTTTCACGTTAGTCGCGTGAAACTAAGAGAGTTCTTCAACTTTGAAGTTGGAACTTGAAGATGGGTTCTTCATGGCCTCTGGAGTGCTTGAGCGGATTGGAACCTAAGGAAAGGAGCTAAGAATTGCTAAGGCGACTTTGGAATCTTGGAAATTTTAAGGGCTTATAAAAGTATATTTTGTCGTTTTAGTAGTTAAGACTTACTTATTGTTTGTAGCTATGGATTTTAGCAAGCATGTGTTATATAGTATGAAGGTTGATATGTTTATGGGCTATGGAACCCTAATCAGGAAGCTAGCATGTTAGCCTTAAGACTACAATTCAAGTTGATTATTCGTTTAAGTCGCGTATTTGTATAAAGAAGAAATTGTAGTTGTTGAAGTTGTTTAGACTATCTAACATGTTAGACCTTAGAACTTGGAATTGTAAAAAGAATTGGAAAGGACTTGTGTTGAGTCATTGTTGGCGAGAATGACTAGTAAGTATTGAACTACTTCGTATGAATTGTGGGCGGAATTTTACGTATTGTAGGCGTGTAATCCCCTGTTTGGTTGTTGTTTGGAGCCTTAAATGTGGCTTGTTGGTTATTGTATTCGGCCTTGAAAAAGGTGGCAAAGTGAGTAGAAACAAAGGAAGTCTTTGCCCGATTTTCCGTAGAATTAGAGGTAGTATGCTTAGTATTATTCTCGTTGAGACTAGAAGTTGATAGTCTTGTTGTGACCATTATAGGTTGACACTTCTAAATGCGGCGTATTCGGCAGCTTGTGGATATTAGCGAAAGGTATGTGAACTATCTCCTCTTCTAGCATGATTCCTTAAGATAAAGAAAGTAGGTTCTACTCATTGAATGATCCATTCCTTGGTTGTATTTGGATTGCCTAAAATAGAATTTGTTCTATGTACTTTCCTGATTGTACTTTGATGTTTAGATTGTAAGTTGTAGAATCCATTTTCTTGATGAAGTTTGGATTCTTAAAAGTGAAGGTATTTTTACTTAAAGTACATGTAGTCTTAAAAGGAAGTGGTTTCCAAATCTTTGGCTAGTGCCTTAGTTCTAAAACCTAAAGGTCATTATAATGACTTTAGGGGAGTCAAAGGAGTGATTTACTTATTTGATTTAAAAGAGGAGAAATGACATGATTTAAGAGAAGTAACTTGTGTTAAGGGTGAAGTTACTTGAGGTTTAAAAGTAGAAGAAAACTTGTTTTCTAACTATTAAGAGACTTGAAGTATTTTGAAAGTTAAGAACTTGATTTAATAAGTATGTGATACTTAGCTTTTAAGCATAAGTCTCTTGGTTATAAAAGGAATGGATACGTCTAAAACCATAAAGGGTTATAACGGCTTTATGGGAAGTTGGTTATAACGGCTTTATGGAAGGTTAGAAAGTTGTCTATTTTGATTAATCGGCATAAGTTGCCTAGATTGTGAAAATTTGGAGTTACTTGATTTCAAGCTTTGAAATGAGTTTTCTAAAAGTGTAGTAACTTACTTTGAAAAATAGACACGCCTTGATACTACGGTGTTAGTATCTTGGGGCTTTACATAGAAAGAGTCTTTTATAAAAGAATGCGTCGTAGTACTTTGGCTTGATAAATTGAGAATTTGTCTAAGTGTGCCTTGATAAGTACTTTGACTTGTTAAAAGAGAATTATTCTATGTATGCCTTGATTAGTACTTTGGCTTGATAAATTGAGAATTTGTCTAAGTGTGCCTTGATAAGTACTTTGACTTGTTAAAAGAGAATTATTCTATGTATGCCTTGATTAGTACTTTGGCTTGATAAATTGAGAATTTGTCTAAGTGTGCCTTGATAAGTACTTTGACTTGTTAAAGAGAATTATTCTATGTATGCCTTGATTAGTACTTTGGCTTGATAAATTGAGAATTTGTCTAAGTGTGCCTTGATAAGTACTTTGACTTGTTAAAAGAGAATTATTCTATGTATGCCTTGATTAGTACTTTGGCTTGATAAATTGAGAATTTGTCTAAGTGTGCCTTGATAAGTACTTTGACTTGTTAAAATAGAATTTTTCTATTTTTGCCTTGAATAAGTACTTTGGCTTGATTAATTGAGAATTAGTCTAAGTGTGCCTTGATAAGTACTTTGGCTTGATTAATTGTGAATCATTCTAAGTGTGCCTTAGTAAGGACTTTGGCTTGTTAATTGAGGATTTGCCTATGTGCGGAAATAGCCGTTGTGTGCTATTGGAATATCGGTTGTTTCGAGTCATTCCGGGTTTGTATTCTGCATTCAGTGGAATTGCTACCCACGATGCGAGGAATACCTCACGCGGGTCGTAAGGACTTATGCGGTGAAATAGTCCCGTGCGGCGGGTCCGACCTATCACGAGGAATACCTCGTGCGAGTCGTGCGGGCTTATGCGGGTGAAATAGTCCCACGAGGAATACCTCACGCGGGTCCACGCGCCTATCTTGGGTGAAATAGTCCCGAGTAGGATGGTTAAATGATACTGCGGGCGGATGGTCTGTTTGATCATGAGCTTCCTATTTTATATTGTAAGGATACTCTGTTTACTCTCTCGCTGCTAGTAAGGCACAATGTGTTGTAATTTGATTATCATATATGTCCCGATTTGATTGTGTTACCCTATGGTCATCTTTTCGATGTGGGATTAGGGCATGAGACCACGAGGCATTTAGGACACGGGAGGGAGGGTGTTATGTATCCTTATTGGCGTTATTACATCATGGATTGCAGCGGTGAGGAAGGATTCCACGCACGATTGATATTATGGCGTGAGACCCATAGTTATATTTGAGTAATGACTTTGAGGGCTGCGTCCCCGACTTGATATGTTGCTTATGTGTTATGTCAGTAGGTTGGCTATCATACATGTCTCTGTTTTGTTTAGATTTATGATTTTATTACTGATGCCTACATTCACATACTTGGTACATTATTCGTCTTGACCTCCTTCGGAAATGCGTTCATCTGCCAGAGTTTAGGTCTGTTGTTTGGTGATCGGCAGTGTAGGACCACCTTTCGAGTTTTGGATAGCTCCTCTGCGGAGTTTATCATTTTGGTATAGTTCCCGATGCAGGCTTTTATCTGATTATAGGTGGCGGGGCCTTGTCCGTCATATTTCGATGAAACTCTTAGAGTGCTGTATTCATATGTAGGATTGGACTCGTATACGATGTAGTGTCTTTCATTATGTATATTATATGCGCCTTGACGGCTTTGCCGCACACGTCGTTGGTTTTAAAAAAAAGAGTGTTGTAAATTCGAGCTTTACTTGTGTTGTTAAGGTAGAAGGTGCCCGTGTAGGGCACGATCCTGAGCTTGGGTTCGGGTGTGACACTAAGGCATGCTATATGTATTGGAATGGTAAGGTCTTACGTCTTCATTGTGCAACATGTTACAATTCTAAATAACATTTGGATAACAATAGCTTGTTGAAATTGAGGCGAGAACTATGGAACAATCGAAGAGCATTGTAAGAAATGAAAACAGTGAATACATAGGAATGGAATGGTTTGATCAAGTATCGAGGTGGAAGCAAGGAAGGAAAGATTACAATGAGAAGGATAAATGTGTGAGACTATAGTTATGCGAGTTTCACAAAGTTATGATTACCTCGAGCATCGTAAGGACAATGGTAGAGGAAGAACATTAAGAACTTTTCGGCCAAAGGTAACCTCGATGTTAAGGATGATAATATGAGAAATACTTTGAGATAAGAGACCCTAAGGCAACTTGAAATGGAAATGTAAAGGTAAGACGAAGGAGCATTCGGTCGATGTGAGATCTAATAATGATAGACAAGAAAGTTTGACCAGTCATTGGATCATGTAACACCGTGAATTGGATCTAAACATATGAATCACCGGTTCCATAACATATTTAGTCATACCTCTGAGAAAGTATGTAAACAGAAGTAACATTGAGTAAAGCTCAAGATTAGCACCTAAACGGGTGAAAATGGGACAATGACGCTTATGGATACAGGATAGACATTAAAGATATATGTCAAGAGATAATGATATTATAATGAAGATAAAATGACAGGAAAATACAAAGGTCTATGAGCATTTTTGAACTGGCCAAAGGTTCTATGAGATAGATCAGGTAATGGATTTACAACTTAATGAGATCAAGGAAATCTTTTCCCAAAGTGCCATTGAGAGAAAGTCTTAGCCATGAGGCAAGTGAAGGAATTTGAACCTAAGTATAATGACCAGGTTTGGATATATTAGACCAACATCATGTAATGCATGTTCTTCAGAATCTTCCACGTACTAAGTAAGGAAATAAGTTAACAACTCATATTTTAAGGGGTAGTAACGCCAATAATTGAAATCAGGAGCAATGTTTGAGATTACGTATGTATACCAGAATATTTTAGAATTAAGAAGACTATGGCAAGTAAGAAAATGAGTGAAAAAGTGTCGAAAGAAGTAAGGAAAGAAAGTTGTTTAATTATTAATAAAGTTTTTAAAAGTTATAACCCTCATATTTAAGAGAACTCAATAAATTATTAAGGTTACTTATCAACATGCAAGTGCTTTCGAGAAATCAAATGTGAGATCGTCGATTTTGAACTATATCTTTATAAGATCGGTCTGCTTAAATAAATACAAACATGCAAGTATTTTCAAGAAATCAAACGTAGGATGACCTACTATAACAACAACAACGTACCCAGTGCAATTTCACAAGTAAGGTCTGGGGAATGTAGAGTCTACGCATATCTTGTCCCTATCTTGAGAGATAGAGATGCAGTTTCATATAGAGCCTCGATTCAAGTAAAAGAACGTAGGATGACCTATTTCAAGATTTAGGTAAAATAATTTATAAAATGATTTTTTATTCCTATTGTTGTTACACCAGTGATTTGGACATATATATAAGAATATGCGTAAGGAATCGGGATGTTAAAATTTGAGCGAAAGAAATAATTATTTTTAGAAAGAAAATCTGAACCTCGGGAAAGGATAGCGTTTGTTATTTAAGACTTTTAAGAGTTTATCGGAATTATGAAATTTTATTTTCAGAGTTGGATACGTGGGGCCCACCCGAGAGATTTTACGTTTTTGTGGGGCCCACGAGGTTTCCGATATTTTGACCAATTATGAAAATTTCGGGAAATGAAATATTTTAGACCAATGGGAGGGCGACACATGTCACCCTCCACATGGGTCATGTTGGACGAAATTAATGAACAAGTGTAGCCAAAATTGGCTTGATAATATTGACTAAGTCAAATAGTCAAGTGGAGCTTGATATAATTGACCACACATTTGGATAAATCCTAGCCACTTGGTCTCATTATATATTGCTACTACTAGTGCAGAGACTAGTTCTACACTTTAGAAAAATATCAAGAACTTGTGTGTGTGTAGAGCTCGCTCTCTCGTGATGAGCTAGGAAGAACAAGACAAATTTTCGTTTGTTGATGATAAATCCCAATATTCAAACCCAAGGTTCCTAGGGGTATTGTAAGACTATCTCAATACAAAGATCCCGGAAAAACTACGTAAATCCGTTAGTCGCAAGATGAAAACCTAAGTTGTTTTCATAGTTTTGGGTGGATTTTGAAGGAAAGTTGTTTGTAAACTTCTCAAGGTGACAAATAGCGGATTGGAACACAAAGGAAAGGAGCTAGAGTTTCTACGGATCGACTTTAGGTTTTTGGATTAAAAATTGGGCTTAACAAGGTAAATCTTCATCTTACTTTTGTAATTAGGACCACATGTTGTAGTAGGTATAAAATTGATCATGTGAATTGTATTATGAAGATTGATAAGTGATATGGAATATGTGGAAGCCTGAAATCCGAAAGTTGTTATGTTAGACTTTGAGTTTGTAATTCAATTTGGTTATTGGTTATACCGTCGCATGTTATAGAAAGAAGAGATTTTAGTTGTTCTATTTGATTTCAACTATATAACATGTTAGAATAACAATTTGGATATGAAAGGAAATTGATATTGTTGTGATACATTGTAGCCGAATATGTCTTGGAAATATTGGACAGTTTTATATCGATTGTGGGGCGGAATTTTACACGTCCGGCTAGGCGTGTAATCCCCCTTGATTAACTAATTATTGAGCCTTAAATGTGGCATTTGGTTATTGATTTTCGGGCCTTGAAAAAGGTGGAAAAGTACGTATAAACAAAGGAAGTGCTGCCCGATTTTCCGTAGAATAAGAGTCCTTATACTTAGAAATATTCTACGTTGAAATCTAGAAGTTGATAGGCGTATTATGGTCATTATAGGTTGACATTATACGCGCGGCGTATTCAACTTGGCGAGTGGATTGAGCCGGAGAGCTATGTGGAACTTTCCCTATCTTCTTAGGCATGAGTTTTATAAATGTATAGTACGGTGGACGTACTTGTTTAAAATGAATTCGGTTTCATTTTGGTATCCTTTGCCTTGATTTCGAAAAGTGAGGTAACTTGGCTTTTAAAAGTATATGTGACTTGAGGTTAGATGGAAAGATTACTTGACATGAAGAGTATAGAATACTTGATTTGGAAAAGTATTGATTACTTGATTTCTAAGGTTAAGAGACTTGAAGTATTTTGAAAGTATATGATACTTGGTTTTAAAAGTATAAGTCTCTTGGTTTAAAAAAGAATGTAATTGTCTAAAACATAAAGAGTTATAACGGCTTTATGGGAAGTTAGTTATAACAGCTTTATGGAAGGTTAAAAGAGTGTCTACTTGAGTTGTAGGCATGAGTTGCCTAGGTTGTGAAAGTAGAATTTACTTGGTTTCAAGCCTTAAAATGAATTTCTAAAGGTGTAGTAACTTGGTTTGAAAAATAGACATGCCTTGATACTACGGGTGTTAGTATCTTGGGTTTTTTATATAAACAGGGTTCTTTTTAAAGGAACGGAAGTACGTAGTACTTTGGGTTAAACTCCCGGATTTTATGTGACATGATAGTGCCTTAAGTTTAATAAAATGAGAGTGCATGATAATTAAGTCTAATAAGAAGTTAAGGGATTTCTTAACTTGTTATGTTATGTATGATTGCCGGTTGTGCTAGTGTTATGTTATTCTTGCGGGGTAAACCCCCGAGTTACTACTTATTCCATGGATTTGCTACCCATGATGCGAGTGCGGCGTTTGTACTCATTGCGGGTCCACCGGGCCCATGCGGGTGAAATAGTCCAATGCGGAGCAAATTGCTCCATTGCGGGTCCACAAGACCTATGCGGGTGAAATAGTCCCAGGAGTAGGACTGCTTAATGATACTACGGGCGGGTGACCCTAATTTGATCATGAGCTTCCTATTTTAACGCAGTAAAGTATACTCTTGATTACTCTCATTATTAATAAGGCACATTGTACTGTTAGTTTGGTTATCATACTTGTCTCCAACTTTATTTTAGACTATATGATTTCATTTCAGTACTTTCAGTTTCACATACTTGGTACATATTTTGTACTGACCCCCTGTCCTCGGGGGGCTGCGTTCATGCCGCAGGTTGAGGTACATAGCTTGATGATCCTCGCTTTTAGGATCGCTGATCAGTTCTTGCAAAGCTCCATTTCTCCGGAGGCTTGTCTTTTGGTACAGTTCCCTGAGGTTGTAGATTTATGTACATTCAGGGGTATGGCGGGGCCCTGTCCCGTCACAGTTGTTATGTCAAAACTCTTAGAGGTCTGTAGTCATATCTTGTGGGTCGGTTTGTAAAAACAAAAAGGTAACTGCTTTTGGCTTTGTATATATATATACATGTCAGGGAGGTAGCCTTATCGGCTAGCCTGTTATTTATTTCTTGTTGAGTTTATGTATGTTCCGCTGATTTTCTCTGATGTGTACCTGTAAGAGTGTCCAGGTAGGGCACCAGTCGCGGGTTCGGGTTCGGGTCGTGACAATTGTTGTATGAAATAATGATATGGTGAGACTTTGAGTTAATCAGAGAAAATCTTTATATTTGTGGTTTAATCAATTTATAAATTAATTTTTATATGCATATATATGAAAAATTTATCTCATATTTAACTAAATTTGTAGAAAGATTAATTAGAAGATTTAATGAATTTTTTATAACCACACGAAGTCGGACAATACCACTAGTTTATTCATTTCATCTTCATTTCTAAAGTTCTTTAGGTAAGTTTTAATCCCTTTCTTAGCTAATTACTTTAAGTAATTGTCTTTACTTAGTAGTTAATTAGTTCTTATGTCCGTATTTTTTTTCGTGTCAATTCTTTTTGTGCTTTTCTCATTTACATTCATTGTGAATTTATTGGCTCTTGTCCATTTGCTTTGTTTTTCCATTCTTGGTGTCTCATAAATTCCATTCCGCACTGATATATGGTGCTATATTAGACTTATTTGAGTTAGTATTTCATGAGTTAAGAGATACTTCCTAGAGCGGTAAAAGGCAAGAGTGTGAGCGCGTTTTAGTGGTGCTAGCGAAGCACAAATGAGTGCAAACACGAGTTGTAACACCTCGTACCATCAAGCTAAGGTTTGGCCCGTACAATGAAAATATAATGGAACCACGATGAAGTGTGTACGAAGTGTTTTGAAAGCTAATCAAGTTATAAGAAGAAGGGCTATGTTTTCAAGTGAGTTTGCACAAGGCTTTACTTCAAGTGAGTATTTGGAACATTCTATAAGGAAATTGGGAAAACATACATCGTGAAAGTTTTAGACCATGGAAATACCTTTCCAATGGTATATTGTGGAAGTCCAACAAATATTTGTACAAAATGTAATGATTATTTTAGTGAAAAGTCGCAGAGTAGTCCGCTAGAGTCGCAGATGCGATATGCTGCATGAAACGCCTAATACCACGCATATCTCATCGTATTTCGGGAAAAAATTATGTACTGAAGTTCCTAACCTTCTGTTTTGATGTGCAGAAGCATCCACAACCACAGAAGGCCATCCGCAACGCGGATGCCAACGCAGATGCCCCCAAAACTCATTTAAAGTCTCGTTTTCAGAATTTTATTCCATAATTCAGTTATCCAAAACCCTAGCATGACTTTTCTATTCTCTCCTCATATTACCACATCAATATAAGTATTTCCCATGTATTCCTAAGTAATTCTAACACTTATACATCAATTCTTAACAAGATTGCTACACTATAATCTTATGGTTTTCAAGAAAACCCTTCTCAAGGTTTCAAGTTAAGAGTTTTGGGTTTCTTTTTCAAAAGTTCAGAACTTTCCTTCAAGTTTTGGAATGATTAAGGTATGTAGAGCTTCTATCCATGTGTAGGAATATCATTGTTCTTCCCCATACCGTTTTTAATCTACGAAACACGAATTTCCTCATACCTAGGATTTTTCTCTAATTCATGATAACCCTATATACTCGAACAACTATATATATATATATATATATATATATATAAATTGCATATATCATGTTTGGTTTATTATATTCATGATATACATTGTGATTGTCATGAACCTATTGGTAATCCTTGAACACATGTTTTGAATTCCATGAGTTCTTAAATACAAGTCATGCATCATTGTTACTCAATCCATGAAATCGTACATATTATTCATGATTTATACAAGTTATATTATATATCTATTCACATGCTAAATTATAATTACAAACCATGTTTTACAAGTTTTTTTTTCATGAATTTCATGGGCTTACAAGCCAAATATATTCATGTTCATGTTTTAGGAGTTGCCTGATTCCGAGAGGGCTCGCACAACCTTAAACAACATTTTTCAGCATAGGATAAGGATTGCTCCGCCCAGTTAGGATAATTCATTCATGTACCCACAATGGGTTATTGGATCCATTCATGTCATGTTCGTGTCTCGTACTCCGTCAATGTACGAGATGACTTAGCTGACCGGGCAGAGATCGGACACCACATTTTATCATGGTGGTTTCATATCGGTTATACTATTGCTCTCCCAAAAAATATACATATATACAAATATACATACATACAAATTTTATACATGTTTTTATATTCATGCCAGATCATATTCATGTTTATTGTTTAGTTTCAGTTTCATGTTCCTATTATTTCACGTGTCTTCTTATTCTTTCAGTTGCTTTACCTATAATACAATTCAAATATACTTACGTCCCTTTTTTCCCGAGGCCTGCACTTCATGGTGCATGTATTGAGTTTCAGGATGACAAATCTACACGTTAGGAATTCACCTGTATCAGCTATTGGTGAGCCTCATTTCATTCGTGGTGTTAGTTTAGTTATTTACATGTCATGATTTATAGCAAATGTATGCAAGGGTCTTGTCCTGGTAAAATAATTTTGCAGTTAGAATCATGCCAGTATTGGTTTTCAGACATATTATGGTTTTTGAGATATTTTCGCATTATATTTTCAGACTATATTTGATTATCCGGTTTATATGTTTCAAATCCAGATTATTACTGCTTTTGATGCCCGTGTTGATTCAGAAGCCATGTGGTTTGCTCGATCACATCTGTCGAACAGAGTGTCTTATTACGCCCATGCCATGATTCGGGGCATGACAAATCTTAATCGAGCTTAGGTTCAAGTGTCTTTGGGAGTCTATGAAACCATGTCCAATGGAGTCACTTTATATGTGTGTGCGCCGCACATATAAATAAGACATTTAGGATTGTATCACTTGTAATTTCATACTCTAGATCATGCAATTAGAGCAGTACTTTTAGGAAATCTTCTAACTCGTGCCATGAAGCCTAGAGTAGTAAGTAATATTCTCTCTCCATCAAATTTTAAATGGATCGAATGCCCAAGTAATGAGAAGGAAATTCAAGGTCCAAGTAAGGATGACTACCCATTTGGGGTAAAATCGAGAAGTGCATGTTGGTAACAAATGAGATTTGAGATAATATCATAAGTGTAATAAAATTTGCAGTCACTATATGTTATACCCCGTATTTCCAGAGTATGTACGTGAGGACGTACGTAGAAAAGTTTGAGCCTTAAAGTAGGCAAGGGCCGAAAATGTTGTTCACAACTACCAGAAAGAGTCGTTTTTAAATGAAGCGTTTACAAACTTTGCGAAGGAAAATTCCGGCTATGTCATTTATTATTTTTGCGGATTTTTAGAGATGGAATATTTTGGACCAGCGGAGGGTGACACTTGTCACCTCGATGGGCAACAAACATGGGGCTTCGGGGCGATTTTGTGGCTTTTTAGTCAAGTAGTTGGTGTCACGACCGGCAGGGCCGTGGATCGTGCCTTACCGGGCACCCTAGTGATACAACATCGAGAAAATCGTGAAATAAAAACATAAACATGAAACAAGAGACATGATAAATAAGCAGCAACCAAAGCGAGTTGCCTTACGATTATATATACATAAAAACCGACGGTTATCCTTTTACAAACTCTCCCCACAAGATTACTGGACCTGAAGTGACAACAACTATGACCAGGACAGGCCCGCTATACCCACAGAATGTACAAGAACCTCTGACTCGGGTAGCATGCAAAAGATAAGCCTCAGAAAGCAGGGCTTCCCAACCTGTTGACGCGATCCTATGGCGAGGATCCTGGTGATGTACCTCTACTGCGGCATGAGCGGCCCGAAGGAGGTCGATCTGCCAGTACCAAGTATGTGAAAGCAATCGTAAATGAAATCATGGCGATCTATATCAAAGCAGAGACATGTATGATAACCAAACTACGATCTACAACATAAAAGTAGTCATGTCAAGTCGAGGGCTCGCGCGCCTCAAAGTCATCCTCATGCCGTGGAACTCCTTCCTCACTGCCGCGATCTAGGTATAAATCGTGTGGAATCGTGTCTCGGCCCATCCCATGGGACTCGATAAAGAACGGGTGGAATCGTGTCTCGGCCCGTCCTGGGACTCGATAAAGAATCAAGTGGAATCGTGTCTCGGCCCGTCTCATGGGACTCGATAAAGAATCAGGTGGGATACGTGTCTCGGCCCATCCCATGGGACTCGATAAAGAACCAGGTGGAATACGTGTCTCGGCCCATCTCGTGGGACTCGATAAAGAATCACTCATAACAAATCAGCCGGCCCTCCATCTAGAGAGAGCGGTAGCGTAAATACAACACTTGCACAACAAAGGCTATCACCACAAACATAGGCAAGTTCATCATACTCATGGACTTATATTTTATTACAACAAATCCGGGTTTTAACCCCAAAGTACTACATACATTAAGTTCTTTTTAAAAGATCCATTTCTTTCACAATAAGTCACACAATACGTAGTATATAAAAATAGAGTGACTATCTTTTAAGTAACCAAAACACTTCCCTTTGTAAAATCAAGTAACCACATTATTTTCCAAACGTTCAAGTTTGCCTAATTTCAAATGTTCAAGTTTCTTATTTTAAAAAGGTTTCATAACTCATAGTTTTAATCTCTTTTAAAACAATTGAGTAACATAAGTCTTATGTGTGAGCCGTTTATTCTTGTTTATAACAATCTTATTCAAACAACCATGATCTAGGAAATGTAATACAATTTTGTCTTATCTTAGCTTCTATGCAGATGGAGGTTTCTCTTGGTTTTAATAACAATTAGTCAATACATCTCCTTTATTAGCATGATGGTTTGTTCGATACTTATTCTCATTTCAAATCGATAACACATTATTCTTTAAAAGCCAAGTACTCATTACTCACGAATGAGGTTTCACAACTTTTTAACAAAATTCATAGTCCTTAACATTTCATAAAACGTCATTTATAAGTTAAGTCTCTTATCCTTCAAGATCAAGTCTCTTAACTTTCAAAATCAAGTCGTTTATAAGTCAAGTCTCTTATCTTTTAAGATCAAGTCTCTTAACTTCTACAATCAATAAACCATTCTTTTACCTACATAGAGTCGTTATAACTAACTTCCCATAAAGCTATTATAACACCCTATGTTTGGAACAAACCAAACTCATTTAGCACATGTACGTCTACCGTACTACATAGTTTACAAAACATCATGCTAGAAAGGATAGAAAGAGGTTCACATACCTCGCGATGACTATCGACAAATAGCAAAACGCTCCAAGTACTTCAACCCGTCGGCTACTCCTTAAGCCAAGTAGATCACGCCACACGTAGTACTCACCCTAAAGCGGTCATAGTACTTTTATCAAACCTTTCTTACCATTGAAGACTTATACCAATAAAGCCCTCTAATTCTACGGAAAATTAAAGACTTCCGTTTTACTCACTTTTCCATCTTTCTCCAAGGCCGAATAACTGTAATATATATATATATATATAAGGCGTAATAATAAAACAACATAAAGAAGGATTACACGCCCAAACGGTAACGCGGTTTACTATCACGCCTCATAACAACAATAAGTAAAAGAAGGATTACGCGCAACCGTGCTAACGGTTTACTATCACGCCATAACAATACAATAATTAAAAGGGGATCACACGCCCAAGCGGAACGCGATTGAAAAATCTTCCCTTAACGAAATGTAAATACGATCGATGTAAATACGATCCAAAGTAAATACGGTCCAAAGTAAATACGATCCTTAAGTTGGGGTCCTTGCCAACTTTGTCCATTTTACTTATCCAATTTACTCATTAGTCATCCAACTTATATTTCCATTCTTAATATAAGTTATAGTTACTTTGTTAATTACTTCTTCACAAGTAAGATCGTTTTACCATTTTAATGGCAAACGGCCAATCCTTTCTTTTAACAAGTTAACAAGATCCAACTCTTCCAAACTTTACTCCATATTTTATATATTCATAATATACTTATAATATATGTATATTGACCAAATCACAAAGAGGTTTAAGTTTCACTACCTCAAAAATAGCCCAAAATTTTCCAAGAACTTAATGTCGCTCCAAGCAAGTCTTAGCTCCAAATCTTTACGTTCAATCGCTACAAGCAACCTATGAAGCTCTAACCAACTTCTCTTCAAGATTCAACTCCAAAAGTGAAGAACACCGTTATACCCGTATTTCAGAGTATGTGCGTGGGGCGTGCGTAGAAAATTTGAACTTGAGAAAGTAGGCAGCGATTTAATTTTGTGCACAAAACCCGGTTAGAGATGTTTTTAGTGAGCGTTTCCACGACTTCGTAGGGAATTTCGGCTATGCCATATTTTATTTTTGGATTTTTCCGAGAGGCGAAACATTTTGGACCACAAGAGGCGACACTTGTCACCTCTCATTGGAACACCTTGGGCGGTCAAGCTTGGCGAAAGTTGGTCATTTTTGTCATTGAGTTGGTAGGATATTTGTGTTTTAGTTGGTTAAGGGACACTTGGGTGAATCTTGGCCTTACAATTGTGTAGCACTTGGCTCAATCTTGGACATTGGTTGGCCTTCACTTGGCCTATAAATACCCATCCCTTTGAAGACTTATTCATCCATTCCTAAATGTTCCTAAGTGTTAAAATCCCTCCCTCTCCCCGCTTGTTGACTCTCGTCCAAGAGCCCCGCTCCCCCGTTGGGTGGCCCCCTGGGGCGAGAGCCTCTCACCCCCTCCATGTAGTGTGGTAGTGGGGTATCCCCACCCTAGTTGTCTCGTATAATACACCCCATCTTGGTAGAAATACTCTCAAACGTATTGTTATAATGCCCAAATTACCTTAGCCATATACCTTGTAGTATTCTAAGGTTATACTTATACGAAAAGCCCAGAAATACTATTATACTTTCCGTCTGTCACAAAACCGAAACCCTAGGAGAATCTCCATAGTCCGTTGGAGTATTGTGTAGAAGTTGGTTAGAACTTCTAAGGGTGGCTTAGAGCGGGTTGGAGCGCTCGGAGTTGGAGCTAAACGATTGCCCAGGATCGACTTTATACTTGGATAATTATGGGCTTATCGAGGTAAATATCTTGTCCCTCTATTGTAATTGGAAATTACATGATTGTTACACTATATAGTTGAAGTATACTATGTATAGAACTGAACGTTGTTGTCGGATGTCTTTGGACTTAAGCATGAATAATCTGAAACCTTTTGAAAGAAGAATCTTGTTGTTTACATAGGCGTATTCTGATGAACCTTGTGTAGCTTTTACGTGAGGTAGAATTGTACGTCCGGTTAGATGTGGGAACCCCACTGGTTGGCTTGATAGCCGCCGGTAGAAGGAGGAGATTTACGCTGTTGTTGCGGGAGAAGTCTTTGCGAATTTTATGTAGAATATTCTACGATTAGACCTAAATGTTTATTAGCTCCTTTTGGCCTTATTGGTTGAAGTACTCCGTGTGGCGCGTTATACTTGGCTTAAGGTAGCCGACGTTTGGAAGTACTTGGGCGTTTTGCTATTAGTCGATGCTGGTCGCGAGGTATGTGAACCTCTTCCTATCTCTTCTAGCATGATATGTGTGAACTATGTAGTACGGTGAGCGTATGTGCTAAATGTATTTGATTGGTTTAAAACATAAAGTGTTATAACGGCTTTATGGGAAGTTGGTTATAATGACTTTATGTTGGTAAGAAAAATACTTGTGGTCTTTAAAAGGTAAGCGATTTGAACTATAAGCGGCTTGTTATGTGTTAATAAAGAACTTGAAGTATTTCAAAAGATTTTGAATCATTTTGAAAGAAGAAGTAATACTTGGTTTTTGAAAACTTAAGAGTTATACTAGCTTTATGGGAAGTTAGGTATAACGGCTTAAGAATGTGTTACTGATTTCGGAAATCAGAATGTGTATCGACAAACCACTGCAGCGTTAATAAAAGGAAATGTTTTGACTAATTAAGAATTATTAAAACCAATAGAAACTTCCATCTGCATAGAAGCTAAGATGAGACAAAATGATATTTCCTAGATCACAATTATTGTAATAAGATTGTTATAAACAAGAATATCCTACTCACATATAAGACTTATGTTTCTCAGATTGTTTAAAAGAGAATTATATTCTTAAATGAATAAGACTATGAACTACGAAACCTTTCTAAAATAAGAAACGTGAACATTTGAAATTAGGCAAACTTGGACGTTTGGAAAATAACGTTGTTACTTGATTTTACAAAGGTAAGTGTTTTGGTTTATTTAAAAAGACAGTCACTCTATTTTATACTACGGGTATTGTGTGACTTATGTGAAAGCAACGGATCTTTTAAAAGATTTAATGTATGAAGTACTTTAGGGGTAGATACCCGAACTTGTTAGCTTAAAGTACCTTGTGTGTATAACTTGATTGTGTTGGTTTGTGATAGTCTTGTAATACTTTCTTGTTGATTGATAAGTAAACATGCTAGGATGCTACGTGTGTTAGTATCTTGTGATGTTGTGTAAAGGGGTTTTCCTTTGTTGTGCTTATGTTGCTTAACGATAAGCTGTTGTGTTGGTATTTTACATCACTCATCTCTTGAGATGATTCCGGGGGTTAAGCTGCCCTCCGTCGCGGGTAGACTCGGTGGTCGATGGACCTATGATTCGAGAATACCTCATGCGAGTCCCGAGGGCCTATCTTGCGAGCTGAGAGTTCGAGTTAGTGTCGTCCTTTATGGGCATGCGGTCCGTGGCCATGCGGTGCGAAGTCGGGGCGATCTTAGGGAGTAGCTACCCTCGATGCGGGAATGCCTCATGCGGGCGATGAGATTGGCCTATGCGGGTGCGGGAAGTTCGAGGACTAGACGCGCATTAGATCTGCGGGCAAGTGGCGGCTTTGATCATGTGACGTCTGAGCAGATCTTATAATCTGATTCATGACCTTGTTGGTGCGTAGGTGTTAGTAATCGGCTATGCCTCCGTCTTACCGTGCGGTGTTATTATAGCACAGGTGGGACTGGTGTTCATGTGTGTTCCTTGGTGCTTTTATATCATAAAGCTGGCGGTGAGAAGGTATTCCACGGGCATGATTGATGTTGTGGGCGTGAGACCCATTGTTATGTTTGAGTGATGACTTTGAGCGTGAGTCCACGACTTGATATATTTGCTTGTTTATTGTGAGCGTAGTTTTGTTATCATACATGTCTCCGCTTTATATAGACTACTATGATTCCATTTCTGATATTTTGATTTCACATACTAAATTACTGTTATCGACCTCGCCGAAGTGCGTTCATGCCGCGAGTTGAGGTACACCGATCGTTGATCCTAGCTCTCGAGTCACGATTTGGCCAGTTAGGAAGCTCCGTTTCTCGGAGGCTTATCGGTGGTATAGTCCACTGTCGTAGTAAGTGTTTACATTCGGGGTTTGGCGGGGCCTGTCCACTTGAGTTGTCATATCATTCGTAAGTGCATGTAATCTTGTTGTGGGCAGGGTTTGTAAAAAGGATTAAACTATTCATGTTGAAAAAGTTGTCATTTATATATATGCCGAAAGGCAAGTTTTCTCAGTTATTATTTCATATTTCATAATATATGTCTTGTATCGTTTATGTTCGTGATTACTCGATGTTGTATCACTAGGGTGCGGGGTAAGGCACGATCACGGGCGAGAATCGGTCGTGACAAAAGTGGTGTCGAGCGATTAATCCTCGGAAAGTGTCTGAGCCGTATCCGATGAGTCTTGATTATCGGTGTGTTGTGCACCACATCAATAATCAGGAGGCTATAGGATATTTAGGATTGGTTTCTATTCTTCTCACTCTGAGATCGTGCCTTAGAGCTGTGTTGTAAGTTGAACCCTCTAACGTATTTCTTTCCCTTATCGTTATGCCTCCGCGTTAGGCAAACCGCCCGGGAGGCAAAGCGTGAGGCTGCAGTAGAGTTGAGGAAGGGTTACGAGGCACGAGCCCAATCATCACACGAGTTAGGTGCCGTTCGGGATTTCTGCGACATCACTAGCCCGATGAAAGTTTAGCACGGCGGCGATTCCTCTGCGGCCATGATATTTGAACGCCGATTACGACCGAGAGCAGAGAATATGGATTGCAAAGAGACAACCACATTACTAGCTATAGATTTGGCTACGAGAGTATACGATGTACCGCGAGTCTTGAGGACTATCTAAAGAGGTTGTGCAAGAGTAATTCTTGATTGGGCTTGAGCATGGGCGTATGCGAGCTTATACACAAGCGGTAGAAAGCGTAGAGATCGGCGGGTTGAAGGGCGAGAGGAGGGCGAGCGGCGAGTCCTTGGTAACTTCGAGGCAAGTCGCCTCGCGGCCAATTTGATATGCACCTCGCCCGGTCTGAGTGGTCTTCCACGGATGTCGGGGCGTTCGGAGTATCACGAGAGTTGAGTCGAGAACTCCGGGGCTTCCGGTTCACGGTGTGGACGTCATCCGGGAATGTCGTCTTTAGTTGGTACTTGTTGTACTGCGGCCGTCGAGGGCCATGTGTCGAGAAGAGTGTCCTTGTAGGAGGACTTAGCCTTCAAGATTGGTGGGTAGTTCGTCATCTTCCAGCTATCGCCTACAGGCGGGTTTGATTTGAGCGACTAAGGGAGTGAAGCGATGATATAGATATATCTTTAACCCTCAGAGATCGGTATGTGTGATAAGGTGAGTATACCTTAAGTGCTATGTTCGATAACGATGTGTTAGTCGTGATTAGATCATGGTTGTTTAGCAGAGTAAGATTTTGGGGATAGAGAAGGTGTGAGCCTTAGATTTTTTTACGTAGAGACCTTGAGGTGAGGCCATCTCGAGAAAGGTGTAGTGTTATGTTTGACCACTTATCGGAGTGCATAGTGCACGTGAGTTATGTTTGGGATAGGTCCCAGTAGTGTGGAATGAAAGGGGGTAGTTGAGCTAAGAAGACCGCTAGGTTTTGAAGCGTGATTAGTGAGATTGTTCGGATCGGGAGCTAGTATTGTGCGGCGTTGGGTCGGGTTGAGGCCACGTTGCGGTCAACCAGCGGTAGGTTTGGTGGTGGGGTCAGGTTGTGGTGGTCCCGCTTGTGTTAGGGTTGTGAGGGTGTTAGGCCCAGTTTAGTTAACTTGACGAGTTCGTGGATGCGTTCGACCGATGGTCGGGCGATGAAGCGACCAGCCGTGTTCTTGATCGGGGCCGTTTACTGACCGTGTTGTGTTATCGAGAAGGTTGTAGGGCTGCGAGGTGCCTACCACCTTAAGGCGAACGATGGAGCCAGTGCGGCTGTTTTGTTTTACGGAAAGTTTTACCGAGCAAGGTTAAGAACTTCGGTGAGTCTCGAATCGCATTCGCCTCGGGCGATGTTTGGATTTCGAGGATAGTTGTAGGGATTGTTGTCTCTGTGGAGGTAGTGTTTAAGCTACCATTTCAGTGTTCGGATGCGCCTTTTGAAGCCTTGAGGCGGAAGTGTAAGATTCTTGATCGATTGGTTCGATGTTGGCAAGGTTGGTGATTAGTTGAGCTTGTTCCAGTGATTGTGGTTAGTGAAGCTTGTCTAGAAGAAGTTAGCGGCTCGGAGAAATCGTCTGAGATAATGTCGGCGGCGCTAGAGTTGAGTTGGTCGGTCTTCTTGAAGGTACCACCGGGTTGGGTGTGAGTTTTGAAGCAGAGGAACTTAGCAGAGTTGTTTTGGGCCGCACGAGTTCATGTGAAGAATAGGCGAGGTTGCACATATGTTAGCTTTGCCGTCCGACTTAGGAGGCGGTATGTCGATCTTCGTATTGTTATGTTCGGAAAGTATCGGAGATCCATCAGTGTTCGATTAATGATGACCGTTAGAGATAGTAACCCGAGTTTGAGCGAAGCGATATCGAGAGTTTGGGTGTCGACGGCGCGATGATCGCATGCGGTCGATTACCGTTGTTGGGTCGCTGAGAAGGTTTATGCCTCGGGCAAAGTGACAAAAGTGGTATCATGTGGTAAGAATTTGAGTGTCTGAGAAAGTGCGACACGTAAGGGAAGAAAGCGGCGTGTATGGCGGCGTAGATGTGATCATTTCTTTTGTGTGGAGAAAGTGCGAAGAAATTATATTTTAGACCCTTGGATGGGGCGTTTGTGATGTTGGAGTGTGTCCTCGTGGACTTGAAGGTAAGTATTTTCGCGATTGTTTTACGTGGCCATTGTGGCGGGATTGTTTAGTAAGTATGGTAGTGAAGACTATCTTGGCGCGCGTTTGTTTGAGACTTAGAAGGAACATTCGGAACGAATGTTTCTAAGAAGAGGAGAATGTTATACCCGTATTTCAGTATATGCGTGGGGCGTGCGTAGAAAATTTGAACTTGAGAAAGTAGGCTTGGCGATTTAATTTTGTGCCTGACACCGGTTAGAGATGTTTTTCGTGAAAGCGTTTTCCACGACTTTCGTAGGGAATTTCGGCTATGCCATATTTTATTTTGCGGATTTTTAGAGGCGAAACATTTTGGACCAACAAGAGGCGACACTTGTCACCTCTCATTGAACACCTAGCGATCAAGCTTGGCGAAAGTTGGTCATTTTGTCATGGAGTAGGTAGGATATTTGTGTGTTAGTTGGTTAAGGGACACTTGGGTGAATCTTGGCCTTACAACATGTGTAGCACTTGGCTCAATCTTGGCCATTGGTTGGCCTTCACTTGGCCTATAAATACCCATCCCTTTGAAGATTTATTCATCCATTCCTAAATGTTCCTAAGTGTTAAAATCCCTCCTCTCCTCTTGTTGACTCTCGTCCAAGAGCCCTCTCCCCTGAAAGGCCCACTTGGCGAGAGCCCTCTCACCCCCTCCTTGTAGTGTGGCGTGGGGTATCCCCACTGCCTAGTTGTCTCGTATAATACACCCCTCTTGGTAGAAATACTCTCAAAAGTATTGTTATAATGCCCAATTACCTTAGCCATATACCTTGTAGTATTCTAAGGTTATACTTATCTGAAAAGCCGGAAATACTATTATACTTCCGTCTGTCACAAACCGAAACCCTAGGAGAATCTCCATAGTCCGTTGGAGTATTGTGTAGAAGTTGGTTAGAACTTCTAAGGGTGGCTTAGAGCGGGTTGGAGCGCTCGGAGTTGGAGCTAAACGATTGCCCAGGATCGACTTTATACTTGGATAATTATGGGCTTATCGAGGTAAATATATTGTCCCTCTATTGTAATTAGAAATTACATGATTGTTAGACTATATAGTTGTTATACCCCGTAGTTCCAGGGTATGTATGCGAGGACGTACGTACGAGAATACGACAGAAAGATTGGAAAGGAAGAAAGAGGCGATTTTTCCACGGAAAAGTTTCCGGTTTTTGTGAAGGAAAAAGGTTCGTTAATGGGAATTGGATTCCCAGTTGGTATTCGGACTTCTGGAATATTAGAGAATTATGGAATTTTATTTTCGAAATGGTCACGTGGGGCCACGGAGAAATTCTGATTTTGTGGGGCATTTTGATTTTGAGATTTTGGCGTTTTGGATATTTTGGAAGACGAAATATTTTGGGCGAATCGGGGCGACACGTGTCACCCCATGTGGCACCTTTGGGCGAAATAATGTTTGTCTGCACTTTGGTTAAGTCGTTTTTTTAAAGCGTTTTCCACGACTTTCGTAGGGAATTTCCGGCTATGTCATTTAGTATTTTTGCGGATTTTTCAGAGGCGGAACATTTTGGACCAACGAGAGGCGGCACTTGGCACCTCTCGTTGGTGGGCAAAGTGGCGGCGTGGGCGATTTGGGGAAGGCAAGTGGGAGATATTTTTGGTAGATATTTTGTGTGCAAGTTGGCTAGGACACATGGGTGAATCTTGGCCTACACTTGCTAGGCACTTGCTAGATCTTGGCCGTTGGTTGGCCTTGGCTTGTGCTATAAATACCATAAGGTTGATGAACTTCTTCATCCATTCCAAATATTTCCTAAGTGTTAAAGCCCTCCTCTCCCTCTTGTTTGACTCTCGTCCAGAGCCCCTCCTAGATAGGCCTTTGTGGTAGAGAGCCTCCCCTCTCCCACTTTGTGGTGTGGCGGTGGGGTACCCACAGCCTAGTGTTTTCGTATAAATACCACTCTTGGTAGAAATACTCTCAAAGTATTGTTGTTATGCCCAAATTACCTTAGCCTTATACCTTGTTGTATTCTAAGGTTATACCTTTCTGAAAAGCCGGAAATACTATTATACTTCCGTCGGTCCAAAACCGAAACCACAGGAAAATCTCCATAGTCAGTTGGAGTATTGTGTAGAAGTTGGTTAGAACTTCTAAGGGTGGTTTAGAGCGGGTTGGGCTCGGAGTTGGAGCTAAACGATTGCCGGGATCGACTTTATGCTTGGATAATTATGGGCTTATCGAGGTAATTATCTTGTCCTATTGTAATTGGATATTACATGTTGTAGGAGTATATAGTAGAAGTATACTATATATAGTCTTTGAGTAATTACATAGGGTGTATTCTGAGTGACTTGTGTAGTAGTGCAGTGGAGTAGAATTGTGCAGTTAGGGTTAGGCGATAACCCACTGGTTGGCTTGATGGCGGCCAGATAGAGGAGGAGATTTCTGTTTGTTGCGGGAGTCTTTGTCGAATTTTGGTAGAATGTTCTACGATAAGATCTAGATGTTAATAAGCGCTGTGGCCTTATAGGTTGAAGTACTACGTGTGGCGCGTTCTACTTGGCTTAAGGAGTAGCCAAGCGGCGAGTACTCGGGCATTTTGCTATTTAGTCGATAATCGTCGCGAGGTATGTGAACTTCTTCCTATCTCTTCTAGCATGATATGTGTGAACTATGTAGTGCGGTGAGCGTCGTGTGCTAAATGTATTCGATTGGTTTAAAACATAAAGTGTTATAACGGCTTTATGGGAAGTTGGTTATAACGACTTTATGTAGATAAGAAAACACCTTGAGGTTTTAAAAGGTAAATGATTTGTTTATAAGCGGCTTGATGTGTGATCATAAAGAACTTGAAGTATTTCAAAAGATTTACGAAATCGTTTTGAAAGAGAAGTAATACTTGGTTTTGAGAACTTAAGAGTTATACTAGCTTTATGGGAAGTTAGGTATAACGGCTTAAGAGCGTTTCTTGATTTTGGAAATCGGGATGTGTATCGACAAACCACTGCGGCGTTAATAAAAGGAAATGTTTTGAATAATTAAGTATTATTAAAACCGGTGAAACTTCCATCTGCATAGAAGCTAAGATGAGACAAAATGATATTTCCTAGATCATGGTCTTTGTAATAAGATTGTTATAAACAAGAATATCCTACTCACATATAAGGCTTATGTTTCTCGATTGTTTAAAGAAATTATATTCTTAATTGAATAAGACTATGAACTACGAAACCTTTCTAAAATGAGAAACTTGAACATTGGAAATTAGGCAAACTTGATCATTGGAAAAGAATGTTGCTACTTGATTTTACAAAGAGAAGTAATTGATTTACTTTAAAAGGATAGTCACTCTATTTTATACTACGTATTGTGTGACATTGTGAAATAACGTATCTTTTAAAGAGTTGATGTATGAAGTACTTTGGGGATAAAAACCGATTTTGTTAATCATATAGTAGAAGGTACGTTGTGTGAACAACTTGTGTGTATTGGTTTGTGATCTCCTTGTACTAGTTTCGTGATTGCGTTGTTAAGTTAAGGTGTTGGGATGCTCCGTGTGTTAGTAGCTGGTGATGTTTGTGTGAAGGGTTTCCCTTGATTGTGCTTATTAACTATCGATCGTTATGATAGTATTGTGGCATTAAATCTCTTGAGATGATTCGGGGTTAAGCGCCTCCGTCACGGGGTAGACTTCGGGCGGGTCGATGGACTATGATTGAGAATACCTCATGCAGTCCGGGGCTATCTTGGAACTACGAGTTCGGAGTTAGTGTCGTCCTTTATGGGAATGCGGTGCTTGTGGCCATGCGGACTGCGTAGTGCAGGACGATGCCGGGGGGTAGCTCCCCTCGATGCGGGGACGGCCTCATGCGGGCCGATGGGATTGGCCTATGCGGAGTGCGGGAAGTTCGAGACTAGGCGCGCGTTAGATAATGCGGGCAAGTGGCGGCTTTGATCATGTAATGGTGCAAGCGAATCTTATAATCTGATTCGACCTTGTTGATGCATAGGTGTTAGTAGTCGGCTATGCCGTCTTACCGTGCGGTGTTATTATAACACAGTGGGACTGGTGTTCATGTGTGTTCCTTGGAACTTTTATATCATAAACCGCGGCGGTGAGAATGTGTCCACGCACGATTGATGTTGTGGCGTGAGACCATGTTATGTTCTTTGGTGATGACTTGAGGCGTGAGTCCACGACTTGATATATCGCTTAGTTATTGTAAAGCGTAGTTTGGTTATCATACATGTCTCGCCTTTATAGACTATTATGATTTCATTTGCGGTATTTTTAGTTTCACATACTCGGCACTGTTATCTCGACCTCGCTTGAAGTGCGTTAAATGCCGCGAGTTGAGGTACGCGATCGTTGATCCTAGCTCTCGAGTCGCGATTGGCGTTTGGGAAGCTCCGTTTCTCGGAGGCTTATCGGTGGTGTAGTCCACTGTCGTAGTAAGTGTTTA
Source organism: Przewalskia tangutica (assembly GCA_029844215.1). NCBI lineage: Eukaryota > Viridiplantae > Streptophyta > Magnoliopsida > Solanales > Solanaceae > Przewalskia > Przewalskia tangutica. Next base: position 12,389,183 of record CM056737.1, read on the forward strand.
CATTCGGGGTTTGGCGGGGCCTGTCCGCCGTTGTTGTCATATCATTCTTAGAAGTGCATGTAATCTTGTTGTGGCGGGGTTTGTAAAAAGGATTAAAGCGTTCATGTTAAAAGTTGTCATCTATATATATGCAGAAAGGCAAGTTTTCATGATTATTGTTTTATATACATTTATCTCATATTGTTGTGTTTGTTATTCGTGATTACTACGATGTATGTCTACTTGGGTGCAGGGTAAGGCAGATCGGGCCGGTTGATCGTGACAAAAGTGGTATCGAGGCGATTAATCCTCGGAAAGTGTCTCTGAGCCGTATCGATGAGTCTTGATTATCGGGGTGTTGTACGCCCAATAATCGAGGCTATAGGATATTTAGGATTGGTTTCTATTCTTCTCACTCTGAGATCGTGCCTTAGAGGTGTTGTAAGTTGGACCCTCGGCGAAATTATTTCCACTTATCGTTATGCCTCCGCGTAGGGCAACCGAGCCCGGGAGGCAAAGCGGCAGAGGCTGCGAGTAGAGTTCGGAGGGTGGCGAGGCGGGCCCAATCATTACCTAGGGTAGTCTTTGCTATCGGGAGTTTTGCGGCGTCACTAGCCCAATGAGTTTAATGCGTGGCGGCGATGCTTACTGCGGCCATGTTATATGAACGCCCGGTTCGGCCAGGAGCAGAGAATATAGATTGCCGCAGGACAACCTGTTACTAGTATAGATTTGGCTACGGAGAGTATCTGGATGTCTGCATGATGCGGAGGACTATCTAAAAGAGGTTGTGCAAGAGTAATTCTTGATTAGGCTTGAGCATGGCACGTATGCGGGCTTATCTTGCGACGGCCAAGCGTAGAGATCGGCAGGTTAACCAAAGGCGGCGAAGAGGGCGAGCGGAGTCCTTGGTAACTTTCAAGGTGAGTATACCTTAAGTGCTACGTTACGATAAGCGATGTGTGAGTTGTGATTAGGAATCATGGTGGGTTAGCAGAGTAAGATTTTGGGGATAGAGAAGGTGTGAGCCTTAGAGTGTTATACGTAAAGACCTTAGAGGTAAGGCCGTCTGAAGCGGTGTAGTGTTATGTTTGACCCTTATAGGAGTGCATAGTGCCCGGCGTGAGCTATGTTCGTGGGATAAGTCCACGAGTAGCGTGATTTGAAAGAAGGTAGTCGAGCTAAGAAGAGCGCGGGTTTTAAGTAACGTGTTTAATAAGATTGTTCCTTGGGAGATGGTATTTTGCGCCTTAGGAGTCGGGGTTGAGGCTACGTCTTGGGTCAACCGCGGTAAGATTTGGTGGTGAATCGGTTGTGGTGGTCCCTCTTTGTGTTAGGGTCATGAGGTGTTAGGCCCGTATTTGAGTTAGCGTGCAAGTTCGTGGATGCGTTCGACCGGTGGTCGGGCGATGAAGCGACTATCGTGTTCTTGGTCGAAGTCGTTCCTCGGCGGTGTTGTTGTTATCGAAAAGGTTGTGGTTGCGGGGTGCCTACGCCGCTTATGTGGACGATGGAGCCAGAATGCGGCTGTTTCTCTTCTACGAGTTTGTACGGGCGGGGCTGAACTGGTGAGTCTCGTATCGCGTTCGCCCTCGGGCGATGTTTTGATTTGAGTATTTGTGAGATCGTTGTCTCGGTTGAAGTGTTTAAGCTACCATTTCGGTGTTCGGATGTCGTCTTGTGGCGCCTTGTAGAAGCGAAATGCAAGTTCTTGGTCGATTGGTTCGATGTTGGCGGGGTTGGATAGTTGGTTGAGCTTGTTCCGGTGACGTGGATAGTCGAAGCTTGTCTAGAAGAAGTTCGCGGCTCGGAGAAATCGTGCGGATGTCAGCGGCAATGACTTAGAGTTCGAGGTTGTGGTCGGTCTTCTTGGAAGTACCACCCGGTTAGGGTGTGACGAGTTTTGGAAGCGAAGGAACTTGCAGAGTTACTTTGGGCCTTTGTGAGTTCATGTGAAGAATAGGCGGGTTGCACATATGTTAGCATTTGCCGTCAGACTTAGGAGGAAGGGCGTCCGTCTTCGTATTGTTATGTTAGGGAAAGTATCGAAGATCCATCGAGAATGTTCCCGATTAATGATGACCACGTTAGAGATAGTAACCAGAGTTTTGGATACTGAGCGATGTCGGAAATGTGATAAGAATCAGAGTGTCTGGCGAACCCGGTGATCGCATGCGGCCGGTACCATTTGTTGGGTCGTCGAGCAGGCTCGCGACAAAGTGACAAAAGTAGTATTATTTGTGGTGATGTGAGTGTTTCCTCGTGGACTTAGATGTAAGTTTTGCGCGGTGTTTCCATGGCGGTGTGGCGGGATTGTTTCGTAAGTATAGTAGTGAAGACTATCTTTGCGCGTGTTCGTTTGAGACTTAGAAGGAACATTCGGGGCGAATGTTTCTAAGAGAGAATGTTATACCCGTAGTTCGAGGGTATGTATGCGAGGGCGTGCGTGCGAGAATCGATGTGAAAGATTGGAAAGGAAGAAGAAGCGATTTTCCACGGAAAAGTTTAGGTTTTGTGAAGGAAAAAGGTTAGTTAATGGAATTGGATTCCCATTTGGTGTCGGACTTCCGGAATATTAGAATTATGGAATTTTATTTTGGAAATGGTCACGTGGGGCCACGGGAGAAATTCTGATTTTGTAGGTCTTTGATTTTGAGATTTTGGCGTTTGGATATTTCGGAAGGCGAAATATTTTGGGCCGAATCGGGGCGACCACGTGTCACCCCGTGGCACGCTTTGGGCGAAATAATGTTTGTCGCAGACACGGTTAGAGTCGTTTTTGACGAAAGCGTTTTCCACGACTTTCGTAGGGAATTTCGGCTATGTCATTTAGTATTTTTGCGGATTTTTAGAGACGGAACATTTTGGACAGCGAGAGCGTGCGCAGCACCTCATTGGTGGGCAAAGTGGGCGGCATGGACGATTTGGGGAAGGCAAGTGGGAGATATTTTTGGTAGATATTTTGTGTGCAAGTTGGCTAGGACACGTGGGTGAATCTTGGCCCTACACTTGCTAGGCACTTGGCTTGATCTTGGCCATTGGTTGGCCTTGGCTTGTGCTATAAATACCCCTCTAAGGTTGATGAACTTCTTCATCCATTCCAAATATTTCCTAAGTGTTAAAGCCCTCACTCTCCTCTTGTTTGACTCTCGTCCAAGGCCCACTCCTAGATAGGCCTTTGTGGCGAGAGCCTCCCACTCTCCCGCTTTGTGGTGTGGCCGTGGGGTACCACTGCTAGTGTTTCGTATAAATACCCACTCTTGGTAGAAATACTCTCAAAGTATTGTTGTTATGCCCAATTACCTTAGCCTTATACCTTGTTGTATTCTAAGGTTATACCTTTCTGAAAAGCCAGAAATACTATTATACTTCCGTCGGTCCAAGCCGAAACCACTAGGAAAATCTCCATAGTCAGTTGGAGTATTGTGTAGAAGTTGGTTAGAACTTCTAAGGGTGGTTTAGAGCGGGTTGGGCGCTCGGAGTTGAGCTAAGCGATTGCCAGGATCGACTTTATGCTTGGATAATTATGGGCTTATCGAGGTAATTATCTTGTCCTATTGTAATTGGATATTACGTATTTGTAGGAGTATATAGTAGAAGTATACTATATATAGTCTTGTTGTAATTACATAGGAGTATTCTGATGAAACTTGTGTAGTACCGTGGAGTAGAATTGTGCCGTTAGGGTTAGGCGTATAACCCCGGTTGGCTTGATAGGCAGGCCCAGATAGAGAGGAGATTTACGCTGCGCGGGAGGTCTTTGTCAATTTTCGGTAGAATGTTCTACGATAAGATCTAGATGTTAATAAGCGCGCTTGTGGCCTTATAGGTTGAATCTACGTGTGGCGCGTTACTTGGCAGGAGTGGCGGGCGGCGAGTACTCGGAGCATTTTGCTATTTAGTCGATAATCGTCGCGGTATGTGAACTTCTTCCTATCTCTTCTAGCATGATATGTGTGAACTATATGTAGTACGGTGAGCGTCGTGCTAAATGTATTCGATTGGTTTAAAACATAAAGTGTTATAACGGCTTTATGGGAAGTTAGTTATAACGACTTTATGTAGATAAGAAAACACCTTGAGGTTTTAAAGGTAAATGATTTGTTTATAACTGGCTTGATGTGTGATCATAAAGAACTTGAAGTATTTCAAAAGATTTCTGAAATCGTTTTGAAAGAGAAGTAATACTTGGTTTTTGAGAACTTAAGAGTTATACTAGCTTTATGGGAAGTTAGGTATAACGTCTTAAGAGCGTTTTCTTGATTTTGGAAATCGGATGTGTATCGACAAACCACTGCGGCGTTAATAAAAGGAAATGTTTTGAATAATTAAGTATTATTAAAACCGAGAAACTTCCATCCGTAGAAGCTAAGATGAGACAAAATGATATTTCCTAGATCATGGTCAGCGTAATAAGATTGTTATAAACAAGAATATCTACTCACATATAAGGCTTATGTTTTATAGATTGTTTAAAAGAGAATTATATTCTTAATTGAATAAGACTATGAACTCCGAAACCTTTCTAAAATGAGAAACTTGAACATTGGAAATTAGGCAAACTTGATCATTGGAAAAGAATGTTGCTACTTGATTTTACAAAGAGAAGTAATTGATTTACTTTAAAGGATAGTCACTCTATTTTATACTACGTATTGTGTGACGTTGGAAAGTAGCGTATCTTTTAAGAGTTGATGTATGAAGTACTTTGGGGATAAAACCCATTTTGTTAATCATATAGTAGAAGGTACACTTGTGTGAACAACTCGAGTGTATTGGTTTGTATAGCCTTGTAATACTTTCTTGATTGCGTTGATAAGTAAGCGTGTTGGGATCTTGCACGTGTGTTAGTATCTTGTGATGTTTGTGTGAACGGTTTCTTGATTGTGCTTATTAACTATCGATCGTTATGATAGTATTGTGGCATTCATCTCTTGAGATGATTCCGGAGTTAAGCCGCCTCCTCGTCACTGCGGGGGTAGAGCTCGGGCGGGTCGATGGACTATGATTCGAGAAATACCTAGAAATGCAGTCAGGGGCACATGCGAACTTCTGACGAGTTCCCGGAGTTAGTGTCGTCGCTTTATGGGCATGCGGTCGCGTCAGCCAGCCCGTGCGGACTACGAAGTCGGGGCGATCTGCGAGGAGAAATGCTTCTACCCGATCACGAAGATGCCTGCATGCGAGCGATGAGATTGGCCTATGCGGAGGCTGCGGGGAAGTTCGGAGGTACTAGGCGGCGCTGCATTGGAGATCTGCGGGCAAGTGGCGGCTTGATCATGTATTGATGCAAACGGATCTTATAATCTGATTAAGCTTGGCGCGGTAGTGCGTGTAGTGTGTGGTCGGCTATGCGCCGTCTCTTACCCGTCACGGTGTTATTATAGCGCGAAGTGGGACGCGGTGTTCATGTGTGTTCCTTGGAACTTTTATATCTCCCATAAAAGCGTTGCGGTGAGGAGAATGTGTCCCACTTTGAGCACGATTGATGTTGTGGCGTGAGACCGGCCATATTATGTTCTTTGGTGATGACTTGCAGGCGTGAGTCACGACCAATGATATATTACTTAGTTATTGTAAAGCGTAGTTTGGATTTATCATCGTATGTCTCTAACTTTATAGACTATTATGATTTTAAGTTCGCGATATTTTTAGTTTAGCGTACTTTTCGGTATTGTTATGCGACCTCGCCCATTGAAGGCTGCGTTAAATCTCTGCGCGAGTTGAGGTACATCGCGATCGTTGATCGTAGTTGCCGAGTCCGCAGTTCGAAGCGTTTAGGAAACTCGTTTCTCCCGGACTTACTCGAGTGGTGTAGTCCCTGTCGTAGTAAGTGTTTACATTCGGAGGTTTTGGCGGGGCCTCACTTGTCCGTAGTGTTGTCATATCATTCTTAGAAGTACATGTAATCTTGTGTAGGCGAGGGTTTGTAAAAAGAAGTTAAAGCTGTTCATGTATAAAAGTTGTCATCATATATATCTTAGAAGAAAGCGAAGTTTCCTGATTATTGTTTATATACATTATCTCGTATTGTTGTGTTTGTTAGCTGATTACTACGATGTATGTCTACTTGCCAGGTGCGGGGTAAGGCACGATCCACGAACCCCGATTGGGTCGTGACAATAGTTGAAGTATACTATGTATAGAACTGAACTTTGTTGTCGGCAATGTCTTTGGACTTAAACATGAATAATACGAAACGCTTTTGAAGAAGAGTGCGAAGCCCATTTTACATAGGGCGTATTCTGATGATGACACTTGTGTAGCTTTTACGCGATGAGTAGAATTGTGCACGTCAGGTTAGATGTTAGAACCACCTGGTTGGCTTGATGGCCGGCCCCGATCAGAGGGGAGATTTCTGTTTATTTGTTGGGAGGTCTTGCGAATTTTACGTAGAATATTACGATTAGACTAAATGTTAATAATAGCGCCTTGTGGCCTTATAGGTTGAAGAAGTACTGGCGCGATCTGCTTGGCAGGAGTGGCAGAAAGCGTTTGGAAGAGTCGACTACTCGAAGCGTTATGCTATTGGTCGATTCTTTACCTAATGTGGTATGTGAACTTCTTATATCTTCTGCATGATATGTAGTGAACTATATGTAGTACGGTGAGCGTCGTGTGCTAAATGTATTTGATTGGTTTAAAACGTAAAGTGTTATAACGGCTTTATGGGAAGTTAGTTATACATGACTTTATGTTGGTAGAAAATACTTGTGGTCTTTAAAAGGTAATTTGATTTGAGCCTATAAGCGGCTTGTTATGTATTTAATAAATAACTTGAAGTATTTCAAAAGATTTTGAATCATTTTAAAGAAAGAATTAAAACTTCGTTTTTGAAAAACTTAAGAGTTATACAATCTATATTGGAAGTTAGGTATAGCGGCAGAATATGTTCTTTTTGATTTGAATCGAATGTGTATCGACAAACCCTTTGCGAGCGTTAATAAAAGGAAATGTTTTGACTAATTAAGAATTATTAAAACGTTAGAAACTTAAAAATCTGCGTAGAAGCTAGATGAGACAAAATGATATTTGATCTAGATCACGGAGTGCTGTAATAAGATTGTTATAAACAAGGAATATCCTACTCACGCATATAAGACTTATGTTTCTCAGTTGTTTAAAAGAAAATTATATTCTTAAATGAATAAGACTATGAACCTCTGAAACCTTTCTGAAACCTTTAAAATAGAAGCGTGAACATTTGAAATTAGGCAAACTTGGGCGTTTGGAAAATAGCGTTGTTACTTGATTTTACAAAGGTAAGTGTTTTAGTTTATTTAAAAAGGCAGTCACTCTTATTTTATACTCACGGGTGTATTGTGTGAAGCATGTGAAACTAGCGGATCTTTTAAAAGATTTAATGTATGAAGTGCTTTAGGGGTAGATACACGAGAACTTGTTAACTTAAAGTACACTTGTGTGTATAACGATTGTGTTGGTTTGTGATGGTCTTGTAATACTTTCTTGTTGATTGATAAGTAAACATGCTAGGATGCTACGTGTGTTAGTATCTTGTGATGTTGTGTAAAGGGTTTCCTTTGTTGTGCTTAATCTAGACCGTTGGTGGTTATAAATTGTGAAGTAAATCTTCATTAAACACTTTGTCTCAATCCCTCTTGTTAGTTGTTTTTCGAATATCCCCCGTCTGCGGGAACACTTCTTGTCTGGGTCGAAATACCGGTAGGTATTCTCGTGTTACTATTATGCGGTATACCTTGTAGTATTCAGTTACCTCTATACTTAGCGAAAATACTACATACTTCCTTTAGTCATGCGAAACCACTAGGAAAATCTTATGTTGTTTGAAGTACTAAGTAGAAGTTGTGTAGAAACTTCTAAGGAGTTTCTGGCGGATTGGAGCGTCTAATAGGAGCTAAGCGTTGCGGGATCGACTTAATCTTGGATAATTTTGGGCTTATCGAGTAATGATCTTTATCCCTCTGTAATTGGAAATTACATATTGTTAATATATAGTTGGTATACTATATATAGAATGAATATGAAAGAAAGCTGATTAATTACTGTTTAGAAGGATATTGTGAATTACATGTGTGAGATTCACGGTGACTTGTAACATTCTGAGACATTGTACACGTCCGGTTAGGCGTGTAAACCCTGACTTGTTGGACATGAGCGGGCGTGAGGAGGAGATTTATGTGGTTTACAGAGTCTTTGTCAAATTTTTAGAAATATTCTCTGAAGAGATCTAGAAGTTAATAGGCGTTTTGTGGCCTTTATAGGTTGAAGTACTCACGACGTATTATTGAAGAGTGGAGGCTAATTCTGATCTTGTGGAAGCGTTTTGCTAATTATCGATGTCAATATGTGAACCTCTTAATCTTTCTAGCATGATATGTTTGAACTATGTGAGGCGTATCATGTTAAATGAATTTGGTTGGTTTAAAACATAAAGTGTTATAGCGGCTTTATGGGAAGTTAGTTATAACACTTTATGTGTAAAAATGTTTGTGGTTTTAAAGGTAAATGACTTCGTGAAATAATAAGGACTTGGTTTGGGTTAAAAAGTTGTGAAAGCTTTTATGAAAGCGTAATTGGGTTTTAAAGGAATAATGTTGTATTGGTTTTAGATGATAACAAGTGTGACAAACCCGCGGCGTTAATAAAGGAAAATGTATTGACAAATAAATAATTATATTAAAACCGGTAGCCTCTGCGTAGAAGCTAGATAAGACAAAATTGTATTACATTTCTAGATCATGTTTCTTTAATAAGATTGTATAAACAGAATAACCTACTCACACATAAGGTATGTTACAAATTTGTTTAAAAAGAGAATTACGTTAATAAGTGATGAAGAATGAACTATGAAATCTTTGAAATAAGAGACTTGAGTATTTGAAATTAGGCAAACTTGAACATTTGGAAGCGAATGTTGTTAGGATTTTAAGGCAAAGTGTGTTGGTTTATTTAAAATGTTAGTCACTCTCATATACTCACGGTGTCGGGTGACTAAATGGAATAAATCTTTTAAAGAATTTGTATGTAGTACTTTGGGAAAAATTTGGCATAAAAGAAAGTACCTGAGTTGGGTGACCATGTTTGCGTGTGATAGCCTTGTTATGCAAGTATTGTATTTCTATCCGCAAGGAGGAACTGAAAGATCAAAGTGGGCGTCGCGTGATAGAGGATTCTCGGGTGCGCTCGGTGATAGTGTTATTCCATGACTTCTCTTATTGTAAGTAGCATGATTAGGCATAGTTCAATATCAAATTTAATCTAAATTTCTAATTTGGTCTTAGTCAAATTATTTATTTTATTTTCTTCCCACAAGTGTCTTAGTGATTTCTTTTGGGATTCATCTCGCGATCCTTAGACGATTTCTACTACAATATGATCGAGCTCGACCTTAAAGAAGAGGAGGGTGCGAGAAGTTATGTGGGTCTCAATGAGCTATTCATGAGCGAGAATGGCCATGAAGAAGTTGAGAATAGCGTTTCATATTCTGAACTTGAGAGCACCGCATTAATCTGGTGAGATAGTTGGTGTAGAAGGATGCATTTACCTTAAAAATTTATTCTAAATTTTCTTGTTCTTTCTTTTTTTGGTGAAAAAAACTTCCATATCACGGTTTCACGATTAGGAAAAAATCTTGCCCAAGTCTGAGGTACCTTCATGAGAGATGTATATTTTTCAGTGGTAAATAATACATAAACGTAAAGCGAAGCACCTTTCTTTTAATTGTTAATTATCTCTTGTATTTGAACTCTTCTTTGTAGGAAATTGAGGCCTACTTCAATTAATTTACATATTCTTTATAAATCTTAAAAGATAAGAGACTTGACTTAAATGAATTTTGTGTGGAACCTCGTTAAGTTGAGTAATGAGTACTTAGTTTTTAAAAGGAATAATGTTTCTTGATTTTGATCGAGAATAAGTATCGAACACACCGCTGCTGAAGCGTTAATAAAGGGAAATGTATTGACTAATAGAAGTATTATTAAAACCCGGTAGAAACATCCATGCTAGAAGCTAAGATGAGACAAGAATGATATTACATTTCTAGATCATAATTTGCTTAAATAAGATTGATTATGAACAAGAATAACCTACTTCGCATATAAGGCATATGTATCTCAAATTGTTTTAAAAGAGAATTATATCATTAAGTGATTAAAACTATGAACTCTGAAGCCTTTACGAAAATGAGAAGCTTGAGCATTTGAAATTAGGCAAGCGTGTGAGCGTTTGGAAAATAATGTGGTTACTTGATTTTACAAAAGAAGAGAAGTGTTTTGGTTTACTTAAAAGATAGTCAGCTACTATTTTTTATATTCTACGGGTATTGTGTGACTTTTGTGAAAAGCGGATCTTTTAAAGAGTTAATGTATGAAGTACTTTGGGGATAAATACAGGAACTTGTTAACATAAAAATAGAAGGTACCTTGTGTGAAGAACTTGATTGTATTGGTTTGTGATAGCCTTGTAATACTTTCTTGTTGATTTGGTAAGTAAAGCGTGTTGGGATCACTACGTGCGTTAGTATCTTGTGGTGTTGTGTAAAGGGGTTATTCTTTGTTGTGCTTATGTTGTTAAACTTTAAAGCCCGTTGTCTTGTTATTATATCACATACCCCCGCGCCGACTTATTATGCGAAGACACTTACCGCGCCACTGATCGAATTGGTCTATCTCACGGCTTTATGCGGTCTATGTGACTATCTTGAACGACGGTATGCTCGAGTTGATCATTCGGGTGTTTTTATCCCGATCTTGAGGATGCACTATGCGATGCGTGTGAAGCTATGCGGTCTAATTGAGACTATGCGGATTCACGAGAGTCGGGGAGGTACGCAGGGTTAGCTACCCCGATGCGGGTATGTAGCTTGACTATGCGGAGTACATGTGTGACTGCGTTTGCGAAGTCGAGGATTAGGCCGTATAGCATGCCAATGATACTATGGGCGATTGGCCTTGCCGATCGTGCGGCCTAGAAAAGACGATTCTGAGTATATCTATTTCACTCTTGTTTATGTTGTGGCGTAGAGACCCATAGTTATAATTGAGTGATGACTTTGGCGATGAGTCCTACGGCTTAACTTATTTGCTTATTTATTGTGAACTTTACTTTGGTTATAATACATCGTATCTCTTGCTTTATATGAAATACTATGATTTCGTTTCTACAGTATTTTTAGTTTCACATGCTTGGTACTGTTATCTTACGGCCTCCTTACGAAGTGCGTTACATCGCGGTGAAGTACGCGATCGTTGATCCTTGCTCTCGAGTCCGCGATTCAGCGTTTGGGAAGCTCAGTTTCTTCGGAGAGCTATCGATGGTATAGTCCCTGCCGTTGTAGGTGCTACATTGAGGGTATGGCGGGGCCTGTCCGCCGTTGTTGTCATATCACTCTTAATTGCATGAAATGTTGTTGTGGGCAAAATTGTAAAAAAAGGATGCTTGTTCTAGTTGATATTTATATATGCCCAAGGCAAGTTTTCTCGGATAAGCATTTTCACTTCACTTTATTCATGTCTTGTTTTATATTCCATTGATTACTCGATGTATGGCTGCTTAGGTGCAGGGTGAGCACGATCCAGGCAGGTTGGTCGTGACAAAGTGGTATCGGCGATTAATCCTCGGAAAGTGTCTGAGACCGTATCCAGTAGAGTCTTGATTATCGGTGTGTTGTACCCATGATATCGAGGAGGCTATAGGATATTTAGGATTGGTTTCCAATATTCTCACTCTGAGATCGTGATTAGAGCAGTGTTATAAGTACGACACCTCTAGCGTATTTCTTTCCCTTACCATTATGCCTCGTGTAAAACCGGCAACCCGAAGGGCAAAGCGACCGGGAGGCTGAGTTGAGTACATAGGATTCTGAGGGCGAGGCCCAATCATCACACGATATGGTGCCGTTCGGGAGTTCTGCGACATCGCCCGGCCCAGCCGAGTTTAAGCGCGGCGATGCATCTGTGACCATGACATTTCGCCTTGGTTCCACGGCCGGGAAGCGGAGAATATAGATTGCAAAAAGCGACCACAGTACTAGCTAGGGATTTAGCTACGAGAATTTATGATGTACCCGATTTATCCGCAGTCTTAATGACTATTTAAGAGGTTGTGCAGAAGTAGCTCTTGATCGAGCTTGAGCATGGCACGTATGCGGGCTTATCGCTGTGGCCAGAAAGCGTGAGATCGGCAGTTAATCGGGGACCTTGAGAGGGCGATTGGCGAGATCGCTGGTAACTTTCGAGGCGAACATACCTCGGCCAATTAGATATGCGCGTCCACGCATGCGAGTGGTCCTCGCGGACTTGGGGCGTTCGGGTATGCGGAGTTGGTGAACTCGGGGCTTACGGTTCGCGGCTATCGTAGGTTCCGTGTTATACCCGTATTTCGGTATGTGCGTGGGGCGTGCGTAGAAAAGTTTGGACTTTAAAGTGGCTTGGCGATTTATTTTGTTCCTGACACCCGATTATAGTCGTTTTTAAATGAAGCGTTTTACAACTCGCGTAGGGTAAATTACGGCTATGTCATTTCTAATTTTTGCGGATTTTTCGAGAGGCGAAACATTTTGGAACAACGAGAGGCGACAACGGCACCTGCGTTGATGGAGTGTGGCGGTAAGCTTGGGCGAAATGGTGGCTTTTGTCAAGTAGTTGGTAGGATATTTTGTGGGTAGATGGATAAGGTACACTTGGGCATATCTTGGCCTACACTTGCACCGCTTGGCAGATCTTGGCGTTGGTTAGCAGTGGCTTGACTATAAATACCCTCCCACTTTGATGAACCTTGTCCAAAAATCTCTAAGTCTTGAGAGCTTCCTCTCCTTTTTGTGTTTGAGTCTCGTCTATCCTCCTCACCTTTGAGAGGGCCACTTGGCGAGAGTTCCTTCCACACTGGCGAGAATACCACAGTGGGGTAGGCGAGGGTATACCTCACTTGTGGTGTTGTCTCATTATAAATACCCCCTCTTGGTAGAAATACTCTCAAAGTATTGTTCTTATACAATTACCTTAGCCTTATACTTGTAGTATTCGAGTTACAACTTATCTGGCTTGAAATACTATTATACTTCCCGTCGATCCACAAAACAAAACCACAGGAAAATCTCATAGATAGTTGGAGTATTAAGTAGAAGTTAGTTAGAACTTCTAAGAATTGGTTTGGAGGCGGGTTGGAAGCCTTATGAGTTGGAGCTAAGCGTTGCTCGGGAGGCGACATTAAACTAGGATAATTTTGGGCTTATCGAGGTAATATCTTGTCCTTTATTGTAATTGGAAATTACATGTTGTAAGATTATATAGTTGAAGTATACTATATATAGAAGCTGAACCTATCTTTGCGGCAATGTCTTTTGACTTAAGCACGAATATAAAGAAGAGAAGCGACTTGTAATTACATGGGTGTATTCTGATGAGACTTGTCTTAGCATTCTTGTGAAGTAGAATTGTACACGTCAGGTTAGATGTATAAACCCCCACTGGTTGGCTTGATGGCGGCCTCGATAGAGGAGGAGATTTCTGCAGCGATTGCGGGGAGAGTCTTTCTTAGAATTTTACGTAGAATGTTCTCACGATTAGACCTAGATGTTAATAAAGCGCCTTGTGGCCTTATAGGTTGAAGTACCGTGCGTGGCGCGATCTAGCTTGGCAGGAGTAGTCGGCGGTTTGAGGTACTTGGGCGTTTTGCTGTTAGTCGATGTCGTCGCGGTATGTGAACCTCTTCACTGCCTTTTCTAGCATGATATGTGTATAACTATGTAATCTGATGAGCGTCATGTGTAAAATGCTTTGTGGTTTTAAAGGTATCGACTTGATGTGTGATAATAAAGAAGAGTTATACTAGCTTTATGGAAAGTTAGGTATAACGTTTTAAACGTAAAGAGAATGGTTCTTGATTTTAAAAGTTAAGAGACTTAATCTTAAAGATAAGAACTTAACTTGTTTTACTTAGTAATTAACATTTTGTTAAAAATGTTGTAAAACCTAAATTCCGAGTAATGAGTACTTGATTTTAAAAGCAATAATGTTTCTTGATTTGGAAATCGAATAAGTATCGAACAAACCACGGCGGCGCTAATAAAGGAAATGTTTTGACTAATAATGTATTAGTAAAACTGTAGAAACTTCCATCTGCATAGAAACTAAGATGAGACAAAATGATGTTACATTTCTAGATCATGATTTGCTTAAATAAGATTGTTATAAGCAGAATAACTCTTCGCGTATCGGACATATGTTTCTCCAATTGCTTTTAAAGAGAATTATATCATTAAGTGATTAAAATTATGAACTATGAAACCTTTCGAAAATGAGAAACTTGAGTAATTGAAATTAGGCAAACACGAAACATTTGGAAAGAATGTTGTTACTTGATTTTCTGAAGAAGTGTTTTGATTTACTTGAAAGATAATCACTCTATTTTTCATATACTACGGGTATTGTGTGACTTTTGTAAGCGTAGCGTATCTTTTAAAAGATAATGTATGAAGTACTTTGGGAATAGATACGATCTTGTTAATCGTATATTAGAATGTACCTTGTGTGTATAACTTGATTGTGTTGGTTTGTGATAGCCTTGTAATACTTTCTTGTTGATTTGATAAGTAAACATGCTAGGATCTTCGTGTGTTAGTATCTTGTGATGTTTTGTGTAAAGGGGTTTTCCTCGATTGCGCTTAAAGTTGTTTAACGATCGGCCGTTATGTTGGTATTATACCACTCGCTTGACTTGTTTGGAGGTTAAAGGCGCCTCCGTTGCGGGGTGAACTTCGGTGGTCGGTGGACCTATGATTCGAGAATACCTGCGTGCGGGTACTATGTGACACCCGTGCGGAGCCGCGAGATTCGAGTTAGTATCGCGGCCGCTTGTGGTCATGCGGTCTATGTGGCCGTGCGGATGGCGAGTCGAGGGCTGCAGGGAGTAGCTACCCTCGATGCGGGGAATACCTGCATGCGGGCCGTTGGGGTGGCCCGTGCGAACTGCGGGAAGTTCGAGGGCTGAAACAGCGCGCATTAGATCTGCGAGCGAGTGGCGGCTTTGATCATGTGACGGTGCAGCGAGATCTCGTAATCTGATTCTGACACCTTGTTTGTCTTGTGGGTTTTAGTAGTGGTATGCGCCGTACTTACCGTCACGGTTTTATGATGTACAGGTGGGACACGGTGTTCGTGTGTACTTAACGGTGTGATTATATCATAGGCTGGCGGTCACGAAGGTATGCCAGGCGTGATTGATGTTGTGGCGTGAGACCCGTTGTTATATTTGAGTGATGACTTGAGGCGTGAGTCACGACTTGACATGGCCTTATTTGTGTGAATTGTAGTTTGGTTATCATCATGTCTCTGCTTTATATAGACTACTATGATTTCATTCTGATATTTTGATTTCACATACTTGGTACTGTTATGCGACCTCCTTGAGGGCTGCGTTCATGCAGCGAGTAAAGGTGCACGATCGTTGATCCTACGCTCTTGGGGTCGCGATTCGGCGTTTGAGAAGCTCATTTCTCGGAAGCTTATGCAGGTATAGTCCTGTTGTTGTAAATTACTTACATTCGAGGTATGGCGGAGCCTGTCGTCGTTGTTGTCATATCATTCTTAGAAGTGCAGTAGTGCTGTTGTGGCGAGTTGTAATAGGATGTAGCGTTGGTTTTAAAGTTGATCTATCATGCGAAGGCAATTTTCTCGAACTATTGTTTCATACTTCTTGTTATTTCATGTTATCGTTTATGTTCAGTGATTACTCGATGTTGTATCACTAGGGTGCGGGTAAGGCACGATCCAGGCAGGTTAGTCGTGACAAAAGTGGTATCGAAGCGATTAATCCTCGGAAAATGTCTGAACCGTATCGATGAGTGCTTGATTATCGGTGTGTTGTGCGCGATAATCGGGAGGCTATAGGATATTTAGGATTAGTTTCTATTCTTCTCACTCTGAGATCGTGCCTTAGGTGTGTTGTAAGTTGGACCTCTCGCGTATTTCTTTCCACTTCTGGTATGCGCCCGTAGGGCAGCACGGAGCCCGGGAGCGCAGCGAGAAGGCTGCGAGTAAATCTGAGAGGGTTCAGAGCCTGAGGCGACCGTCACTGAGTTAGGTGCCGTTCGGGGAGTTATGCTCGTCGCGGCCAGTGAGTTTATGCGGCGGCGGTTCCTCTGCGGCCATGACATTTGAACGCCGATTCCACGGCCGGAAAGCGAGAGAATATAGATTGCGAAGGCGACCGCATTACTAGCATGGATTTGGCTACGAGAGTGTATCCGATATCTGCGAGTCTTGATGAATATCTTAGAAAGGGTTATGAGTAATTCTTGATTGAAGCAGCATGGCACGTATGCGGGCTTATGCGCGGCGAGCCAGCGTAGAATCAGCGGGTTGAAGGGCGAGAAGAGGGCGAGCGGCAAGGTCCTTTGGTAACTTTGGCGAGTCACCTCGCGTGATTAGATTTGCACATCCGCGATCTGAGAGGTCTCCATGGGGTTCGGGGCGTTCGGGGTATCACGAGAGTTAGTCGAGAACTCGGAGCTTCGGTTCGCGGTGTGACAAGCGTCATCACGAGAGCGTCGTCTTTGTTGGTGCTCGTATTCCGTGGCCGTCGAGGGCCATGTGTCGAATGGGTGTCTAGTAGGAGGACTCAGCGCTTTAGGATCGGTGGGTAGTTCGTCACCTCCAGCTATCGCCACTGCGGCGAGTTTGATTAAACGACTAAGGGTGAAGCGATAAATCTGAGATAGATCTTTAACCTACGGGATTAGTATGTGTGATAGGGTGAGTATACCTTAAGTGTTATATTACGATGGCATTGTGTAAATTCTAATTAGAAATCTTGGTTAGTTAACGAAGTAAGATTTGGGGATAGAGAAGGTGTGAGGCTTAGAGCTTTATACGTAGAGACGCTTAGAGGAAAGGCCGTCTCGAGTAAAGAAGTATTTTATGTTTGACCACTTGTCGAGTGCATAGTGCGTAAGCTATGTTTGTAGGGTAAGTTCTGAGTAGTGTGAAATGAAAGAGGGTAGTTGAGCTAAGAAGGCCGTGGGTTTTCGTAACATGATTAGTGAGATTGTTCGGATCGGGAGCAAGTGTTGTCTGCGAGAGTGGGTCGGGTTGAGGCGTGCGTATGTCAACCAGCGACTGTTTATGGTAGGGTCAGTTTGTGGTGGTCGTAGGGTGGTAGGAGTCACGAGGTGTTTGGCCCCAGTTTAGTTAACGACGTGCGAGTTCGTGGATGCGTTGATCGATGGTCGGGCGATGAGGTCGGCCGTCTTATCTTTTAGTCAAGCCGTGTACTCGGTGGTATGTTGCGAGCGTTATATCTGAAAGGTTGTAAAGAAATGCTGCAGGGTGCCTACCTTTACCTTATGGCAGACAGTGGAGCCAGGTTGCGGTGTTTCTTTTACGGAAGTTTTACGAGGCGGGATTAGGAACTTCGGTGAGTCTCAGTATCGTATTAGCCACTCGGGCGGTGTGTGGATTTGGGGTATTGTAAGGATTGTTGTCTCTGTTGAGGAGTGTTTTAGTAGCTTCCATTTGATTCGGATGTCGCTTTATGGCGCCTTGCGGGGCGGAAGTGTAAGTTGCCGATCGATTGGTTTGATGTTAGCGAGGTTCGAGATAGTTGGTTCGAGCTTGTTCAGCCGGTGTGGATAAGTGAGGCTTATCTAGAAGAGGTTTTTGGCAGCTCGGAGAAATCGATGCGGATTATCGGCGGCGACTCTTAGAGTTGAGTTGGCGGTCGGTCTTCTTGAAGGTACCACGGATGAGTGCGATGAGCTTTGGAAAAGCGAAACTTAGCGAGTTACTTTGGGCCTTTTGAGTTCATGTGAGGATAGGCGGAGTTGCCTATATGTTAGCATTTGGTCCGACTTAGGAAGCGATGCGTCGATCTTCGTGTTATGTTCGGGAAAGTATCGGAGATCCGTCGAGTGTTCGATTAATGATGACCACGTTAGAGATAGTAACCAGAGTTTTGGAAAGCGAGGCGATACTTGAGAAATGTGGTAAGGATTGAGTGTACAAGCGAGTGCGATCGTAAGGGAAGAAGCGAGCATGTATGGCGAGCATAGATGTGATCATTTCTTTTGTAAAGAGAAGGTCTTGAAAGAAGTATATTTTAGAACCAGAGAGGTATTGGTGGTGATGTTAGAGGTGTTTCCTCGTGGACTTGGATGGAGGTATGTTATACCGTATTTCCAGTAATATGCGTGGGGCGTGCGTTAGAAAAGTTTGGACTTTAAAGTGGCTTGGCGATTTATTTTTGTGCCTGACACGATTAAGTGGTTGTTTGGCGAAAGCGTTTTCCACGACTTTCGTAGGGAAAATTAGACAATGTCATTTCAATTTTTGCGGATTTTTAGGAAGCGAAACATTTTGGACCAACAAGAGGCGACACTTGTCACCTCTCGTTGGATAGGCAGGCGGTCGGTGGAGCGATTTGGGTGGGTTTTGTCAAGTAGTAGGTAGGATATTTTGGTGGTAGATGGATAAGGTGTACTTGGATGAATCCACACCTACGATTGCCTTGCACTTAGCGTGATCTTGGCCGTTGGTTGGCGCTTTGCTGAACTATAAATGCCCCACTGGAAGACTCTTCGTCCATTCGAATAATTCCTAAGTGTTAAAATCCTCCTCCTCCACTTTGTGTTGAGTTCGAGAGCCCCTCTCCCAGCGAGAGTACCACAGTGGGGGTAGTAGAGGTATACACCCCTCATTGTGGTGCTAGCGTGGGGTACCTCACACAGCCTAGTTGTTTCGTATAAATACCCTCACTCTTGGTAGAAATACTCTCAAAAGTATTGTTACTATACCCAAATATGGCCACTTATACCTTGTAGTATTCCAAGGTTATACTTATACTAAAAGCCCAGTAATACTATTATACTTCACGTCGGTCCTGCGGCCGAAACCACAGGAAAATCTCCATGGTTAGTTGGAGTAGTGTAAGTTGGTTAGAACTTCTAAGGGTAGTTTGGGCCAGTCGGGCGCCTGAGTTGGAGCTAAACCTTGCTCGGATCGACGTTTAAACTGGATAATTTTGGGCTTATCGAGGTAAATATTCTTGTCCCTATTGTAATTGGAAATTACATGTTATTAGAATATATAGTTGAAGTATACTATATATAGAACTGAGCGTAGTTAGCGATGTCTTTTGACTTAAGCACGAATAATTAGAAACCTTTTGAAAGAAAATCTTGAGCTGTAATTACATGGGGCGTATTCTGATGAGCTTATGTAACTTTTACGTGAGGTAGAATTGTGCGTCAGGATTAGACATATAACCCCCGGTTGGCTTGGTAGCGGCCCAGATAGAGGAGGAGATTTCTGTTTGTTGCGGGGAAGTCTTTGCGAATTTACTGTAGAATGTTCTACGATTAGACACAGATGTTAATAAGCGCCTTGTGGCACTTATAGGTTGAAGTACCATCGTGGCACGATCTACTTGGCTTAAGGAGTAGCCAAGCGGTTTGATGTACTTGGGCGTTTTGCTATTAGTCGATAATGCGTCGCGGTATGTGAACCTCTTCTACCTTTTCTAGCATGATATGTGTATAACTATGTAGATACGGTAGATAATCACGTGTGTTAAGCGTATTTGATTGGTTTGAAACATAAAGTGTTATAACGACTTTATGGGAAGTTAGTTATAACGACTTTATGTAAGTAAGAAAATGCTTTATGGTTTTAAAAGGTAAGCGGTTGACTTATAAGCGACTTAATGTGTAATAATAAAGAATCTTGAAGTATTTCAAAAGAATCTTTGAATCATTTTTAACGAAGAATAATACTTGGTTTTGAAAACATAAAGAGTTATACTAGCTTTATGGGAAGTTAGGTATAACGTCTTAGAATGGTAAAATGAATGGTTTATTGATTTTAAAAGTTAAGAGACTTGATCTTAAAGGATAAGAGACTTAACTTGTTATACTTAGTAATTAACATTTTGTTAAAAATGTTGTAAAACCTCGTTCGCGAGTAATGAGTACTTGATTTTAAAAGCAATAATGTTTCTTGATTTGAAAATCGAGAATAAATATCGAACAAACCACATCAGGCTAATAAAGAAATGTTTTGACTAATAATGTATTAGTAAAACCGGTAGAAACTTCCATCTGCGTAGAAACTAGATGAGACAAAATGATGTTACATTTCCTAGATCGAAATTTGCTTAAATAAGATTGTTATAAACGAGAATAACTTTACTCGCGTATCGGACGTATGTTTCTCATTGCTTTTAGGAGAATTATATCATTAAGTGATTAAAATTATGAACTCTGAAACCTTTGAAAATGAGAAACTTGAGTAATTGAAATTAGGCAAACTTGAAACATTTAGAAAAGAATGTTGTTACTTGATTTTCTGAAGAAGTGTTTTGATTTACTTGAAAGATAATCACTCTATTTTCATATACTACGGGTATTGTGTGACTTTTGTAAGCGTAGCGTATCTTTTAAAGAGTTAATGTATGAAATACTTTGGGGATAAAAGCCGAACTTGTTGACATATTGTCACGACCGAACCGGGCGTGGCGGTGCCTTACCGGGCACTGGTGATCTGACATCGAGAGAAAATCAGCGAGTAAAGCATGAACATGAAATGAGAGATATAATAAATAAGCAGACCAACCAAAGCAGTTGCCTTACTGCGTATATACATACAAGCCGAGCAGTTTAATCCTTTTTACAACTTTGTACCCCTGCAGTACTACGAGACCTCACAAGATTTACAACAACTATGGCGGGGCGGGGCCACGTACCTGAATGTGCAAGAACCTCGACTCGGGGAACACGTACCAAAGATAAGCCTCAGGAAGAGGGCTTCGATAAGGTGAAGGTGATCCTAAAAGCGGGGATCGGCAGCCGATGTACCTCTACTGCGGCATGAGCGCGGCCCGAAGGAGATCGATGCAAGTACAGTATGTGAAAGCGTAAAAATCGTAAATGAAATCATAGCGATCTATATAAGCGAAGACATGTATGATAACGAGCTACGATTCACGATAAATAGCGATCATGTAAGTCGAGGACTCGCGCCACCGAGTCATCACTCATGCGGTGGAATACCTTCCTCCTTTTTGGCGATCTATGATATGATAACAATAAAACAACATTCAAATGGAAGCATGCGATGCATTACGCGTCGTGTCGGTATGTCGAAGGAAGCAATAAGACATTCCAAATGGAAACATGCGTGTGCTACGCGTCGTGTCGGTATGTCCCGAGAAACAATAAGGCAGCATTCCAAATGGAAGCATGCGTGCGCTACGCATGCGTGTCGATATGTCGAAGGGAAACAATAAGGCGGTATCAAAATGGAAGCATGCGTGCGCTACGCGTCGTGTCGGTATGTCAGCGAAACAATAAGCGATATCAAAATGGAAGCATGCGATGCGCTACGCGTCGTGTCGGTATGTCCGGCGATTAACAAAAGTAACCACATCAGCGAGGCGTGCGGGTGGAATTTATCGTCACTGGAGGTCCGTCAGTAAGTTCTCAACAAGTCGGCCAGACATCCGTGAGGCGGCGGTAGTATAGAAACACAATTCTTGCGCAACAAAGGCTATCGCGACAAGCGTAGACAAGTTTCACAACTTCAAGCATAGGCAGTTTCACAACAACAAGCATGAGCGAGTTTCGCGACTCAAGTACTTTCGTTTTATGCGAGGTCGGGTTTTAACCACAAATTACTACGTCGTTAAATTCGCTTAAAGATCCGTTCCACATAAAAGTCACCGATACGTAGTATAAAATAGAGTGACATATCTTTTAAGTAGACCAAAACAACTTCCATACTTTCCTTTTTAAAACCAAATTAAAGCAACACTATGCCTTTTTTGAACTAAAACACTTCTCTTTTTAAAGTCACGTTACCGCATTAAAACCCGATGATAAAACCCTCATTTGTTTTCATAAAGTCGTTATAACTATCTTCATATAAAGCGTTATAATACTTTATGTTTTAAACGATTTAAGACAACATGATGCCTTTCTTTTCCCTAAAGTTCGGTTGCCTAATTTGATTCTGTGAAGTCTCTTTTTAGAAAAGTTTCATAGTTGATATCTTAATCTCTTTTTAAAACAATTGAGTAACATATGCTGCAGTGATAGGTTATTCTTGTTCATAATAAATCTTATTAAGCGACCATGATCTAGGAAATGTAATATCATTTTGTCTCGTCTTAGCTTATGCGGATGGAGGTTTCTCTTGGTTTTAATAATACTTCATTATTGATACATTTCCTTTATTAGCTGCGATGGATTATGCGATACTCATTATCATTTCGACATCGATAAAACATTATTCTTTAGAAACCAAGTACTCATTACTCACGAATGAGGTTTCATTACATCTTCTGACTTTCAAATCAATTTAATTAAGTTAAGTCTCTTTATCTTATAAGATCAAGTCTCTTAAGCGCTAAGATCAAATAGCCGTTATTTTTATCTCTTTTAGGCGTTATACCTAACTTCCCATAAAGCTAGTATAACTCTTAAGTTCTCAAAACCAAGTATTACTCTTAGCAAAAAAGGGTTTCTTAAGGGAAGACTTGAGTTCTTTATTATTACCGTCAAATCGGTTATAAGTCAAATCGGTTACCTTTTAACAATCACAAAGCACTTTCTTATATACGTAAATTTATTATAACCAACTTCCCATAAAGCGGTTATAACCTTTTATGTTTTAAATAATCAAATACATTTAACACGTATGCGTCTACCGTACTACATAGTTATACCACGTATCATGCTAGGAAGATAGGAAGGGTTCGCATGCCTCGCGGCGATTATCGACTAATAGCAAAAGCGCTCAGTACCTCGAGCGTCGGCTACACCTTAAGCCAAGCGGATCACGCCACCGTAGTACTTGACCTATAGAGGCCCTGGCGCTATTAACATCTTAGATCTCGATGTAGAATATTCTACGAGAAAATTCGCGGCACTCCCCGCAGCGGCGTAAATCTCCTCTCTGTCGGTGACTGCCCGGCCCGACGGGGTTTGCGTCTAGCAGGGCGTGTACAGCTCTACTACACATCAATGCTACCTGAGTCTAATGTAATGTCTGATCTATGTAATTACGATTCAATTCTCTTCTTTAAATTGGGCTTAAGTCATGACGTTCTGTAAGTATTAATCGGGCTTAAGTCGAAAGACATTGCCCACAACTATGTTCACTTCTATATATAGTATACTTTAACTATATATTCCTCTGACATGTAATTCCCAATTACAACGAAGGTCAAGTGTTTACCTCGATAAGCCCAAAATTATCCAAGTTATATGTCGATCTGAACAACGTTTAGCTCTACTCAGGGCGCTCGATCCGCTCAAACAACCCATAGAAGTTCTTGCAATTTCTACTTAAACAACGACCAGTATGAAGGTTTTCCTTAGGGTTTCGTTTGTGGTAGAGGAAGTATAATAGTATTTTACGGGCTTTTGTATAAGTGTAACCTTGGGAATACTACAAGGTATTTGGGCCAAGGTATTTGGGCATTATAACAATACTAGGAGAGTATTTCTATACCTGACAAGGGTATTATCGAAAACAACTAGGCTAGGGGGTACCCATGGCTACACCTCGAGGGGATACTTTCGGCTAGGCTAGGGAGGGGCCTCGTAGAACCACTTAGGCTAGAGGGGAGAGGGTGTTGGGCGAAAAGCTCGAGAGAGGAGGATTTTTCAAGACTTAGAACAATTTAGGATGAAGAAGTTCATCAGCTTAGAGGGTATTTATAGGTCAAGCCATGGCGACCAATGGCGAATCACTCAGTGTAAAGGCGAGTGTAGGGCTAGATTTCAACCATGTGTACCTTATCCATCTACCACGCAACTTGCAAAATATCCTGCCTACTACACGAGACCCAATCGTCGATATTGCGTCGAGCCTTCGATGTGAGGTGACACATGTCACTCCGTTGGTCCAAAATGTTCGTCTCTCGGAAAAATCCAAAAATTATTATTGACATGGCGGAATTTTCCCTCGGCGTAATGGAAGCGTTTAGTCGAAAAAGCGACTCCTTTTGGTAGTTATGCACAAATTCGAACCTATGCCTGCCTTAAGGCTCAAATTGTATCGTGCGCCCTCGCGTACATCTTATGGAAATCTGGTATAACACGTATAGTAGAAAGTACCTTGTGTGTATAACAGTTGTGTTGGTTTGTGATAGCCTTGTAATACTTTCTTGTTGATTGATAAATAAACATGCTAGGATGCTACGTGTGATAGTATCTTGTGATGTTAGTGTAAAGGGGTTTTCCGCCATTGCGCTTAAAGTTGTTTGACTATCGGTAGTTATGTTGGTATTGTACCGCTCGCCTTGACTTATTTAGGGGTTAAAGGCGCCTCCGTGCGGGGTAGACTCGGTGATGCAGGACCGTGATTCGAGGAAATACCTCATGCGGGTCGAGGATCCATGCGGAACTCTGGGAGTTCGGGTTAGTTTGCGGCCGCGTGGTCATGCGGTCTCTGTGGCCGTGCGGTGCGGGTCGGGGCGATGCCGAGAGTAGCTACCCTCGATGCGGGGTTACATACCTATGCGGGCCTATATGAGTGGCCTATGCGGACTACGGGAGTCGAGTTAGGCTTGCATGGTGATCTGCAGGCGGTGGCCTGCTTGATCATTCGCGACCTAGAAAAGACTATTCTGATTTACCTATTGTTGCTCTTGTTTATGATATGGAACTGTAATGCGGTTACCTTGGTTGTTTCATACATACTTGCAAGCGATTTTAAAATGATATGTTTTCATTTAAGTACTTTCTGATTTCACATACTTAGTACTGTTATGCTTGACCTCCTTGAAGCTGCGTTAAATGCGCGAGTTGAAATACGCGATCGTTGATCCTAGTTCTCGGGGTCCTGATTCGTATGGGAAGTTCAGTTTCTCGGAGGCTTATCGTGGTATAGTCCCTGTCGTTGTAGGTATTTACATTGGTATGGCGGGGCCACTGTCCGCCATTGTCGTATCATTCTTAGAAGTGCATGTGAAATCTTGTTGTGGCGAGTTGTAATGGGATATAGCGTTGGTTGCAAAATTGATTTATATATATCGTAAGAAAGTTTTCTCAAATTCTTGTTTCTTACTTCTTAATATTTTCATGTCTTGTTTATGTTCATTGATTACTGCGATGTTGTATCACTAGGGTGCGGGGTAAGGCACGATCACGGGCGAGTTAGTCGTGACAAAAAGTGGTATCGAGCGATTAATCCTCGGAAAGTGTCTGAGCAAGTATCGATGAAGTCTTGATTATCGGTGTGTTGTGCACCACGCGATGTCGAGGAGGCTATAGGATATTTAGGGTTGGTTTCTATTCTTCTCACTCTGAATCGTGCCTTAGATTGTGTTGTAAGTTGGACCTCTCACGTATTTCTTTTCCTTCAGATTTATGCCTCGCGTAGGGCAAACCGGGCCGGGAGAGCAAGCGATCGAGGAGGCTGCAGTAGAGTTGAGAGGTTCTGAGGGCAGGCCAACCATCGCTGAGTTAGGTGCCGTTCGGGAGTTATGCTACGTCGCGGCCCAGAGTTTGCGGCGGCGGCGATTCCCTCTGCGGCCACGACATTTGAACATACGTTCCACGGCCGGAAGCAGAGAATATAGATTGCGAAAAGACAACCTGATACTAGCTATGGATTTGGCTACGGAAGCATGCCGATGTCTGCGAGTCTTGATGAATATCTTAGAAAGGGTTGTGCGAGTAATTCTTGATTAGGCTTGAGCATGGCACGGTGCGGGCTTGTGCGCGGCGTAAAGCGTAGAGATCGGCGGGTTGAAGGATAGCGAGAAGAGGGCGAGCGGTGAGTCGCTAGTAACTTTTGAAATGATCGCCTCGCGTGAATAGATTATGCACGTCCGCGGTCGAGAAGGTCCTCGCGAGGTTGAGGACATTGGGGTATCGGGAGTTGGTGAGCTCGAGCTTAGGTTCACGGCTGCGTAGGTTCGGCCCGGCCGGATTGAGTTTTCCCGGTATTCCATGTGTGAGGCGTCGTCGAGAATGTCATCTTTTAGTTAGTGCTTGTTTTACTACGGCCGTCGAGTCGATGTCGAAGAGTGTCGCGTAGGAGGACTTAGCCTTGAGGATCGATGGGTAGTCGTCACCGCCCAGCTATCGCCTACGAGCGGGTTTGATTAGAATGACTTAAGGGAGTGGAAGCGGTGAATCTGAGTTTATCCTTAACCTACAGAGATTAGTAGCGTATGATGAGATGAGTATATCTTAAGTGCTATGTTACGATGGCGATGTGTAATTTGTGATTAGAAATCATGGATTCGATGTAGGGAAGATTGGGGATAGAAAGTGTGAGCCTTAGAGTGTTATACGTAGAGACGCTTAGAGGTAAGGCCGTCAGGAGTAAAAGATGTATTGTTTATGTTTGACCGCTTATAGGAGTGCATAGTGCACGTGAGTTATGTTGTGGGATAAGTCACGAGAAGTGTGGAATGAAAGAGGGTAGTTGAGCTAAGAAGGCCGCTAGGTTTTAAATAGCGTGATTAGTGGCGTTTTTCGGTTCGGGAGCTAATGTCTTGCGGCGTTCGGGTCGGGTTGAGGCCGCGTTGCGGGTCAACCAGCGGCTTTGTATGGTGGTGGGTCGGTTGTGGTGGTCCGCTTGTGCTAGAGTCATAAGGGTGTTTGGCCCGAGTTTAGTTAACCGTGACGACCGTGGATGCGTTCGACCGATGGTCGGGCGAGGAAGTCCGTCTTGTCTTAGCAAAAACCGTTTACTCGGCGGTGTTGATTTATCGAAAGGTTGTAAGGCTGCGGGGTGCCTAACTTTACCTTATGGCGACAGTGGAGCCTAAGTGCGGCTGTTTTTGTTTACGGAAGTTTTACCAAGCGGGGTTAAGAACTTCGAGGTGAGTCTCGAGAATCGCGTTCGCCTCGGGCGGTGTGTGAATTTGAGGGTAGTTGTAGGGATTGTTGTCTCTGTGGAGAGTGTTTAAGCTACCATTTCGGTGTTCGGATGTCGCCTTATGAAGCCTTGTAGGCGGATGTGTAAATCGCCGTCGATTGGTTCGATATTGGCAAGATTGAGATAGTTGGTTCGAGCTTGTTCCGGTATGTGGATAGGAGTAAAGCTTGTCTAGAAGAGGTTAGCGGCTCGGAGAAATCGTGCGGATAATCGGCGGCGCTTAAAGTTCGAGTTGATGGTCGGTCTTCTTGAAAGTACCACCGGGTTGGGTGTGAGTTTTGGAAAGCGGAGGAATTGCCGAGTTACTTTGGGCCACGAGTTCATGTGAAGAATAGGCGGGTTGCCTATATGTTAGCTTTTGCCGTCAGACTTAGGAGGCAATACGTCCGATCTTTCGTATTGTTATGATCGGAAAGTAGATCCGTCAGTGTTCCAGTTAATGATGACCGCGTTAGAGATAGTAACCGAGTTTTGGAAAGCGCGATGTCGAGAAATGTGGTAAGAGTTGAGTGTCACGGCGACCTCGGGGATCGCATGCGGCCGGTACCATTTGTTAGGTCGCGGGTGACACTAGAACCTCGCGGCAAAGTGACAAAAGTGGTATCACGGCGAGTAAAGGGAGAAGCGAGCATGTATTGCGGCGAGAGATGTGACCATTTCTTTTGTATGGAGAAAGTGCGAAGGAATTATATTTTAGACCGCTTGGATGGGAGGCGTTTGTGATGTTAGAGGTGTTCCTCGTGGACTTGGATGTAAGAATTTGCGCGAGATGTTTACGTGGCGGTGTGGCGAGGATCGTTCTGCGTAAGTATAGTAGTGAAGACTATCTTTGGCGCGCGTTTGGTTGAGACTTAGAAGGAACATTGGGACGAATGTTTCTAAGGAGGAAGAATGTTATACCGTATTTCGGTATGTATGCGTGGGGCGTGCGTAGAAAAGTTTGGACTTTAAAGTGGCTTGGCGATTTATTTTTGTGCACAACACCCGATTAAGTCGTTTTTGACAAAACATTTACCACGACTTTCGTAGGAAAATTCCAGCTATGTCGTTTCAATTTTGCGGATTTTTAGGAAGCGAAACATTTTGGACCAACAAGAGGAGACAACGTCACCTCTCATTGGATAGGCTTGGGCGGTCAAGGGTGGAGCGATTTGGGTGGGTTTTGTCAAGTAGTAGGTAGGATATTTTGGTGGTAGATGGATAAGGTGTACTTGGATGAATCCACTTGCTTGCCTTGCACTTGGCGTGATCTTGGCCGTTGGTTGGCCTTTGCTGAACATAAATACCCCCTTTGGAAGACTTAACCCGTCCATTCCAAATAATTCCTAAGTGTTAAAATCCTCCTCCTCCCCTTTGTGTTGAGTTCGTGAGCCCTCTCCCCCAGGCGAGAGTACCCACAGTGGGGTAAGTAGAGGGTATACACCACTCGCTTATGGTGCTAGCCAGTGGGGTACCCACTAACCTAGTTGTTTTCGTATAAATACCCTCATCTTGGTAGAAATACTCTCAAAAGTATTGTTACTATACCCAAATACCTTGGCCACTTATACCTTGTAGTATTCGAGTTATACTTATACTAAAAGCCAGTAATACTATTATACTTCCGTCGGTCACAGAAACCACAGGAAAATCGCCCTGGTTAGTTGGATTAGTGTAGAAGTTGGTTAGAACTTCTAAGGGTAGTTTGGAGCGGGTCGGAGCGCACGGAGTTGGAGCTAACCCTTGTTCAGGATCGACATTTAAACTCGGATAATTTTGGGCTTATCGAGGTAAATATTCTTGTCCTATTGTAATTGGAAATTACATGTTATTAGAATATATAGTTGAAGTATACTATATATAGGCGAGCGTAGTTAGCGGCAATGTCTTTTGACTTAAGCACGAATAATTAGAAACCTTTTGAAAGAAAGTCTTGACTGTAATTACATAGGGCGTATTCTGATAGACTTGTGTAGCTTTTACGTGAGGTAGAATTGTGCGTCCGGATTAGGCGTATAACCCCAGGTTGGCTTGGTAGCGGCCAGATAGAGAGGAGGAGATTTCTGACTGTTGCGAGGGGAGGTCTTGCCGAATTTTACGTAGAATGTTCTGATTAGACACAGATGTTAATAAAGCGCCTTGTGGCCTTATAGGTTGAAGTACCGTGCGTGGCGCGATCGCGGCAGGAGTAGCCGGCGGTTTGAGGTACTTGGAGCGTTTTGCTATTAGTCGATAATCGTCGCGAGGTATGTGAACCTCTTCCTACCTTTTCTAGCATGATATGTGTATAACTATGTAATGCGGTAGGCGTCGTGTGTTAAGCGTATTTGATTGGTTTGAAACATAAAGTGTTATAAGCTTTATGGGAAGTTGGTTATACGACTTTATGTAAGTAAGAAAATGCTTTATGGTTTTAAAAGGTAAGCGGTTGACTTATAAGCGACTTAATGTGTAATAATAAAGAATCTTGATGTATTTCAAAAGAATCTTTGAATCATTTTTAACAGAAGAATAATACTTGGTTTTGAAAACATAAGAGTTATACTAGCTTTATGGAAAGTTAGGTATAACGTCTTAAGAATGGTAAAATGAATGGTTTATTGATTTTAAAAGTTAAGAGACTTGATCTTAAAGGATAAGAGACTTAACTTGTTTTACTTAGTAATTAACATTTTGTTAAAATGTTGTAAAACCTCGTTCGCGAGTAATGAGTACTTGATTTTAAAAGCAATAATGTTTCTTGATTTAGAAAATCAGAATAAGTATCGAACAAACCACAGCAGCGCTAATAAAGGGAAATGTTTTGACTAATAATGTATTAGTAAAACCAGTAGAAACTTCCATCTGCATAGAAACTAAGATGAGACAAAATGATGTTACATTTCTAGATCATTTGCTTAAATAAGATTGTTATAAACAAGAATAACCTACTCACGTATTAGACATATGTTTCTCACATTGCTTTTAAGGGAGAATTATATCATTAAGTGATTAAAATTATGAACTACGAAACCTTTCGAAAATGAGAAACTTGAGTAATTGAAATTAGGCAAACTTGAAACATTTAGAAAGAATGTTGT
Organism: Przewalskia tangutica; assembly: GCA_029844215.1. Lineage (NCBI taxonomy): Eukaryota > Viridiplantae > Streptophyta > Magnoliopsida > Solanales > Solanaceae > Przewalskia > Przewalskia tangutica. The sequence goes on from CM056737.1 coordinate 12,419,091, forward strand.
TACTTGATTTCTGAAGAGAAGTGTTTTGATTTACTTGAAAAGATAATCACTCTATTTTCATATACTACGGGTATTGTGTGACTTTTGTAAGCGTAGCGTATCTTTTAAAGAGTTAATGTATGAAATACTTTGGGGATAAAAACCGAACTTGTTGACATATAGTAGAAAGTACCTTGTGTGTATAACTTGATTGTGTTGGTTTGTGATAGCCTTGTAATACTTTCTTGTTGATTGATAAATAAACATGCTAGGATCTCGTGTGTTAGTATCTTGTGATGTTAGTGTAAAGGGTTTTCCCATTGCGCTTAAAGTTGTTTGACTATCGGTAGATTATGTTGGTATTGTACCACTCGCCTTGACTTATTTCCGGGGGTTAAGCGCCCTCCGTCGGGGTAGACTTCGGTGATGCAGGACCGTGATTGAGAATACCTAAATGCGAGTCGAGGATCCGTGCGGAACTACGGGAGTTCGAGTTAGTTTGCGGCCCTTGTGGTAAATGCGGTCTCTGTGGCGTGCGGATGCGGGTCGGGGCGATGCCGAGTAGCTACCCTCGATGCGGGGTTACATACCTATCGCGGGCCTATATGAGTGGCCTATGCGGACTCACGGGAGTCGAGTTAGGCTTGCGTGGTGATCTACGAGCAATTGGCCTGCCCGATCATTCGCGACCTAGAAAAGACACATTCTGATTTACTATTGTTGCTCTTGTTTATGATATGGCACTATGCGGTTACCTTGGTTGTTTCATACATACTTGCAAAACCGATTTTAAAATGATATGTTTTCATTTAAGTACTTTCTGATTTCACATACTTGGTACTGTTATGCGACCTCCGGGGGCTTGTTATACCTGTATTTCCGGTGTATGCGTGGGGCGTCGTAGAATTTTTGAAGCTTAAGTAGGCAGCGATTTTCACTTTGTTGACACGCGATTAGAGTCGTTTTTGTGAAAGCGTTTCCACGACTTTCGTGGGAAAATTCCGGCTATGACTTTTTTTATTTTGCGGATTTTTCAGAGGCGAAACATTTTGGACCAACAAGAGGCGACAACTTGTCACCTCTCATTGGAGCACCTTAGGCGGTAATAGTGGTGGCGAAAGTATGGCCATTATGGTCTAGGAGTTGGTAGGATATTTTGTGTTAGTTGGCTAGTGTGCACTTGGCGAGATCTTGGCCTACCTTGCTATGCACTTGGCGAGATCTTGGCCGTTGGTTGGCCTTGGCGTCTATAAATACCCAGCCTTTGGAAGACTAATTCATCCATAAATTTGCCTAAGTCTTGAAAGCTCTCCTTCTCCCTTTGAGTGTTGAGTTCGGAGAGGCCTCCCTCTCTCTGAGGCCTTGGCGAGGGTACCCCACTCTAGTGGTGCTAGCCGTGGGGTACCCACTGCCTAGTTGCTTTCGTATAATACCCCCTTTGTGGTGTAGAAATACTCTCGAAAGTATTGTTATAATGCCCAATACCTTAGCCTTTACCTTGTTGTATTCAAAGTTACCTCTGTCGTAGAGCCAGGAAATACTACCTTTTGTCTTTTTGTCTCAAGCCAGAAACCTAAGGAAATCTTCATAGTTGGTTGAAGTATTTAAGTAGAAGTTGGTTAGAACTTCTAAGGAGTTGTTTGGGGCGCGGAGTTAGGCTAAGCGTTGCTCGGGAGCGACGTTAAACTAGGATAATTTTGGGCTTATCGAGGGTAATATCTTGTCCTTATTGTAATTGGAAATTACATGTTGTTTGATTATATAGTTGAAGTATACTATATATAGAAGCGAGCGTAGTTATCGGCAATGTCTTTTGACTTAAGCTGAATAATTAGAAACCTTTTGAAAGAAAATCTTGTTGTAATTACATAGTGTATTCTGATGAACTTGTGTAGCTTTCTTTGTGTAGTAGAATCGTCCACGTCCGGTTAGACGTGCAACCCCCCCCTGGTTGGCTTGGTAGTCGGCCTCGATAAATGAAGAGATTTCTGTTATTTGCGGGGAGAGTCTTTGCGAATTTTACGTAGAATGTTCTACGATAAGATCTAAATGTTAATAAAGCGCGCGTGGCCTTATAGGTTGAAGTACTACGTGTGGCGCGATCTACTTGGCAAGGTAGTAGGCGTTTGGAAGTACTTGGGCGTTTTGCTATTAGTCGATGCTCGTCGCGAGGTATGTGAACCTCTTCCTATCTCTTCTAGCGTGATATGTGTGACTATGTAGTGCGGTGAGCGTCATGTGCTAAATGTATTTGTTTTGTTTAGAACATAAAGTGATATAACGTCTTTATGGGAAGTTGGTTATAACAGCTTTATGTAGGTAGAAAATACTTGTGGTTTTTAAAAGGTAAGTGATTTTAACTATAACTGGCTTGTTATGTGATAATAAAGAACTTGAAGTATTTCAAGATTTTGAATCATTTTGAAAGAAAGCGTAATACTTGGGTTTTTGAAAACTTAGAGTTATACTAGCTTTATGGGAAGTTAGGTATAGCGGCTTAGAATGTTTCTTGATTTGGAAATCGAATGTGTATCGACAAACCACTGCGTCGATAAAGGAAATGTTTTGAATAATTAAGCATTATTAAAACCGGTAGAAACTTCCATTATGGATAGAAGCTAAGATGAGACAAAATGATATTTCCTAGATCATGTTCTTTGTAATAAGATTGTTATAGACAAGAATATCCTACTCGCGTATAAGGCTTATCTTTCTCAGATTGTTTAAAGGAGAATTATATTCTTAAAAGTATAAGACTATGAACTACAAAACCTTTTAAAATAAGAAAGCGGAACATTTGAAATTAGAGCAAACTTGGGCGTTTGGATAATAATGTTGTTACTTGATTTTACAAAGATAAGTGTTTTGATTTACTTGAAAGATAATCACTCTATTTTCATATACTACGGGTATTGTGTGACTTTTGTGTAAATGCGTATCTTTTAAAAGTTAATGTATGAAGTACTTTGGGGATAGAAACCGAACATGTTGACATATAGTAGAAAGTACCTTGTGTGTATAACTTGATTGTGTTGGTTTGTGATAGCCTTGTAATACTTTCTTGTTGATTGATAAGTAAATGTGCTAGGATCTTCGTGTGTTAGTATCTTGTGATGTTAGTGTAAAGGGTTTTCCTCCTCATTGCGCTTAAAGTTGTTTGACTATAGTAGTTATGTTGGTATTATACCACTCGCCTTGACTTTTAGGAGGTTAAGGCGCCTCCGTCTGGGGTAGACTCGGTGGTCTAGTGACCTATGATTCGAGAATACCTGCGTGCGGGTCGGGGCCTATGCGGGCTCACGAGAGTTCGAGGTTAGTTTGCGTCCTTTATGGGCATGCGATTACATGTTATCACGACGAACGGGCGTGGCCAGTGCCCCGGGCACCCAGTAGACATACGTCGAGTAATCGTAGGAACATAAAGACAATACATGAAACGATGTAATAAAACGATGAAATAAGAAGGCGGTAACAAAGCGGTTACCTTGGTATATCTATAAATAGCAACTTTTTCAACATGAGCAGTTTAATCCTTTTTACAAACCACCTTGCCGCGGTACTACGGACCTCTAAGAATGATACGACAACAATGGCGGGACGGGGCGCCAAGCCACGAATGTAAACACTTTACGGCGGCGGGGACTATACCTGATAAGCCTCGGAAAGCGGAGCTTCCCCCAATGGCTGTGACCACGAGAGCTAGGATCAGCGGTTGGTTTACCTCGACTGCGGCGTGAGCGGCCCCAGGAAGTCGATTACACAGTGCGGGTATGTGAAGCGAAAATACATCGTAAATGAAATCATAGCGATCATATAAGCGAGAGACATGTATGATAGCAAACTACGATTTACAACAAGCGATTATGTCAAGTTAGGGACTCGCGCCTCGAGTCATCACTCAAGTATAACAATGGGTCTCGGGCCCGACATCAATCATGCGTGGAATACCTTCAGCTGCCGTGATCTATGATATAAAGCACGAACACACGTGAACACGGGTCCCACTGTGTCATAATAAAAGCTGTGCGGGGTGAAATGCGAAGGCATGGCCGAGCCACTAAAACCCACAGTACCAGCGAGGTCATGAAGCGTATCATAAGATCTGTCTGGCCGTCGCGTGATCAAAGGCGGCGCTTGCCCGCATGATATCAATATGCAGCGTCTAACCACGGAACTCCGCGACTCCGCATAGGCCAATCTCATCGGCCGCAGAGGTATTCCGCGTCGGGTAGCTACTCCCGGCGTCGTCACGGACCGCGATCGCGTGGCCCGTGGACGCGTACCCGTAAGGCGTACACTAACACGGAACTCGTAGCTCCGCATAGGCCGGGACTGCGTAGGTATTCTCGAATCATAGGTCCATCGACCGCTGAGTCTACCCGCGTCGGAGGCTTAACCCGGAATCGTCTCGAGATGAATGCCGCGATACTATCATAACGGTGATAGTTAATAAGCGCAATCGAGAAACCCCTTGCTGAAACATCACAAGATACTAACACCGTAGCATCCCAACACGTTTACTTATCAGCGCAATCAAGAAAGTATTACAAGGCTATCACAAACCAATACAATCAAGTTGTTCACACAAAGTACCTTCTTATATGATTAACAAAATCGGGTTTTTATCCCCAAAGTACTTCATACATCAACTCTTTCAAAGATCGTTACTTTCCGATGTCACCTGATACGTAGTATAAAATAGAGTGACTATCCTTTAAAGTAAATCAATTACTTCTCTTTGTAAAATCAAGTAGCAACATTCTTTTCCAATGATCAAGTTTGCCTAATTTCCAATGTTCAAGTTTCTCGTTTTAGAAAGGTTTAGTAGTTCATAGTCTTATTCATTTGAGAATATAATTCTCCTTAAAACTATCGAGAAACATAAGTCTTATATGTGAGTAGGATATTCTTGTTTATAACAATCTTATTACTGACCGTGATCTAGGAAATATCATTTTGTCTCATCTTAGCTTGTATGCGGATGGAAGTTTCTCGGTTTTAATAATACTTAATTAGTCAAACATTTCCTTTTATTAATCTTTGCGATGGTTTGTCGATACGTTACGATTTCGAAATCGATAAAACATTCTTAAGCCGTTATACCTAACTTCCCGTAAAGCTAGTATAACTCTTAAGTTTTTCAAAACCAAGTAGTACTTCTTCTTTCAAAATGATTCAAAAATCTTTTGAAATACTTCAAGTTCTTTATTAACACATAACAAGCGATTATAGTTCAAATCGATTACCTATTAAAAACCACGTGTATTTTCTTACCAACATAAAGTATTATAACCAACTTAAGTAAAGTCGTTATAACACTTTATGTTTTAAACAATCACGTACATTTAGCACGCGTATCGCTAGTACTACATAGTTCACACATATCATGCTAGAAGAGATAGGAAGAGGTTCGCATACCTCGCGGCGATTATCGACTAATAGCAAAAGCGCTCAGTACCTCAAACCGCGGTACTCACTAAGCCGAGTAGATCGCGCACGTAGTACTTCCGCCTATAAGGCCACAGTGACTTATTAACATAAGGTCTCTTCGTAGAACATTCTCTGAAAATTCGGCACCTCCCCGTGACGTAAAACTCCTCCTCTATCGGTAGGCTACCAAGCCGACGGAGGTTATACGTCTAACCACTAGCAGTGCAATTCTACTCGCGGTACTCTTGCACTCTTTATGTCTGACCTAAGTAATTCTGATTCGGTAATCTTCTTTAAATTCGGGCTTAAGTGCGAGACATTGCAGTAAGTATTATTTAGGCTTAAGTCAAAAGACATTGCCAATAAGCTACGTTCGATTACATATATAGTATGCTTGACTATATATTCTAACAATATGTAATTTCCAATTACAATAGAGGACAAGATATTTACCTCAATAAGCCCATAATTATCCAAGTATAAAGTCGATCACGGGCAATCGTTTAGCTCGACTCAGCGCTCGACCAGCTCTAAACCACCCTTAGAAGTTCTAACCAACACACAATACTCGAATGGACTATGGAAATTTTCCTAGGGTTTCGGTTTTGTATTGTGAGTATAATAGTATTTTATGGGCTTTTCGTATAGGTATCCTTAGAATACTACAAGGTATATGGCTAAGGTAATTTGGGCATTATAACAATACTTTTGAGAGTATTTCTACCAAGAGGGGGGGTATATATACGAGACAACACCACGAGGGGGTGTATACCTCGGCCTACCCACTAGGGGTACTCTCGGCGAGGGTGGGAAGGGTACTCTCGGCTAATCCTCAAAAGGGGTCGAGGCCGCGAACAACATGAAGGTAGGGGGAGGGTTGCGAAGACTTAGAACATTTTAGGATGAATAAGTCTTCCAAAGGGGGTATTTATAGTCAAGCCAAGGCGACAGTGGTCAAGATCTAGCGAAGTGCTATGCAAGTGTAGGGCCAATCATGCCAAGTGCACCTTATCCATCTACCCACGAAATATCCTACCAACTGCTTGACAAAACTCACCCAAATCGTCCAAGCTTGAGCCCACTCCATTGATGAGAGGGTGACAAGTGTCGCCTGCCGTTGGTCAAAATGTTTAGTCTCTCGGAAAAATCCATAAAAATAAGAAATGACATGGCGGAAATTCCCTACGAAGGCGTGAAAGCGTTTGCGAAAAAGCGACTCTAGCAGGGTGTTATGCACAAATAAAATTCGGCGAGCACTTTCAAGGCACAAAGCTTTTCTCGTCGTCCCGCGTCACGTACTGCGGAAATCTGGGGTATAACATTCTCCTCCTAGAAACATTCGTCCGAATGTTCCTTCTAAATCTCAAAACAAGCGCGCGATATAGTCTTCACTCTTATACTTACGAGAACAATCTGCCACACGCTTTGTACGAAACACCAGCGCACATACTTCTATCTAAGCCCGAGGAAAACACCTCTAATCATCACCACAAAACACTTCTCAGGTCTAAAATATACTTCCTTCGCACGCTTCTCTTTACAAAAAGAAATGATCACCTCTATGCTGCCATACATGCTCGCTTCTCTCTTTACTCGTCGTAGATACCGCTTTGTCACTTTGCGAGCGTTAACCTACCGAGCGACCCAACAAATGGTACCACTTTTGTCAACTTTGTGCGAGCCTTGCTCGGCGACCGACAAATGGTGCCAGGGCTGCGTCACGATCCACGAGGATGTCGTATACTCGAACTCTTTCCACGCTACGATCTTGCCGGTTTCCAAAACTGGGAGTTACTATCTCTAACGTGGTCGTCATTAAGCGGGAACACTCTGGATGGATCTTGATATTTCCCGAACATCACAATCTGAAAGGCCGGACCTTTGCCTCCTGCGTCGGACGGCAAATGCTAACATATAGGCAACCCGGCCTATCCTTCACGTGAACTCGCAAAGGCCCAAGTAACTCGGGCTAAGTTCCCTCTGTTTTTCAAAACTGCGTCGCACCCAGCAGGGGTGGTACTTTCAAGAAGACCGGCCGTCGACTGAACTCTAAGCAATCGCCGATTATCCATACGATTCCTACGGTGCCGAACCTCTTCTAGACAAGCTTCTCACTATCCGATCTGTGGAACAAGCTGAACATTTATGCGAACCTTGCCAACATCGAACCAATCGACGGACAACTTACACTTCCGCCCTTACAAGGCTTCATAGGCGATATCAGAACACCGAAATGGTAGATCAAACACTACCTCCACGAGGAGACAACAATCCCGCGCTATCACGAAATCAAACAACGGCCCGGGCGAATGCGGTCTGAGACTACTGAGTTCCTAACCTGCTGGTAAACTTTTGAAAGCGAATATAGCCACGACACGGGCTTCCTGCGACATAAGGTGAAGGTAGGCACCCGTCTGACCTTTCAACCGCGGATAACTCAACACGGTAGAGTAGCGGTCGAGCGAAGAACACGATGGGCTGCCCGTCGACCCGACCACGGTCGAATAAATCCACGAACTCGTCTGTTGGTTAGCGAACATGGGCCTAACACCCTCGTGACCCTACCACAAGGCGGGACCACCGCCGCCGACCTACCACCAAACTGCGGCGGGTTGACCCATAGCGTGGCCTCGGCAGGCGTGGCGCGCGTCATACTAGCTCCCGACGGAACAATCTCGCTAATCACGTTCACGAAAACCTGGCGGTCTTCTTAGCTCGACTACCCTCTTTCATTCCACACTACTAGGGACTGTCCCAACATAACCACGTGCGCTATGCACTCAGATAAAGTCAAACATAACACTACACCTTTTTCTCGAGATGGCCTCACCTCTAAGGTCTCTACGTATAAAGCTCTAAGGCTCGCACTTTCTCTATCCCCCAAAATCTTACTCGGTTAAACAACCGTGATTTCAAATCACAACTAACACCTTGCTATCGAACATAGCACCTAAGGTATACTCGCTTATCACCTATACAAAACTCTAGAGGTTAAGGATAGATCTATGTCTCTTCTTCACTCCCCCAGTCGTTCTAATCAAACCTGCCCGTAGGTGCGCATAGCTAAGGAGATGACGAACTACCCAGATCTGAAGGCTAAGTCCTCCGAGGACACTCTTTCGACAACGGACCACGGCGGTCGAGTGCAACCGTACCGACTAAAAGGCGACATTCCACAGGATGGCGCACGCCGCGATGTGAACAACGAGAAAAAGCGAATCGGATGTTTGGAACCTCGTGTAGGCGTGAGCGGAAGCTGCGGAGCTCGACCAACTCCGCGTACCGAGCGTCCACGAAATTCGTGGAGGACCTCTGTTGCTGGTGGATGTGCATAATCTAATCTTGGTGAGGCGACTCGCCTCAAAAGTTACTAAAGGACGCTTCTTTGCTATGGCCTCTTACGGTGTCGCCGTTAACATGCGATCTCTGCGTCTCGGCTGCTGCGCATGGCCCGTACGAGGCCATGCTCGAGCCTGGCGAAGAATTACTCTTGCCTGACCTGCTTTTAGATAGTCCTCAGGACTCGCGGTACATCGGTATACTCTCTGGTAGCCAAATCTATAGCTAATGTGAGTGTCGCCTCTTTGCAATCTAAATTCTGTTCGATGCGTGGGCGAAGGTTCATATATCATGGCGATGAGGGACTGCCATTGCCGTGCCAAACTCTCTTTGGGGCTAGTGGCGTCGCGAAATCCCGAATGAAGCACTACCCTAGGTAAAGGTGGGCTGTGCCTCGCGACCCCTCTGAACTCTACTCGCGGCTCCTCGTTGCCTTGCCTCACTGGGCCGGGTTGCCTACGCGGAGCATAGCGGTAAGGGAAAGAAATCGTCGGAGGTGCAACACAGCACGGCTCTAAGGCCGCGATCTCGAGTGAGAAGAATGAAACCAATCCTAAATACCTATAGCCTCACGATTATTGGTGTGGTGCGACGCGCGATGTCGAACTCTGGATGCGATGCGTAGACAACTTTCAGAGATTAAGCGCTCGATACCACTTTGTCACGACCGAACCGGGCGTGGCCAGTCTTACCGGGCACCCAGTAGACATCATCAGTGTCGGCGGAACATAAAGACAATACATAAAACGATTGTAATAAGGCGGTGAAATAAGAAGGCAGGCTAACCAAAAGCGGTTACCTTGGTATATCTATAAATAGCAACTTTTTCAACATGAGCAGTTTAATCGCTTTTTACAAACCACGCCCGATTACTACGGACCTCACAGAATGATCGACAACAATGGCGGGACGGGGCCATGAGCCACAGATGTAAACCTTTACGGCGGCGGGGACTATACGATAAGCCTCGGAAGCGGGCTTCCCAAGCTGAAAGCGTGACCACGAGGCTAGGATCAGCGGCGGTTTTACCTCGACTGCGGCGTGAGCGGCCCCGAAGGAGTCGATCTGCCAGTGCGGGTATGTGGCGAAAATACATCACGTAAATGAAATCATAGCGATCATATAAAGCGGGAGACATGTATGATAAGCAAACTACGATTTACAACAAGCGATTATGTCAAGTTAGGGACTCACGCCCTCAGTCGTCACTCAGTATAATGATGGGTCTCGGGCCCGCGACATCAATCATGCGTGGAATACCTTCGCCAGCTGCTGGCGATCTATGATATAAAAGCACGAGGAACAGCATGAACACGAGTCCGCTGTGTCATAATAAAGCTATGCGGGGTAAATGCGAAGGCATGGCCGACTACTAAAAACCCACGGTACCAACAAGGTCATGAAGCGTATCATAAGATCTGTCTAGGCCGTCCACATGATCAAAGTGCGGCGCGCGCGATATCGATATCTGCGTCTAACCACCGGAACTCCGCGACTCCGCGTAGGCCAATCTCATCGGCCGCGTGAGGTATTCCCGCGTCGAGGGTAGCTACTCCCGGCGTCGTCACGAACCGCGATCGCGTGGCGCGTGGACGCGTGCCCGTAAAGGGCGTGCGCTAACACGGAACTCGTAGCTCGCGCATAGGCCGGGACTGCGTGAGGTATTCTCGAATCATAGGTCCATCGACCGCTGATCTACCCGCGTGGAGGCGGCAACCGGAATCATCTCGAGATGAATGCCACAATCTTATCATAACGGTGATAGTTAATAAGCGCAATCGAAACCCGCCGCTGAAACATCACGAGATACTAACACGTAGCATCCCGACACGTTTACTTATCAGCGCAATCAAGAAAGTATTACAAGGCTATCACAAACCAATACAATCAAGTTGTTCACCTGAGGTACCTTCTATATGATTAACAAAATGGGTTTTTATCCCCAAAGTACTTCATCATCAACTCTTTAAAAGATCGTTACTTTGCGATGTCACCATGATACGTAGTATAAAATGAAGTGACTATCCTTTTAAAGTAAATCAATTACTTCTCTTTGTAAAATCAAGTAACATTCTTTTCCAATGATCAAGTTTGCCTAATTTCCAGTGTTCAAGTTTCTCGTTTTAGAAAGGTTTAAGTAGTTCATAGTCTTATTCATTTGAGAATATAATTCTCCTTAAAACTATCGAGAAACATAAGTCTTATATGTGAGTAGGATATTCTTGTTTATAACAATCTTATTCACAGACCGTGATCAGGAAATATCATTTTGTCTCGTCTTAGCTTACATGCGGATGGAAGTTTCTCTTGGTTTTAATAATACTTAATTAGTCAAAACATTTCCTTTTATTAATCTTTGCGGTGGTTTGTCGATACGTTCGATTTCGAAATCGATAAAACGTTCTTAAAGCGTTATACCTAACTTCCCGTAAAGCTAGTATAACTCTTAAGTTTTCAAAAACCAAGTAGTACTTAACCTTTCAAAATGATTCAAAAATCTTTTGAAATACTTCAAGTTCTTTATTAACACATAACAAGCGATTATAGTTCAAATCGGTACCTTTTAAAAACCACATGTATTTTCTTACCAACGTAAAATTTGTTATAACCAACTTCCCGTAAAGTCGTTATAACAACTTTGTATTTTAAATAATCACGTACATTTAGCACGTATGCGTCTACCGTACTACATAGTTCACACATATCATGCTAGAAGAGATAGGAAGAGGTTCACATACCTCGCGGCGATTATCGACTAATAGCCAAAGCGCTCAGTACCTCGAACACGGCTACTCCTAAGCCAAGTAGATCGCGCCACGCATAGTACTTCGCTTTATAAGGCCCAAGTGACTTATTAACATAAGGTCTCTTCGTAGAACATTCTGAGAAAATTAGCGCATCCCCGTACAGCGTAAAACTCCTCACTATCAGTGACTACGAAGCCAACCGGGGGGTTATCATCTAACCTAGCAGTACAATTCTACTCCCGGTACTCGCTTCAAGTCTCATGTCTGACCCTAAGTAATTACGATTCGATAATCTTCTTTAAATTGAGGCTTAAGTCGCGAGACATTGCCGTAAGTATTATTAGGCTTAAGTCAAAGGCATTTGCCAATAACTACGTTGAGTTCTATATATAGTATACTTCAACTATATATTCTAACAATATGTAATTTCCAATTACTGATAGAGGACAAGATATTTACCTCAATAAGCCCATAATTATCCGAGTATAAAGTCGATCTGGGCAATCGTTTAGCTCGACTCGGCGCTCGACCAGCTCTAAACCACCCTTAGAAGTTCTAACCAACTTCTACACAATACTCCAACGGACTATGGAGATTTTCCTAGGGTTTCGGTTTGTGTAGTGAGTATAATAGTATTTTACGGGCTTTTAGTATAGGTATCCTTAGAATACTACAAGGTATATGGCTAAGGTAATTTGGGCATTATAACGATACTTTTGAGAGTATTTCTACCAAGAGGGGTATATATACGAGACAACACCTGAAGGGGGTGTATACCCCTCGGCCTACCCACTAGGGTACTCTCGGCCAAGGGTGGGGAAGGGTACTCTCGGCTAAGCCTGCACAAGGAGAGGGCGAGAACAACATGAAGGGAGGGAGGGTTTCTAAGACTTAGAACATTTTAGGATGAATAAGTCTTCCAAAGGGTATTTATAGTCTGAAGCCAAGGCGACCAATGGTCAAGATCTGCCAAGTGCTATGCAGTGTAGGGCGAAGATCATGCCAAGTGCACCTTATCCATCTACCCACAAAATATCCTACCAACTACTTGACAAAACTCACCCAAATCGTCCAAGCTTGGCGCGCTCCGTATTGAGAGGGTGACAAGTGTCGCCCTACCGTTGGTCAAATGTTTCGTCTCTCGGAAAAATCCGCAAAAATAAAATGACATGGCGGAAATTCCCTACAGTGTGGAAAGCGTTTAGCGGCGACTCTAGCAAGGTGTTATGCACAAATAAAAATTCGGCCAAGCACAGGCACAAACTTTTCTCGTCGTCCCGTGCGTACATACTGGAAATACGAGGTATAACATATGTGGCCATGCGGTGCGAAGTCGAGCGGATCTTGAGAGTAGCTACCCTCGATCACGGGAATACCTGCATGCGGGCCATTGGGTGGCCTATGCGGGTGCGGGGGAGTTCGAGGCTAAAACGCGCGCGTTAGATCTGCGGGCAAGTGGCGGCTTTGATCATGTGACGGTCTAGACAGTTTCATAATCTGATTTATGACCTTGTTGAGTGCGGTGGGTTTTAGTAGTCGGCTATGCCTTACATGCTTACCCGTGCGGTTTATTATGACCAGTGGGACACGGTGTTCATGTGTACTCTTGAATGTTTTATATCATAGGCTGCGGTGAGAAGGTATTCGCGGGCATGATTGATGTTGTAGGCGTGAGACCCGTATTTTATATTGGGTGATGACTTTGAGGCGTGAGTCACGACTTGATATATTGCTTATTTATTGTGACTGTAGTTTGGTTATCATACATGTCTCACTGCTTTATATAGACTACTATGATTTCATTTCTGATATTTTGATTTCACATACAAATTACTGTTATGCGACCTCGCCGAAGTGCGTTCATCACGCGGTAAAGGTACACTAGTCGTTGATCCTCGCTCACAGGGTCACGATTCGGCGTTTGGGAAGCTCCGTTCCTCGGAGGCTTATCTTAGTATAGTCACCTGTTGTTGTAGGTCTTTACGTTCGAGGTATGGCGAAGCCTGTCGTCGTTGTTATCATATCATTCGTAAGTGCAGTAATCTTGTTGTAGGCGGGGTTTGTAAAAAGGATTATACTGTTGATGTTGAAAGAGTTGTTGTATATATATATATGCCGAAAGGCAATTTTTCCTCAGATTTCTGTTTTGTACTTCATTTGTTTCGTGTATGTGTTTTATGTTCCGATTACTACGATGTTGTATCACTAGGGTGCGGGGTAAGGCACGATCACGGGCGAGTTCGGTCGTAGCGAGTGCGTTAAATACGCGAGTTGTAGTACACGATCGTTGATCCTAGTTCTCGGTCCTGATTCGGCGTATGGGAAGCTCCGTTTCTCGGAGAGCTTATCGATTGGTATAGTCCCACATGTCGTTGTAAGTATTTACATTCGGGGTATGGCGGGGCTGTCACGCCATTATTGTCGTATTATTCTTAGAAGTCTGTAATCTTGTTGTGGCGAGTTGTAATGGGATATAGCGTTCGGTTGCAAATTGATTTATATATATGCCGTAAGGCAAGTTTTCTCGATTCTTTGTTTCTTACTTCTTAATATTTTCATGTCTTGTTTTATGTTCCGATTACTGCGATGTTGTATCACTAGGGTGCAGGGTAAGGCACGATCACGGGCAGGTTCGGTTCGTGACAAGGTATTTGTGGTGTTTACGTGGCCGTGTAGGCGGGATTGTTCTCGTAAGTATAGTAGTGAAGACTATCTTGTGGCGTTTGTTTTGAGACTTAGAAGGAACATTGGACGAATGTTTCTAAGGAGAGAATGTTATGCCCGTATTTCGAGTATGCGTGGGGCGTGCGTGAAAAGTTTGGACTTTAAAGTGGCTTGGCGATTTATTTTTGTTCTGACACCCGATTAGAGTCGTTTTTCGGAAGCGTTTTACACAACTCGGCGTAGGGTAAACTACGGCTATGTCATTTCTAATTTTTGCAGTTTTTAGGAGAGGCGAAACATTTTGGACCAGCGAGAGGCGACACTTGGCACCCTCATTGATGGAAGTGTGGGCGGTAAAGCTTGGGCGAAATGGGTTGGCTTTTGTCAAGTAGTTAGTAGGATATTTTGTGGGTAGATGGATAAGGTACACTTGGGCATATCTTGGCCTACACTTGCACCACGCCAGCTTGATCTTGGCGTTGGTTAGCCGTGGCTTGACTATAAATACCCGCCCTTTGATGAACTTCTTGTTATACCCGTATTTCCGGTATGTGTGAGCGTGCGTATAAAAGTTTGAGCCTTAAAGTTAGGCTAAGTTGAAATTGTGCACAAGTGTCAAAAAGTGGATTTTCCGAAGCGTTTCCTGACTTACGTAGGGAAAATTAGGCTATGTCATTAATAATTTTTGCGGATTTTTAGAGGCGGAATATTTTGGACCAGCGAGAGGGTGACAAGTGTCACCTCAGTGGCATGTTTGGGCGACAATTTGGGCTAGTCTTGCCGCGTTTTTGTGTTGAAATTTTGGTCAAGGGTTAGGTAGGATATTTTGTGTAGATGGATAAGGTATACGTGGCTAAATCTTGGCCTTACAACACTATGCACTTGGCTAAATCTTGGCCATTGGTTGGCCTTTGGTTAACTATAAATACTCCTTTGCTTGAAGGTTTTCTTCGTCCACAAATATTTCCAAGTCTTGAAATCCTTTCTCCCCCTCTTGTGAGCTAGCCAGAGCACCCCCATACTAGCCCTCGGCCAGAAACACCCCCTCACCAACTAGTTGTGCTAGTCGAAATACTACCCAGTAAGAAATACTCTCCAGTATTGTTGTTATGCCTAAATACTTTAGCCACTTATACCTGTAGTAT
This sequence comes from Przewalskia tangutica, assembly GCA_029844215.1. NCBI lineage: Eukaryota > Viridiplantae > Streptophyta > Magnoliopsida > Solanales > Solanaceae > Przewalskia > Przewalskia tangutica. The sequence goes on from CM056737.1 coordinate 12,434,395, forward strand.
TCGAGTTATACCTATACTAAAGCCGAAATACTATTATACTTCCCTCGGTCACAAAAACGAAACCCTAAGGAAATCTTCGTTGATAGTTGGAGTAGAAGTTGGTTAGAACTTAAGGGTTGTTGGAGGCGGGTTGGGAGCGCCGGAGTAGGAGCTAAACCTTGCTCGGGATCGACATTTTAACTTGGATAATTTTGGGCTCGTGGAGTAAATACTCTTGTCCTTCAGTGTAATTGGAAATTACATCTTGTAGTAGTATAGAAATGAATATAAGATTATAGAAGAGAATTGAGCGTAATAGAAGGATATTCTGAGAAAAGACTTGGCGAAATCACTTGAGGAAGAATATAAGTAGAAGTTAAAGCGTACTTACATAGGGTATATCTGATGAAGTGATAACCTTTATTGGTTGAATATTACGCAAGTAGCATGGGCTACTTAGAAGGTGGACAGGCTAGCGGGTTTTAGCCGTGGAAGCGTTTGCTTATAGTCGATAAATCGTCGCGAGGTATGTGATTCTTCGCATACTCTTGGCATGATATTTTAAAGGAAGATATATATGATGCGTCAATGTCTTTTGACTTAAGCACGAATAATATATAGTACGGTGAGCGTCGTGTACTAATTGAGCGTGGTTATGCGACAATGTCTTTTGACTTAAGCTGAATAATAAGAATTTTGAAGTATTTCAAAATTGTTAAGAAACCATTTTGAAAGAAGAGTAACACTTGGTTTTAAAGGTTTTAAAAAGAGTTATACTAGCTTTATGGGAGTTAGGTATAACGTCTTAGAGAGGTAAAGAAGATGGTTTCTTGATTTTAGAAGTTAAGAGACTTGATCTTATAAGATAGAGACTTAGCTTAAATGAATTAATATGGATTTTGTGTGAAACCTCATTCGTGATAATGAGTACTTGGTTTTAAAAGGAATAATGTTTCTTGATTTGAAATCAGAATGTGTATCGATAAACCACTGCGGCGTTAATAAAGGAAAATGTATTGAATAATTAAGTATTATTAAAACCCGGTAAACCTCCAAATCTGCATGAAGCTAAGATGAGACAAAATGATATTACATTTTCTAGATCATGTTGCTTAATAAGATTGATTATGAACAAGATTAACCTACTACTTTATGGCATATGTTACTCTATTGTTTTAAAGAGATTAAGACATTGAACTATGAAACTTTTTCTAAAAAGAGACTTGCGTAATTGAAATTAGGCAAAGCTGGAACTTTAGGAAAAGAAAGGCATTGTGTTGTCTTAAAATGGTTTAAAACATAAAGTGTTATAACGACTTTATGGGAAGTTAGTTATAACGACTTTATGAAAACAAAGAAGGGTTTTATCATTTGTTTTAATGTGTTAACTTGACTTTTAAAGAGAAGTATTTTGGTCCAAAAGGAAGGCATGGTATTGCCTTAATTTGGTCTTAAAAGGAAAGTATGAAAGTTGTTTTGGTTTACTTAAAGATATAAGTCACACATTTTTATATACTACGGGTATCGGGTGACTTTTAGAAAAGGAATGAATCTCTTAAAAGGAATTTAACGTACGTAGTACTTTAGGGTTAAAAATCCGGACTTTGACATAAAATGAAAGTACCTTGAGTTGTGTATAACTTGCATATGCTTGTTGTTATGAAACTTGACCATGTTACGTGTGATAGCCTTGTTGTGCAAGTCTTGTGTTCTACTCGACTAGGTTCATAGGATGAGCCAGGAATGTATTTCACTCGACTCAGGTTCGTCAGGAATGTATTCACTCGACTACCGGTTCATCAGAATGTATTTCACTCGACTCACAGGTTCATCAGGAATGTATTTCACTCGACTCACCAGGTTCATCCAGAATGTATTCACTCGACAAGCTGGTTCGTCAGGAATGTATTTCACTCGACCTGGTTCGTCAGGAATGTATTTGTCACGACCCGGCCCAGGGCCATGGTAGTACCTGCTAAGGTACCTGTCGGTATATGTCGAGAGAATAGCGGCGGAACATACATAACACATTGCACTTAGAAAAAGGGTAAACATTCTTGGCGGTAGATAAAGTTTTATAAAACATGCTTAAACAAAGTATAGTAATACTGTTGGTTCTTATAGCCCAAAACACCAGCGTGACTCTGGGCCTCTAGGAATAACAAGCGTGGCGGGACGGGGCCCCGCCATTACCTGAATGTACAAAGTCTATAACCTCGAGAATCGTACCAAAAGACAAGCCTCAGGAGAGATGGAGCTTCCCGAGAAATGAGCAGGTGATCACAGAGTGCGGACCCGACAAGCCTTCGATATCTCGACTGCGGCGTGAGCGGCCCAAGGAGAGTCGATCTGGCCAATTGCAGTATGTGAAGCGAAAATGCGTAATGAATTCATAATAGCATATATATAAAGCGAGGAGACATGTATGATAGCCAAACTACGATTACACAACATATCTGCGGCCGTGTCAAGTTAGGGACTCGCGCCTCTAAGTCATCACTCAAATATAACCGTAGGTCTCGTACCCGTAATATCAATCGTGCGTGGAATTCCTTCCTCGCCGGCGATCATGATATAACAACGCTAAAGTACATATGAATACTAGATCCCACTGTATCATAAGAGGCAAATGCGAGGCAAGTCTGAAGGCATAGCTACGGATCCACCTGCGTCCTCAGCGGCCAGGCAAATCTGGCCGGCTACGGATCCACGCGTACCAGCAATACTATAAGCGAAATCACGAAGCTGGCCAGGGCAAGTGCGATAGCCTCTACCGGATCACCTGCGTCACATCGTGGCAGGGCAAATCTGCGAGCTAACCACGAGATCCACCTGCATCACGCCGCCCTAACACAGGGGCAAATGCGAAAGCCAACTACGGATCCGCTGCGTCCGTCTACGGCCGGGGCGATGCGAGCTAACTACTAGATCCACCTGCATCTGATGAACCTGCGTGGAGAGCTAATCCATGGAATATCATCGGCGAAATGAACCTCATCGTAGCGCGTACGTGGAATCCTCCGTGTTGGCCAGTGCGCCCAAATAGACTCGTAATTACATGCTTTTAGTCGGTGCAATACCGTACCTTTATATAAACCAAGACGATTACCATGCCTTAACTCCATAAACGAGAATTCTTATTTAAAGCAAGCCAAGGTACTTTTCAAGGCATAATAGAATAATTCTCAATTAAACAAGCCAAAGTACTATGTATACGTGCATTCTTTCCAAAGCCTCGCTTTTATGTAAAATCCAAGATACTAACACAGTAGTATCAAGGCGTGTCTATTTTTCAAAGTAAGTTACTACACCTTTAGAAACTCATTTCAAAGCTTGAAACCAAGTAACTTAATTTTTCACAATCTAGACAACTTATGCTCATTAATCAAATAGACAACTTTCATAACCTTCCGTAAAGTTATTATAACCAACTTCCCATAAAGCGTTATACTAAGCTTTTATGCTTTAAATTAAGACATCCTTATCCTTTCATAAGGCCGTTATAACTAACTTCCCATAAAGCCGTTATAACTCCTTATAAACCATTCGTTCTTTTACTAACCAAGAGACTTATACTTGAACAAATTCATACAATTTTCAAAATACTTCAAACCTCTTATCCTTTTAGAAAACAAGTTTCTTACCTCGAAAATTTAAGTCTCTTATCTTTTAGAATAATTCAATATTAATACTTTCACACCAAAAGTACTACATACTTCGTTATGTCGAGAAAATCCTTGTCTATCTTATTTAGGATAAACCATTCCTTAAGAACAAGCGGGTTAACTTCTTAACTTGACCGACTTAGACATTTTCTTAAAACAAGTCGAAGTATAACAAAAGATTTACCATTCAAAACACGTGCGTCTACCGTACTATATAGTTATAACTTCTCGTACTCGAAGGATAAGAAAGTTTCCACATACCTCTTGGTCGATCCACTTGCTAAGCTCAAACTACATGAGTAATATGCTGACCTATAATAACCATGTACGTTTATTAACCTCTAATTTCAATGTAGGAATAATCTAAGTTCAAAGCCACCAAATTCTATGGAAAATTGGGCAGCGTTTCTTTTGTTTCTACATACTTTTGCCACCTTTTAAGGTCAAGATTCAACATCAACGCCCTTCTTAGGCCCGACAATCCAAACAATCTCGAGGATTACACACCTAAACTTGGGTGTGTAAAATTCTGCCCAAAGGTAAAACAATTAACTTAACAAGTCTAAGGTAGTTTTAGCTCTGCATTACTCACGTAATTTTCTTAACCATATTTCTTACATCTGATGACTCACAGAGCATTATTCATTACCACAGTTCTTTCTTAGTAACATACGACACTAGAAACTAATTCTAAAGGAAGAAATGTTACTTAAAGTTTTAGTCAAACTTATTCCAAATATTTTGCTATCTTCCTTACCAAGAACACCACCGACAAGCTAGCCCACAAGCTTACATCTTGTTCTTAACTTTTGATTTTCCTAAGGCTAGAATTTCTCTTGGGATTTTAGAGAGAAGGAGGCTTGAACTTTTAAGAGAGAAGGGAGGCTTTTGTCTAAGAGAGATGAAGTATGACCAAGTCTTGAAGACTTGGTCAATATAATCACAAAATCGGATGGAGGACACTTGTCACCCTCCCGAGGTCTTTTAAAGAAAAATCGACTTTTCCTAAGTTTTCGCGAGAATCCGCCTCGGCGCGCTGTCCTTCCGGCGCGCGGCTGCGACTCTGCGGACCCTCGGATCTTAGAGGCGCGGACGGCTTCGGCGACCACTCGGCACGCTCGCCTGCGTAGAAACACATTTTGTCCATTGCGCCTTTGAGCTTTGTAATTCGTAACTGCTACTCAGCGTCCTGTCGGTGAGCGATTGGATGCGTTGGAATCTGAACTCAGCGAACTACGCCACGGGCTGAAACGCCAAGGAATTCTCAATGTACCAGGTCATAACCCGCCTCAAAGTCTACTAAAACCCGTCAGAACAATCCGTCGACCTATCGCTGGAAATTTTAAGTCTTACATGCTTTAAATGCAGCTCCATCGTAGAATTGAACTACGGTATAACATTCTCCCCCCCTTAGAAACGTTCGTCACTGAATGTTCTTTTGGAGCCAACTACTATTCCTCGGTACATCCTGTACTATATACTAATGGAGCTTACATTATACCGCTATGACCACTAGATATCGCACACAGTACCCGTTCGCGTAAGTCAAATGAGCGAACCCAGCGTATGAACCATTACTACTTACTCATTCCGGCCTAACGGAATTTCGTTCGAATTTACCACTCGTTCTATCACGTGTACCGATCTGATATCCTACATTCGTAACACTAAATCATACAACGATCTATCAAGCATACTAATCTCTAAAGGGTCGAAGATATACATAATTATTGCTTCGCATTCCGCTTGTCGTTCTAATCATGATCACCCTTGCAGCGCATAACAAAAGAAAGGCGATGAACCAACCGCGATCTGAGGGTGAATCTCTACATCAGGTACTATCTACGGTGGGCCAGTTCCTCGCGTAATGGCCTGTTGGCGCGTGCATAGCAATTACGAACTATGCGACCGCTCCCATAATGGGTGTTACCACATCAGCTACCACCAAAGAAGTAGAGGTGGCTTCATCGGACTAACACCGCCTCTCCGAAAACACTGAACCCTTGGAGCCACATCTGCTCGCGGCGAATCTCCCGTAGCATCACGAACGTGGTGGAGTACTCAAATCTTGGGCGAGGAAGCATGCTTTCTTTCTTTGATGGCGGTCGCCTCAGCGCCTACTGAGATCCTGTTGTCACGAAAAGCCTCGTGGCACGCACAGTCAACCTCGGCCCTCGCTTTCTCTGTCCTCACATCCCTGCTGTGTTAATACGCATCTTTGGCGATATCCGTACACAGTGAGGAAACATTTGGCTCCCAGCTGCGATAATCGCCCTTGTGATGCAACCCCATCGTGCGCGATGAACTACGTGCGCATGTTGGCTACAATAGTGTCTTACAGCCAAGAAGTCAAACTCCGGTGTACTCTCACGATGGTCCTCCGTTCGCCTGAGGTCAAGAATCTATCACATGAGCTCTCAGCCTTCGAGAGGCAGAAGTGATCGGGAAGGCACCTGAATACCGACTTCTTTGGAAAGCGCGCCCTCAGACAATTTCAGCGGCCAGGCAGGTTCGCCTTGATATAGCATGCAGGTAAAGAAGCTAACCTGACGGACTCTGAGTCTCAGGGCTCTAAGCACTGCATAGTCCGCCGCACCATCGAATAAATACGAGGATCCTCACCGGACACCGGGCTCATAGGCTGGTGGATTACAGCTCGAAAGTCGAATCCTTGTGCCATTTTGGGTTGTAGCGACCACGGCGGTGCACCCCTTACTGCCCGCGATGCTGAGTCAACGACCTGGTCACTTTCTCCGTAATCCCTGCTGCTGGCCGCGGGCTGGGGCTCGGTGCTGCGGAACCTCTGTGGGCCTCACTGCACGGCTCTCGGCGCCGCATCTGTCTGCTGGCGTGGCCCCGAACTCGGCCCGACCGCCTCTTTGCCTCGGGCATAGTTTGTGCGAGATCTGGTAACTCTGCGCATTACCACTGGCGGCTCCTGGCGATGCCTTGCCGCCACGGGCTCACGGTGTTCGGTGGGCATAAGCGAGTACATAAGAATAGGTCGGAGAGGACTCGACCTACTGCGGCGAAACTCTCTTGCCGCGATCTGAGAAGAATGAAACCAACCTAAATATCCTGCGTACTCGCGATTATAGATGTGGTGCACAACCTGCAGATAATCAGACTCTGAACTACGATGCGTAGGCGCTTTCCGAGGACTAAGCGCTCTGATACCACTTTTGTCGACCGGCCGGGGCCATGGCGGTACCACTGCGGAGTGCCGCTATCAGGTATATGTCGAGAATAGCGTGAACATCGTAACACGTTGCCAGAAAAAAGGGTAACCATTCTTGGCGACCGATAAAGTGTATACATAAAACATACTTAAACAAAGTATAGTATCTGAGCCCGGTTCTTACGCAGCCCAAAACACCAGCGTGACTCTGGGCCTGCAGGAATACTTGTTTGTGGCCCGGGGCCGGGGCCCATGCATACCACTGAATGTACAAAGTCTATAACCTCTGAGGAATCGTACAAAAATACAAGCCTCAGGAGATGGAGCTTAAAGTGAGCGGTGATCTGAGTGCGGACCGGCAAGGCTACGTGTCTCGACTGCGGCATGAGCCTTTGACCACACGAAGGAGGAATTGATCTGATAGGTACAGTATGTGGCCCAGAAAATCTTTGTAATGAATTCATAATAGCATATATATAGCGGGGAGACATGTGCTGATGGCAAAACTCTGATCACACCTGACATACTCCGCTGACCATGTCAAGTCGGGGACTCAACCTGCAAGTCATCACTCGAGTATAACCACAGGTCTCGTACCGTAATATGATAGGTACGAGTAGATTCGCCCATCGCTGGCGCGATGCATGATATAACAGCAGCAAAGTGCGTATGAATACTAGATCCACGTATCGCCAAGAACGTGCTGAGCGTCTGAAGCGCCGTTGTCAGATCCACCGCCACTCCAGTAGTAAGGCCGTCGTGAAGCGACTGCGGATCGCGCGTTGCCAGCAATCATAAGCGAAATCCGAAGGCGTGGGCAAGTCGATGGCCTCTACGGATCCACCTGCGTCACATCGGCCCAGGAACTTAGTAACAGCAGGCTAACCACCGGATCCACCTGCGTCGCACCACCGCCCAACCACAGCCAAAGATCCACCTGCATCCACGTCTCGGCCGGGGCGATGCGAGAGCTAACTACTAGATCCGCTGCGTGAGACCTGCATGGAGAGCTAATCCATGGAATAATCATCAGCGGAAAGCGAACCCTCATCGTGGCGCGTACCGTGGAATCCTCCGACGATGCGCCCAAATAGACTCGTAATTACATGCTTTTAATTCGAATTGCAATACCATTGCCTTTATATAAACCAAGACAATTACCATGCCTTCTTTCCATAAACGAGAATTCTTATTTAAGCAAGCCAAGTACTTTTCAAAGCCTGCGTAGAATAATTCTCAATTAAACAAGCCAAAGTACTATGCGTACATTCTTTCAGCCTCCATTTTATGTAAAATCCAAGATACTAACACTCGTAGTATCGAGGCGTGTCTATTTTTCAAAGTAAGTTACTACACCTTTAGAAAAATCATTTCATAGCTTGAAACCAAGTAACGATTTTCTAATCTAGACAACTTATGCTCATTAATCAAAATAGACAACTTTCATAACCTTCCATAAAGTTATTATAACCAAGCTAGTTATACTAACTTTATGCTTTAAAATTCGACATCATATCCATTCGTAAGCCGTTATAACTAACTTCCCGTAAAGCCGTTATAACTCTCTTATCTTTTAGAATAATTCAATATTCAATACTTTCACACCAAAAGTACTCTATACTTCATTATGTCAAGAAAATCCTTGTCTATCTTATTTAGGATAAACCATTCCTTAAGAACAAGCGGGTTAACTTCTTAACCCAACCAACTTAGACATTTTCTTAAAACAAGTCAAGTATAACAAAAGGATTTACTTCATTCAAAACACGTACGTCTACCGTACTATATAGTTATAACTACTCATACTCAAAGGATAAGAAAGTTTCCACATACCTCTTCGGTCAATCCACTTGCTAAGCTCAAACTACCGCAAGTAATATGCCAACCTATAATAACCATAATACGTTTATTAACCTCTAATTTCAATGTAGGAATAATCTAAGTTCAAAGCCCCTAAATTCTATGGAAAATTGGGCAGCATTTCCTTTGTTTCTACATACTTTGCCACCTTTTAAGGTCCGAATTCAACATCCAAACGCCACTTCTTAGGCCCAACAATCCAAACAATCTCAAGGGGATTACACACCTAAACTTGGGTGTGTAAAATTCTGCCCCAAAAGGTAAAACAATTAACTTAACAAGTCTAAGGTAGTTTTTAGGCTACAACATGCTCACATAATTTTCTTAACCATATTTCTTACATGCAATGACTCTAAGAGCATTATTCACTACCACAAGTTCTTTCTTCTTAACATGCAACACTAGAAACTAATTCTAAAGGAAGAAATGTTACCTTAAAGTTTTAGTCAAACTTATTCCAAATATTTTTGCTATCTTCCTTGCCAAGAACACCACCAACAAGCTAGCCACAAGCTTCCTTCTTGTTCTTAACTTTTGATTTTCCTAAGGCTAGAATTTCTCTTGGGATTTTAGAGAGAAGGAGGAGCTTGAACTTTTAAGAGAGAAGGAGAGCTTTTGTCTAAGAGAGAGATGAAGTATGACCAAGTCTTGAAGACTTGGTCAATATAGTCATGCAAAATCGGATGGGGACAACATGTCACCTCACGAGTCTTTTAAAAGAAAAATCGACTTTTCCTAAGTTTTTCCCGAGAATCCGCCTCGCGCGCGCTTCCGGCGCCTTGGCTGCTCCACATCTTCCGGCGCGCGGCCCGCTTTTGCTAACTCGATTTTGTCCATTGCGCCTTGAACTTGTAATTCTCATAACTTTCTACTCCGGCGTCCTATCGGCGAGCGGTTGGTTGCGTTGGAATCTAGACTCAACGAACTACGCCCTGGGCCTTTGAAA